>LNAC01000102.1:3603297-3909299 GCA_002007465.1 Ailurus styani | reverse complement strand
AAGATTTTATTTATTTATTTCACAGAGGGAGAGAGATCACAAGGAGGCAGAGAGGCAGGCAGAGAGAGAGAGGGGGAAGCAGGCTCCCCGCTGAGCAGGGAGCCCGATGCGGGCCTCGATCCCAGGACCCTGAGATCATGACCTGAGCCGAAAGCAGAGGCATTAACCCACTGAGCCACCCAGGCGCCCTCTTTTTTTTTTTTAAGATTTTATTTATTTGATAGAGAGAGAAAGATCACAAGTAGGTAGAGAGGCAGGCAGAGAGAGAGAGAGAGAGCAGAGAACCCGATGTGGGACTTGATTCCAGGACCCTGAGCTGAGATCATGACCTGAGCCAAAGGCAGAGGCCTAACCCACTGAGCCACCCAGGCGCCCTCTTTAAGCTCCTTTAGTAACAGGGTGAATAAAGTAGTACAGGTGAGGAATATAAATGACCAAAACTCAAGCTGTAGGAAAAGAAGTAGGAGAGTAGATTCCTTAAGTAGAGTCAACAAAGAAGGCTGATTGAAATAGAGGCTTAAACTTAGCCCTGTCTCAATGTCTGTGGTGGCTTGGTGGTGATGCTGTGAACCAGGGGGGTGCAGGAAGGAGCATATGGGAGAAGAGTGTGTTCTTTGAGGCAAAGGGTAATCAAGAGAGATAATCTTGATTTTGGATCTGCCGAGTTTGAGATGCATATAGGATGAGAAGATGAAAATATTTATTAAGAATTAGAGAAATATGGGTCCTGTAGAGTGTATGTTTAGGGCTTGAAATGCAGATTTGGAAGTCCTAATTTATATAAAGAATTAAAGGTGTCTTATTTGCTGTATTTTCTTTCTCCTATGAGCCTTGTTTAGTTTTTTTTTTTTAAAGATTTTATTTATTTATTTGACACAGAGAGAGAGATTACAAGTAGGCAGAGAGGTAGGCAGAGAGACAGGGAGAGGAGGAAGCAGGCTCCCTGCTGAGGAGAGAGCCCGATGCGAGCCTCGATCCCAGGACGCCGAGATCATGACCTGAGCCGAAAGCAGAGGCTTTAACCCACTGAGCCACCCAGGCGCCCAGCCTTGTTTAGTTTTAAGTTAAAATAGTAATTGGAAAATTTTATGTTCATGCTTTTTCTATTTAGACATATGTCGCCAACATTCTGATTGCAGTGAACCCATACTTTGACATACCTAAAATATATTCTTCAGAAACAATAAAGTCATATCAAGGAAAATCTCTTGGGACAATGCCACCTCATGTCTTTGCAATTGGTAAGTAATTTAATTTTTTTCCTTATATTGTACAGATTTAATGTTTTTCTTTTGGATTAATAAAAGCGGTGAGTTGAATTTGTATTTTGGTGGGCCTTTATGCGTTTTGAATGTATCGCTATTATTTAGGAGAATATATCTTACACAGGATGGAGAAGACTACTTTTGCAGCTAACTCATGGGGTAGTTGTACATCATTATCTTTGTTAAATGTGTCTGTGTCTTCTTAAATATGTCCACCCAGTTGAAAGTGGATGTGATAAAAGCTTAAAAACTTAATGGTTCTTTTTGACTCCTTGACACGATCAGCTCCATCTTAAAAGTGTCCTCCTTCATAGCTTTGAGGCCTACGCTTTCCACTGTTATCCAGGTCATCACTTGTGAGTGTGTTACTAAGGCTAGATATGAGCCATAAGAGCAGATGTCTTCTCTACCTTATCTTGCATCAGGGCTTTATAAATGTTAAGAATTAGAAATGATACATGCTTCTTAGCTCCAGGGAATCCATGTGGGAAGACAGCAGTTTTTACCTTTCTCAGGTTTTCTCTCATCTTTAGCTCTGAGGAACAGAGAGATGGGGTTCTTTGACACACACACCCCTACCGTAGCTGGTGACTGCAAGTACAGGGTTGTTAGTTAACCCTTTGGGTTCAGACATAACCAGCAGTTAAATGATGACATGTTTTGGTAATAGTTCTTAGTGCAGTCTGTTTCTCTTTGGGCTTTCTTTTCATGCCTATGTTTTGACCAAACCAGGCTTTACTTCCCAGTTTGGCTGACTTGTGTACTAGGCAGAGTGAACATGTCAGCCAAATCCAGTACAATAGTGGATTGACTTTTGGTTCTGAGATGCTCTCATGGGCATTAGTATGTTTTGTATCAGCTAGCAAAATGGTTCAAAATCCTTAGAACCTGGATATGACCAAGCTCATTGCTGGGGAGAAATTATGTTTAAAATGTAAGTAGACTGACTTATTTTTAGTTGTTTACTACTAAAAAAAGAATGTCTAGAATAGTATCATGAAAGTGGGTGGAACAGATTCTTGATAAATTTTTCCTTTGTCCTAGCCCCTGTTCGGAAGGATGGATATACTCTTGCATGTAGTTTCCATTTGGTCCAATAGAGTAAAAGCCATTTATAAAGCCTTCTTCATTTGTATGGGTAGCACATGTCTGAAATGAGAAATAGTTGTCTATAGAGCTAAATTGGTTAGGACCTAATTTTGAATTAAAATTGTTTTAATATGAGACTACTTTAACAGAATTAAATTGTGCTCAACTTGTCTTTGTAGTCTTCTTACTACTACCACACAAATTTTGCAATTATGAATTTTTATCTCCACCAGAATTTTTGGTTGCCAGATTTCTTAATTGGTAGCTGTTACTTCTTGCTTTTCCCTGAGGCCTTCATTAGTTATGTATAGAGAATTTTTTTTTTTTTGGCTCTGCTTTGGAATGAGGAAGAACTGAGCCACAGCTCATAATATGAAGACATTCTAGTACAAATATAAGAGTTGTTTATTTGGATTTCATATTACGTAGCTGTCAGGGTAATAAGATAGGATATTTAAAGTAAAAACTTTTAGAGATGCTTTGAACACTTTTGAATGATTTTATTTTAAAATGTTACTATCTGTAAACACACATTTATAATTTAAGAGCAAGAGTTCTTTGATAGTAAAACAACTTTGTATCATTTAGTAAATTTGTATTTAGTACACCTCTCATCATTAATGTGTTATTTTGACCCTAGCTGATAAGGCTTTTCGAGATATGAAGGTGCTCAAGATGAGTCAGTCTATCATCGTATCTGGAGAATCAGGAGCTGGCAAAACAGAAAATACAAAATTTGTTCTAAGGTAAGGAGTTTTTAGCTAACTTGGGATATTTTGAACAGGTTTTTTTTTTTAATTTGTGGAAAAAATCTATAGCATAATACTTAACAGTTTAAACATTTCTCAGTGTACAGTTCAGTAGTAGTTAAGTATATTCACATTGTTTTTCAGCCAATCCCCAGAACTTTCTCTAAAACTGAAACTCCATGCCTCTTAAACAACTCCATTTTCCCCATCCCAGCCCCTGTGAACTACCCTTCTGCTTTCTGCTTCTATGATTTTGACTACTCTAGGTACCTCATATAAGTAAATCATACAGTATTTGTCTTTCTGTGACTGACTCACCCCACTTAGCATAATGTCCTCAAGTTTTATCTATGTTGTATCATGTGTCATGATTCTTTTTTTTTTTTTGTAAATTTTTTTTTTTCTTGAGACAGAGCAAGCATAAGTGGGGAGGAGGGTCAGAGAGAGGGATGGAGAAACAGACTCCCTGTTGAGCAGGGAGCTCGATGCGGAACTCGATCCCAGGACCCTGAGACCATGACCTAAGCCTAAGGCAGGTGCTTAACTGACTGAGCCACCTACATGCCCCTAGATTTCCTTTTTAAGGCTGCATAATATTCATTTTGTTTACCTAGTCATTCATCAGTGGGCACTTCAGTTACTTCCAGATCTTGGTTATTGGGAATAGTGCTGCCGTGAACATGTTATGAACAAAGAGATACAAGTATCTCTTTGATTGAACAGGTTGACTTTGGATACTTTTGCATACTTTATTTTTTTAATTTTATTTTTTAATTTATTATTATTTTTTTAGAGGGGGAGAGTGGGGAAGGGGCAAAGGGAAAGGGAGAGGGAGAGAAAGAATCCCTATCTCACAACCCTGAGATAACGACCTGAGCCAAAATCAAGAGTCAGATCCTTAACTGACTGAGCCACCCAGGTGGCCCTAAAGATTTTATTTTAAGTAGTATCCACAACCAACTTGAGGCTCAGACCCACAACCCTGAGATCAAGAGTTGTATGCTCTATCGACTGAGCCAGCCAGGTGCCCAGTGCATATTTTATGACATAGTTTGAAATGGTAGGCTCTATCCCTTTTAAAAACAGACACCTTATGTGGAAGCTAAGTTATAGATTGTTGAAAATTAGTTCTGACATGTTCTTATGAGGATCTAGAGGAGACCCATGCTGGTCAACCTTTACATTCTGTTCTCAGTATTCCTCCTGTGACTATGATTGAAACTATTTTTTACCTTAAGCTTATGACAGTTGGCCTTCTTATTTCTATCTCCTCATAACGCTTATTTCTATCTGCTCATAACACAAGTGTATCCCCTTTGTTGCCATCAAATTAAATTCTACACTTTGTTTAGAATCATTACATTATAAATATGGAAGGAATCATAGCACTCATTAGTTTAGTTCTTTCAGTTTACATACTTAGGGATGTTAAATCTAGTGTTGAAGCTACTACTACTAGAACCGATGCATTCTGAATTCTCACCAGTGTTATGCCCACTGTTACAGAATTGCTGGTGGGTCCCTTCTTGACATTTTGCTATTTTTTATGCAGATGTATGCTATTCAGTTATTTATATGAAATTAATTTAGAAGTTTGTTATTGTGTATTATATATATGCAATTCTGATTAAATGAGTGCTTCCTAATACTCTGGAAATTCTAGGTGGCTCAATTTTTTATTCTTTCTCTTCTGTATGTAAGAGTCATATGGCGAGTCTATGGTTTATATACAGCTTTGAAAATGAACAAATAATTTAGAAACTGTAAACTTATAATACAAACTTATGTTATAAGTTAAAGATTACTTTTTGTTTTGAAATGTTCCAGGAAAATAGTTGTTCCATCATGTTTAATCTTTGGCTAAAACATCACGAAGAGTGGTAGCTTCCTCATTGTTCAGTGTCAGATTACCTATTTTCTCTAACCATATAGATTGAATTAATATGCTATCACAGAAGACTTTGGAATCTTATATAGACAATGAATATTCTTGTGTGAAATGTGTGACATCTTTAAAACCAAATAGTTGGTTAAAGTCAGAATATTTCCAAAAACAATTTAAAAATAATGCTGATTTAGATGTTCAAGATAATCCAAATAGAATTTTAAGTGTTTAAAAAACTGTAATGGGCACCTGGGTGGTTCATTCGGTTAAGTGTCCCAACTCTTGATTGTGGCTCAGGTCCTGATCTTAGGGTTGTGAGATCATACCCCAAGTGGGGCTCCACACTGAGCATGGAGCCTGCTTAAAATTCTCTCTGCTCCCAGTGGTGTCAGGTTCCATGGTCAGCAGGGAGTCTGCTTCAGAATTCTCTCTTTCCCTCTGCCCCTACCCCCCACTTTGTTTTTTTTCTCTCTCTTTCAAATCTTAAAAAAAGAAAGGTATAACAGAATAGTTGAATTTAAATATAAATTTGTAAATCTTAACTGAATAGTTACAGAGTTGATCCAGGTTTAAATTTTACGTGTATTAAATAATACTAAAGTTACAACTATGGGGTAGCTGGGTGGCTCAGGTCATGATCCTGGGGTCCTGGGATAGAGCCCCACATCCCGCTCCCTGCTCAGCCAGGGAGCCTGCTTCCCTTTCTCTCTCTGCTCCTCCCCGCTTTGGTGTGCTTTCTGTCTCCTCTCAAATGAATCAATAAAATCTTTAAAAAAAATTTACAACTATAATGTGTGTAATATTGTTGTCATGTAAATTTTTTTATTCTATATTTTAAACAGATATCTGACTGAATCCTATGGAACAGGTCAAGATATTGATGATAGAATTGTTGAAGGTATTGTTAATTTTTAAAATTTGTATTTATTGTTAATATGTACTGAAATGAACTTATGAGACTCCTCTAAGTGATCTGGAATGCTCTCCCAGAGATCCAGAAGACTCTTCCATCGCCTACAGATCTTTGCTCAGATATCTTTTACTTTATTTGTTGTCTCTTGTTTTCCCTCTCACCGCATGTAAGTACTAAGAAGGCAGGGATTTTTACATATTACAGTCTCCTAGAATAGTGTCTGATACATGAAATATGACCCATAAGTATCTTTCAGATGAATGAAATAAATACAGGAAGCTTTCTGGCCTCTTACTTGTTTTGTTGACCTTGTTTTTTACAAAGAGAGAGGAAGAGGGTTATTTAGAATTAAAATTTTTTTTGGGAGGAAATTTTAATGAATTAGTACAGTTGGAAGGCAGGAGTCTGTAAATTGACTTCCTTAAGGTCAGTGCTTACATACCCCTTAGAAAGTTTTCTTATACCCCATTTGGAGACTGCTGGTCTAGTCAACCACCATTGAATCTATACCACCCTCCTGCATCAGAGATTCCTTTCTCATCCCCCCACTTATATTCTTGTTTCCCTGTAATTTGTTCTCCGTGTGGAAGTTGGGATGATCTCTTTTACTTTTAGTCTTTTAACAGCTTTTTATTGCTCTCAAGATAAAGCAAATCTGTAACACAAGAAAGTGAGAGAAAGCTCTGGGTCTGCTGGGGCAATGGCTGCATATGCGGTTGGCCTATAGGCGGGCCAGAGACAGGGGAAAAGGGAGAAGGTAAAACCTACCCATGCACCGCAAGCTTGAGAGCCAAAGCGGGACTATGAGCTGTCAAAATTGTCTCTGACTTCTCACCAGGCGGGGGAGGGGGGATCTAGTTCCTGAAGTACTAGATCATATATCTCTCTTTCTTCTCATAATGATGATGAAATTAACATGTGAGAGATGTATTATGCATTGTGTGATTTGCCGAATATCTGTTCCTAATTTAAATTCCCATAGAATGTGGTAGGTACAATTTTATTCCTACTATACAGATTAAAAACTGAGGTAAAAATATTTTAAGTGGCTTGTTGAAGAGCATATAGGTCATCAGTTGTGGAAGTGGGTTATAATAACTCAGGCATCTTAACCATGTGCTATACTAAGAACATATTTTAACACTCTTACAATTTTAAAGAAAAATTTCAGTTGAACAAAAATTCATTAAGGTCCTTCTGTGTTCGTGCATTTTGATAAATCATAGCCAGCAAATGTTATGTACATTTTTTCACAATTACGTGAAATATGCATGTAGATGAACATAAACACTCTAATAAACGTTTTTATAAAGTTTGCATTAGTAAAGTTTTTCATGTTTCTTGATTTAAATAATTTTATAGTTTTACTTATAGTTCTCACTGTGGTATTATAACATACCCAGGTGTGAAGATCTCATAAGTAATGCTTTATTCACAGTAAAGTACCTCACCTTTAATGAGGGAATAACCTTTTAAAATTGAATAAATAAATAAAAAACAAATTATGGGTTAATTCAATAAAATAGTAATTAATATTCTGATTTGTTTACTTGATGTGCAAACTCACTTGCAAATTGGATATAAACCTGGTTTCTTCCATGAGAATGTGGTGTATGTATACGTAGTGTGTTGTAGCTGACAAAAGTTGGAAAGTATTATTCCACATGTTTCTACAAAGGATAGTAGATGTTAACTAGTAGAACATAGAAATCATTTGATGCCATCTTTAACTGAAGTTTGGTTGTTGGTTTTAGAATGAGTATATCAATAGCATTACTGTAATTTTCCGATAAGCTGTTATCCTAATTTTGGATATTTTACTTAACATATTAGATACTTCAGCAAAAACTAGCAGTCACCAGTAAAGGAGTTGGGGAAACCTGTAATTGTGTCCCCCTTTGGCCAGTAGCTGGTCATGTGGCTTTTCACAAGTCAGTTGACTTTGTTGGGCCTCAGTTTTCTTACCCACCAAAAAGGTTAGGTATATATGCAAACTTTTGTTTCAGTTTTAATATTTTCTTACTTTTTTTGGCAAGTGAAACAAATGGAGAGTGATCTTTAAAAGGGTTTGGATACTTGTTAAAGCTTTCTACTGTGAATAGAATAAGAGAGGTAGGCTTTAAAATTAAAAGACTTCATAAGAAAAATTCTAATAATAAACATTGTAAAGCAACTTATGAAGTTGCAGATGGAGAATATATAATATTGGCACTAATCTGGGATATTTATAGTTGATACTGGTGAGTATAAGAATAGACTCTAAAAGGGGTGCCTGGGTGGCTCAGTTGGTTGTGACTGACTCTTGATCTCCACTCAGGTCTGATTTCAGAGTCGTGAGTTCAAGCCCTGCATGGGCTCCACACTAGGTGTGGAGCCTACTTAAAACAACACAAAACAAAACAAACAATAGACTCTAATAAATCTTTTTAGTCATGTGGTGTGTGTATGTGATTATAAGATAAAAACAAAATTTTGCATTTGTTCATTGGGAGTTTATTTTTATTTTCATTTAAAAAATATTTTTATTAAGTTTTTAATTTTAATTCCAGTATAATTAACATACAGTGTTATATAAGTTTCAGGTATAAAATACAGTGATTCAGCAATTCTATACATCATTACTCAGTGCTCATCATGATAAGTATACTCTTTAATCCCCTTCACCTATTTTACCCATCCCCCATCCACCTCCTTTCTGATATGGTTTGTTTTAAATGAGTACCCTCAAAGTTTTTCAACAAGAACATTTTTTATTGAAGCATACATCAGAATACATGGTTCTAAAAGATACATATAAAACATTCCATCCAAGAAAAATAGAATACACATTTTCTTCAAGTACACACAGAAGAATCCCTGACTAAATCTCATAGAAAGAGGCATGGCAATTACTACAAATTTAGGAAGACTGAAATCATACCAAGTATATTCTCCAACCACAATGGTACAAGATTAGAGATAAAACAAAGCTGGAAAATCTACAATGTAAATATTCCATGTTTAATATATAAATATTAAGCAACACACAAGCAATGGACCAAATAAGAAATCAAATGGTAAATCAAAATATGTCTCAGAACAAAAGAAAAAGAAAATACAATATTCCAGAATCTATGGAATGCAGCAAAGCAGATGTTAGAGTGAAATTTATACTATAAATGCTTGTATTAAGAAAAAAAGTTCAAATAAACAACTTAACATTACACCATAAGGACCTAGAACAAAAAGAAACTTAGCTGAAATGCTGAAATTTAGTAGAGGAAGGAAATAATAAAGAATCAGAAATAAATAAAATAGAGACAGTAAGCAGTATCATAACAATGTAATGACCAGTTTTTTTAAAAAAAAAAAAGTTGACAGTGCTTTAACTACATTAAGAAAAAAAGAAGTCTTGAAAACCAAAATGAGAAATGGAAAACAGTATGACAGATAACCACAGAAATACATAGTGTGATAACAGATTACTATAAATGGTTATATACTAACATCAGATAACTTAGACAAAAACAGGATAATTCCAAAACATGAACAAGTTACCACAATTGAATCATGAATCTTGAATCCAAGAAATAAGAAATCTTCTTAGCCCAGTAATAAGAGTGGAAATTGAATTAGGAATCAAAAATCTCCCAGCACAGAAAAGCTCAAGACCACATTGGCTTCATTGGTGAATTCTGCCAAAACATTAAAAAAATAATAAATGACAGTCTTTATCTAAGTCTTACAAATAATGGAATAGAGGGAACATATTCAAAATCATTCCATGAGGCCAGTGCCACCCTGTCACCAAAGCAGGATAAAAGCAATACAAGAACAAAAAAGTCTAGTTTGTCTGATATAAGTATTGCTACTCTGACTTTTGTGTGATAAATGTTTCTCTACCCCTTCACTTTCAATCCGCAAGTGTCTTTACATCCAAAATGAGTCTGTTGTAGGCTGGGATTTTAAAAACTGTTGTTCTGAGGATATTTTTTAGTCATCCTGTAACTTATATGTTAGCTTTTGTTGGATGTACATGGAAAAATATTAAATCTGGAGGCTTTATTAATATATAAAATATTTTAGGAAAGTAAGTCAACTAATAACTTCTTGTGTGTATTTTGTTCACCAGGGGTTTGCTGTTCTCTATATTACAATCACTATTCCTTTAGGGCTGATGTACTTGTGAAAACCTTAAAATTTATAGGGAGTAATTTTTAAAGTTGAGTTCTAAATTTTATAATCTAATGACTTTTAAAAATTTAGTCTTTCCTAAACCATTTGCATTTTCTTTTTACATAATTTGAGTAATTTCCCTATCTTCTGTACTTTAATAGGGCCTGAATATAGTGGTAATCAATAAATAGTTGAGGGATTTGACATTACATGTGAATTCCTTCATGGTATTATTTTTAAAAACATTTTTCTGTATTAATAAGGAAACATACTGTGCATATTGTTTTATAATTTTCCTATTTTCCTTCATGCTATTTTCTGATGCAGTATTTTTATTTCTTTTTCAATAGCTAACCCACTCTTAGAAGCCTTTGGAAATGCAAAAACTGTTCGCAATAATAATAGCAGTAGATTTGGAAAATTTGTAGAAATACATTTCAATGAAAAGGTAAGTGAGAGTGAGTTTGGGGATGATATGTTTGGGAAGTATTTGTGAAAAACACAAGGGTCTTGGGGTGCCTGGATGGGTTAGTTGGTTAAATGTCCGACTCTTGATCTCAGTTCAGGTCTGGATCTCTGGGTCATGAGTTCAAACCCCACATTGGGCTCTACACTGGGTATGGAGCCTACTTAAAAAAAGAAAAACACAAGGGTCTTGACAGAATTGGTGCTGTCATTGAACTCATGGTAAATCCATTTGAGTTTCTTTCTTTAGCTAATTGGGAGAATATATATATTCAGTATAACCTTCATAAATATTGTAAGCTTACATTTATTTAGTTATCTTCTTTTTCTTCCTTTACTTGGTAACTGTTACAACCTCTTTGATATAGACAAATGTTTATTAGAAAAATAATTCAACATTGGTAGGTTATACTTTCAGATCTTAAATGCAAAAATGTATTTTCTCTGTTTTGTTTTTCAGAGTTCAGTTGTTGGAGGATTTGTTTCACATTATCTTCTAGAGAAATCTAGAATCTGTGTTCAAGGCAAAGAAGAAAGGAATTATCATATCTTTTATAGGTTGTGTGCTGGTGCTTCTGAAGATATTAGGGAAAAACTTCATTTGAGCTCCCCGGATAATTTTCGGGTAGGTTGGATTTAAAGAAATTACATACAGTTTTTGCAAACTGAATTGACTTCAATTCTAAAACTTATTTTAATGGATTCTGATACCTAGTTGTATGTAGCTTATATTACATCTGGTGTAACATGATAGGATATAGGTCTCTATTGAGATTTACTGCCGAATTTATAATATAACACTATATGAGGAGGTATGTAATCAGAAAGATAAAAGAATAGATGGGAAACCACTTATCAATTTAAACTCAATAAGAAATTTATAATAGTTCTGTAATGCTACTTTATAAAGTTATCTTTGGGTTATTTGTTAAAAAAGAAAAAGATTTCACCACTGAATTAATGAAGGACCTATAATTGTCTTCCTTAATTCAACAGTAAATATTTATTGCTTGCTCTTTTGGTACCAGGCATTGTGCCTAGGTGAAAAAGATGAGCAGTTCCTGCTCATGAGCAACTTAGAATCTGGTGGGAAACACACACACACACACACACACACACACACACACACACACAAATGCACAAACACACAGCCTGACAGGTTGAAAGATTAAGAAGGAGATATGCATAGGATGCTGGGAATTTTGGAAAAACTTCAAGGAACAACTGATGTTTGATCAGAATCCTGAAGGATTTTCAAGTGTTAACTAGAGAAAGAAAGATGCAAAGAGTATTCCTACTGGGTGCTAAAAGATGAACAAAGAAGAAGGGCAAGAAACAGCTTAAAGAGTAAGGCAGGAAGTGGTGGGAGTTGAGGCTAGAAAATTTGTTGGTCTGTAGTTAATAAGGAGATATTGAGGTGATTTAAGTAGAAAGTTGGATAGGTCTGTGCTTACGTTTGGCTTTAAAATGGAGGGTATCTCGAAGAGGGTAGGGTAGGGAATGGATAGAAAATGCGACTAGGATAAATTGGTTGGAAACCTATGGCTATCACTGAAGTAAGTTACTTAGTGCCTGAATTTGGTTAGAGAAGATGGGATGTCCAAAATATTGGGAGGTAAAATGGATAGGACTTGGAGACTCAGTGTGATAGAGAGAAGGAGAAGTGTGGAATAATTTTTCAAATTTGAGTAGGGTAACTGGGTGGATGTAAATACCACACGAGGGCCAGATGGAAAATTTGTGGCATATAGGTTGAGTTTTGGAATCTATGGATCACCTTAGGGAGGGGATTAGAAGATGGTTGGGTCTACTAATCTGAAGATTATTAGTAGTGCTGTAGTGGTAGGTTTGGGAGATGTTAGTACTCTGGTGGTAGTTAAAACTATGACAGTGAGTAGATGAGATTGTCCAGAGAGATTGTATAATGTAGAAAAGCATGTGCCAGGATCCAGACTCTGGAGATGAAGAATATGAGTGGTGAAAAGTTGCCCAAGAAAGAAAGCCCAAATGGAATTGTGTGGTAAGTACAAGGAAAATCAGGAGTGCCAAGAATCACAAGCTAATAGAGTTTCAAAAAGTGGTCAGACTGGGGATGGTTAGAGATTTATAAATTCACAGCTAGGAAACAGTGTCCATGTGAGGAATATGTGGAATTATGGGAATGGGTAAGGAATGCAGTTTGAATAAAGTTCTCCAGGTGATTCTGGATAATCCTCTTTGGGTAGGATGAGAATCCGTGACACATATTATATCTAATTATTATTCTGTGTGTATGTTTGCAATTCAGTTTTTATTACTTCAGTCAGTTTCTTTTAATACATATTTGGAAAACTTAAACTACTGTTTTAAAATGCTTTATAACTGCATCAGTTTATATACTTCTACAGTGTCTCACCTTCTCTGGAACTCATCAAATTAATTGGAATTTGAAGTTAGTTGCCCACATTATCTTCATGAAGGTGGAAGAGATACTACTATATAGTGATTTTTAGAAAAGGAGTATAAGTTACTATGAGTCATATGCAATTTAATAATGATGATGTGACTTTGTTGGCTCTGAGTTAATGATAAAGTAATGTGGCTATTCTTAATGTAGCATTTCTTTCTGTTTGGAGGCTTGGGAGCATATTTTTTCTGTCTTAGAATGTATGGCCTTTCCTAGCATGATGGCAGGCATCCTTGGAAGGTAGTTACTGACATTCTTTATCAGGTTATAGAGTTTCCTGCCACTCTAATATGAACTGGGAGCCATGATTTCTTCACTTCCCAGAGTTCTTATAGTTGTTAGGAGGAGACTAGAGGAACAATATTATCTTTCACTCAAATACATCTGCTGTCTTGGTTATTCCTCTCATGCATGCACGTGCATACCTCTGTGTCCTTTCCCCCAAATGATTCTGCCTTCAAGTGACTTGAAAGTGTGTTGATAATTTCATCAGGTTTTTCTGTGGTTTAGTTTAGGCCTCCAGTTACAACTCATAGATAAGGTCATAAAGACAAGGAATTCCAGAGTACTGTTGAACACTTCCAGAAATTTTTTTGTCACTACTCTGTCCAAAATGGTACATAAAGAATTGTAGGGATACTATTGGAAAACATTTGTATTAACTACTTGTGTATTTTAGAAAATAAAAGGTTTAAAAGATTGCATTATTCAAATACTCAAATATTTTTGCCTGTTTTATGAGCATTTGTTATAGTCATGCAGAGATCTTTGAATAGAAATAAAGCTTGGATAGAATAAGAATGGATAACAAGAATAGTTATAGTTTTCTAGTTATAGAAAAGTTGGAAAAAACAAGTAGTCGGTTTTAATACTATGTTTAGCTATCCAAAAGCCAAGTATTTGATAAAGCAGTGGGGTTGGGGAGATAAGACCCTTGCTAGCAAAGAAAACATTTGTTTTGGCTTTATATGATTAAGTTACTATTATCTTACTAAGTAAAAAGCTCTCTTTTGAAATAGTAAATTGAAATTACATAACAATATTATTTCTCCCTCTCTTCTATTTTTTTTCCTAAAGATTCTAAGGTAGAAAGAACAACTCATTGTATATCATTTTCTGGTTTTATCTGTATTTTAATATTTCATTATAATGGAGGTACACAGATAAATGTATTGATCATCTAAAATATTGATTTATTCCCAAATCATTCAAAATGTAATATACATATTTTTCATAGCATCTATATGATGTATGGTGTAATCTTGGAATTCATGCCATGGTACAGTGGGATCATAGTGATCTGATTTAAGAGAAGCCGAGATGTTTAAAAAATCATTTTCTTTTCTTTCTTTCTTTTTTTTGAAAAAGATTTTATTTATTTGGCACAGAGAGAGAGTACAAGCAGGAGGAGCAGCAGGGAGAGGGAGAATCAGGCTCCCACTGAGCAAGGAGCCTGACTTGGGGTTTAATCCCAGGACCCTGGGGTCATGACCTGAGCTGAAGACAGTTGCTTAACTGACTGAGCCACCCAGGTGCCCCTAAAAACCTTTTCCATCTTGTTTCCTGTGTACTTCCTTCCTGACTATGCCCCCACCTTTTTATTTATTTATTTATTTATTTTTATTATTTGCCCCAGGGGTACAGGTCTGTGAATCATCAGGCTTCACCTTTCACAGCACTCACCATAGCAGGCCCCCACCTTAAATGTGGGTAATAGATTCTCTTTGGGACTACTAAATTATTTTCTTCTCAATTGCTTTCCTTGTTCTATGTTTTGAAAGTGCTTAGTCTTTAAAAGGCTTCTGGGCAGCAAAGTAAATCACTGAGATAAGAGCTGAAATTGTTATTTGGGTACCTATGAAGGTTCATTAAACAAGTATCATAATTTATGTATGGTCACTGTTAACTGTCAATAAATATAGATGGCATGTTTTGAAGAACTGATTTTAAAAATCAGAAATTAAGAAACTTAGGGATATTATTCTGTTATTCAGCATTAAAAATATTACTTGCAATATTAAACCACAATGTGTAGGTCCTTATTTGAGACTGCATATTGAGTAGAAAGATGATTTTCATTATATCTGTAGTACTTATTTTATTAACTATATTTTTAAGAAGATATTTGACATTAAGATTTAAAATTGCTGCCCTTTAAAAATAGGAAATTTTACAGTACTGATTTTTATGTTAATCACTTAATTTAATCTGCTTTCAAAAGTCAGGATTTCCAACATCCTTGGTTTGATTAGTAGGAGTAAAATGTTTATAATATATAGAAGTTATCAGTTGTAATTGAGAGATTAAATGATATTTAGGTTACATTTAAAAGTTCTTTTTGGTTACGACTGATAAATTGTGTTTTCTTCTGTAGTATTTTCATGTGGATTGTATTTGTTATATTTATATTTCTTTTTCCTAGTATTTAAACCGAGGCTGCACTAGATATTTTGCTAACAAAGAAACTGACAAACAGATTTTACAGAACCGAAAAAGTCCCGAGGTATAGTAGACTATTCTTTTTAAATTAAAATCTTTAATATAGAAGAATCATAATGAAAGGTATATTTTTTTATTTTGGCACCCAAATAATATTTCTTACTTTTAGACTTATACTTAAAAAACAAAATGCTCATCTAAGTCTCTCTCACAGTGTAGTACTTTATGCCTCTGTTGGTATCTACAGAAGCTACAAGTTTGGTTCTCTTAGTTAGGCCTCAGTGCACTGCTGCTCTCCTGTTCTTTTTCCCCCGCATGAGGGTATTATAATTGCCTAAGAATTATCCTTTGCTAGTAACATTTTTAACTTACTCTCACATTACCCACTTGGAATTAAGTATAAAATATGTCCATAATTTATTTTCTAATTTAAGGCTGAAGTAAGATTTGAAGTAGACATTATAGGGTAAGCATTCTTGTGAACTAATGCTTATATATTGTATTTCTCTTTAAAACATTATATTTCTATAATATACTATGGAAAGTCTTATATATAGGTTTTACTTAATTATATTTCTAAGGGTAATTAGATGTAATTATACTATTATTTTTAAAACATTAAATCCTTAATCTAAAAATCTATAACTCATAAATTTTAATATGTGATATTCAAGTAAGAAGTGGTATTAAGTTATATCTACTCCAGGAAGTTAAATTATGAAATACTGAATCAGGATTAATTGTAGGGACTAGTTCATTTTGTCTTTATTTAAAGTTTTATATTGAATGTTTAATTGCACAGTTTTTATTATAACCAGTTTTAAATATGTGAATCAGATGCTTTTGACTCCTTTCAAAATGAGTGAGGTGAATTATGTGTTTAATGTGTTCCTAGAAAGAACAGAAAGCAAATAAAAATTCCCATTATTTCAAATTCTAAGCAGATGAGTGCAGTTAATTTTTAAGTTGACATTTATCATTTTATTTTTATTTTTTTTAAAAGATTTTATTTATTTGTTTGAGAGAGAGAGCGATCTTAGAGTGGAGGGAGAAATAGAGGGGAAGGGAGGGGAGAGGGAGAGAGAAAATCTCATGCTCCCCACTGAGCATGCAGTCTTAGGTGGGGCTTGATCTCACAACCCTGAGATGATGACCTGAGCCGAAATCAAGAGTCAGATACTCAACCAACTGAGCCACCCAGGTGCCCCAATGTTTATTATTTTAGACATAAATATCTAAATTATAAATCATAAACTTTAGTTATGTGATATTCATGGTTGGAATTTTAAGAAGTGACTTTAATATTTATTATGGTATCTTCCTTTGTCATGATAACCTTTATTTTTATGAGGCATCATCAAAATACAGAAATTTTATTCTTTCCACTAAGATAATGGAAACATTAGCTACTGGGATAGCACAGCTGTCCTCAAGAAAAAAGATATAGCTCCAAATTCGATCTTTGACATGGAAAAAAATGAGTAAAGAGGGAAGAAAACTGGATTTTACTCTCCAAAGAGTAACATGTACTCTTTGTGATTCTAGGGTCAGCAAACTTTGTGAGGTATTTTGTTCATATTATTGAATGTATATTTAAAAATATATAAGTAAATAATGGATTAATATGTTTAAATTACTTTTTATGTCTTCTTTATCAGGAGGATGAGGTGATCATTTTGACTAATTAGAATCCTTTGCCTAATTCCATTTGAGTGTCTAAACTGTGTGCAATTTTTAGGAGGATGCAGTATTTTTAGTCTGCCATAGTAGCAATATATTCTTAATATTTGATTAGAAAGTTTTTAAGTGAAGTAAGCATTCAGTTGCAAGACTAAAAATTCTGCATGATCTGTGTTTTCTGTTAACTTTGGCTGCATGTGATTATTTCCTTTGCTGCTTTTAAGAATAAAGTTAAATTCCTTTATCTAGACATTTTCCAGAAATTTCACCCATGCATAATTAAGCATTTTAAAGAATTTTTTGGAAGATAATCACAACTTGAGCTGGGAAGCAGTTGGCAACTGGGAGGGGAAAAAAATCTCCGAGAGGTGTCTTTAATGGTCAGTTAATTCTGGTGCTGTGTTACCAAATGTTTAATTTTACCTATTTATTGTCAAGTTCTGGAAAATTCCTAGTCCAATCTTTCTGTGTCCAGTAACTTTTATTTTTCTACTTCTTAGATTTATGCAGGCCTAACCTTCTTATTCCTTCTTCTGAGCTTTTAAATAGGTTCTAACAAATGAATACTTTAGATGTAAATTCTTTTAGGGGAGAAAATTTTTCTCTTTATTTTTTCTGAAATGTGAGTCGTTTAAATTCTAAGTACAATGCTTACTAATACACCTTACCTCATATGCTTATACAGGAAGATCTAAAAAACGATTCTCTGGTCATGAAAATTGTTATTAGTCCGTCCACTATTTATTATTGCTAAATACTGATGCAGTTGATGGCAGTTAACCTAAAGGAGTATAATGCTAAGTGTTAGTCTTGAATTTTTATTATAATTTTTCACTTTAGTTCTTTTTGACCTGATTCCCTTCAACCACTGATATTCCCTTCTTTTTCACTCAATTTAGATTTTTATCTAATGTATCCTAGCATTATAATACATTAGAATTAATATTGTAGTTTAATTGGAAAACATCTCATTCCATTTTTGACTGATTTTTATTGAGATAATTGTAGAATCACAGGCAGCTGAGAGAAGTAATACAGAGATCCTGTGTACACTTTTCACATTTAGTTTTTGGATTGTTAGAATAGTAAAGTTTTCCATTGACATTTTATTTTTGCATGTCATATAGTGCATTAATAGGCCTTGTGTAGTGGTTTTAATATACTTAAATAATGACAAAGAACAATTGATGTCTTCTTGTTTTGTAGTATCTTAAGGCAGGTTCCTTGAAAGATCCTCTGTTAGATGACCATGGAGATTTTATTAGAATGTGCACGGCCATGAAAAAGATTGGTTTGGATGATGAAGAAAAGCTTGATCTGTTCCGGGTAGTAGCTGGTGTCCTGCACCTTGGAAATATTGATTTTGAGGAAGCCGGCAGCACTTCAGGTTTTTTTGCTTGTGGTTGTTTTGTTTTGTTTAAAGAGGAATAAAATTAGAAGTTCTGTCATTTCTTTGTCATACGTAAATTCAATCTGTATGGAGGTTTTTAATACCCTGAAATTTCTAGAATATATTATGTTACACGGTGAGTCTTGGAAATGAAGAATGCTGCATTATTAGTCATTATGAGCTCTGTTTTGAACAAATCAGTGATACTAATGGGGAATAAACTCATTTTATGAAGGGTAACTGACTAGCAGGGTCATATTAAGTTAAAATTTTCAACTGATAATTATACTTTTGCAGTATATGCACAGAATAATTGTCTACTATCTATTAAGGTATTTTGATATTTTCCTGATTCATTGATATAAACTTTGATCAGTTAATTAGGGCAATTGAATATGTACAAGCCCATATACTTTATTATTTGGAAAAGGAAATAGGTTATACTTTATACATATTGAAAAGAGCATTTAATGCCTGCAGGATAGTAACTTTTCAACTTAGGTGTTTCAGTCTCTATATAAACAGTAAGACTTTTTAATAATGTTAAATTTGATCCATGAATTACAGGGGTTGGAAAACTATGGCCCATGGCCAAATTTGACCAGCTGCTTATTTTGGTAAATAACGTGTTGTTGGAACAAAGCTGCAGCCATTCATTTATGTCTTGTCTGTACCAGCTTTCATGCTACAGCGGCAGAGTTTAGTAGTTGTCACATTTCAAAACTATATGGCCGGCAAAGCCTAAAATCTGACACTTAGGAGAAAAAGATTGTTGACTCCTGCATAAATACGTTATTAAAATATTTTATACTAAGAATGAGTTTAAAAAATCAAAAACACCATTTCATATAGTAGTCAATTGCATGGGCTTTAGTGTCAGATTCCAGAAGCTTTCTGATGCTTGCTTTTTTCATTTGTAAAATAATGAAGAAACAGTCCATTAGAAGTACTTTTAAAGTATAGTACCTAGCCATCATATGTATGCATATAAGGAAGGAGCATCAGAGGAAGGAAGAAAGAACATTTTAAAAATGTGTCTGCTGTGTGCAAGACCTTTCATATACTGTGTTTCGTCATAAACAACATAATCGTAATCTAAACTTTGTAAAGATAATGAGGTAGAGGATACTATCTATATTTTATGGAAGTGGAACCTGTGCAGAAGTAATACATTTACTAGTGAAGTTGTAGATGTGAGAGCTGGGTTCTCCCCGTGTCTGACTAACTCAGGTACTTGTGATCATTGTCCCAAATTGCCCCTAGTCACTGAACCTCACTGAGAGTCCTGATCTGTGAATGAGCAGACTGAAATAGACAGTCTTCATGACTTTCAGATTTAATATCCTGTGATGCTGCGTAGTCAGTAACATCAGATGCAGCACAGTGTAGTGTTTAATAGTACATGCTTTTGAGCCAGAGTATTCATCACAGGAGTATTATCTGCTTGTGTGGTCTTGGGCCAGGAACTTCACCTCTCTGTGTCTCAGTTTCCTCACCTGTAAACTGGGGATAATAACACTCCTGCCTCATGTTGTATAGGGGAATAAATGAGTTAAATATTAAGTGATGTCAATATTTATGTCCAGCACATAGTAATCACTGTGTTTTTAATGAATAAGTAAAATAAAAATACAGATTAATTCTAGTTTAAAATGTAAAAAAGCAAAATCAGGTATGTTCTTAGTGTGCACTAAAATTTTAGTTTTTTGAGGGATTTAAAATTCTTATTTTGAAAACATAGTGAATGTTAGAATGCATCTCATTTGGTCTGTAGTATTGTTATACAAAGGAAGTATGTGGAAGTTCTAAGTAACACAAAAAAAGTTTAGATTAAGGCCTACTTTGGAAATGTTGTTAGAAGCGATAGTTGCCATTTTCACACCTCATATTATTACTCTGTGGTAGAACGTGCAGATATATACAGAGGATCATAAATGTGATGTGATCCAGTTAGCTGAAAAGCACTTAAACAGTTAAAAGGCAAATAGCAGATATTTACATTATCTTTTCTTTTTCTTCTCAAAATTCCTTCTGTTGAAAGGAAAATGAGCAGAAAGCAGAGAATATTAGAAAGAAGCAACAAATCAAGAAAACTAATAAACTAGGTTATTTTGGGGCGCCTGGGTGGGTCAGTTGGTTAAGCATCTCCCTTTGGCTTAGTTCATGATCTCCAGGTCCTGGGATTGAGCCCTGTGCTGGGCTCACTGCAGGGAGGGAGTCTGCTTCTCTCTCTCTCTCTCCCTCTTCTCCCCATCGCTCATTCTCTCTCTCTTTCAAATAAATAAAATCTTTTAAAAAAATAAAATAAACTAGGTTATTTTTATTTTAATAGCTCAGATTTTATTAATCTTCATCTTTTCTGTGACCCTTACTATACATCCAAATGGTTTCTTTCTAATTAGAATTGATTTTTTTTTCTTCCTAGAGAGCTCACTTTTGACATGTCCTAGCAATTTGAAAAAGCTGTGGATATTTTTGTAATTATTTTATCGGAAAATTTATTCTACTATAAATGTTTAGAAGACTCCTACTTATATTGAAAAGGTTTTGCATGATAGTATATGCAAAAAATGCCGTTTTTAAAATGTTAAAATGTTCGTTTTTAAAATTCTGCATCACAAAAGTGATTCCCTAATTCCTGAAAGTGTGTAAGAAACTTTGCAAAATAGTAAAAAAGAAATATTTAAATACACTAATGAATTATTGATGGTCAGTTTATTGAGAGCTATGTAATTTAGATGATGGTGTGTGTGTATGTGTGTAGAAACTAGAAATCAGTAGTAAGCTTATTTTCATAGAATTAAGGGTTCAGTATATCTTCTAAGTATTCTTGTCCCCTTATTCTTTTTCTTTGTTAATAGCTTTATTGAAATATAGTTCATAGACTGTTCAATTCACCCATTTAAAATATACATTTCAGTGGTTTTTAATAGACTCAAAGTTGTGTAGTCATCACTGTGGTTAGTTAGAACATTTTTATCACTTCAGCATTCACCTCTCATTCCTTCCCAAATCCCTGTTGTTAAAATGGCATTTATGCTATCATGTAAAAATCTTTTCAATATAAGTAGGAGTATTCTAAGCATTTATAGTAGAATATATTTTCTGATAAAATAATTACAAAAATATCCACAGCTTTTTCAGAGTAATTGTATTCATTTTACATTCTCATCAACAATGTATGAAGGTTCCTCTTTCTCCACATTCTCACTAACACTGTGTGATTATAGCCATCCAAGTGTGTGAAGTGTTTTACTTCATTGTGGTTTTTATTTACATTTTTCTGAAGGCTCATTAAGTTGAACATTTTTTCATGTCTTTATTGACCATTCGTATGTCTTTTTTGGAGAAATGTCTATTCATATCCTTTGCCCATTAATTGGGTTGCCTTTTTATTGTCAAATTTAAGAGTTTTTTAAAAACTACATTCTAGGGTGCCTGGGTGGCTCAGTCGGTTAAGTGACTGCCTTGGCTCAGGTCATGATCCCAAGGTCCTGGGATTGAGTCCTGCATCGGGCTCCCTGCTCCGTGGAGAGCCTGCTTTTCCCCTCTCCCTCTGCCTGCCTCTCTGCCTACTTGTGCCCTCTCTCTCTCTGTGAAATAAATAAAATCTTTAAAAAAATAAAATAAAAACTATATTCTAGATACAAATTCTTTATCAGATATATAATTTGCAAATATTTTCTCTCAGTCTGTGGCTTGTCCTTTAACTTTTTGGGTATTGTTCTTTGAAACACAAAAGTTTTTCATTTTGATGAAGTCTAATTTGTCTGATTTTTTCTTTTGTTGCTTGTGCTCTTGGTGCCATATCTAAGAAACCATTACCTGGTCCAAGATCATGAGGATTTGTCTATGTGTTCTTCTAAGATTTTAATAGTTTTAGCTCATAATTTAGGTCTTTGATTCTTTTTTAGTTAATTTTTATTTATGGTGTGAAGCTGGGGTCCATCTTCATTCTTTTGCATGCAGATATCCAGTCTCAGTGCCATTTGCTGAAAAAGCTGTTTTTTTCCCAGCGAGTTATCCTGAAATCCCTCCTTCTTCTTCTTCTTCTTCTTCTCCTCCTTCTTCTTCTTCTTCTTCTTCTTCTTCTTCTTCTTCTTCTTCTTCTTCTTCTTCTTCTTCTTCTTCTTCTTCTTCTTCTTCTTCTCCTCCTCCTCCTCCTCTTCCTCCTCCTCCTTCTTTTTTTCAAGATTCTATTTATTTTACAGAGAGAGAGAGTGTGTGTGCAAGCAGGGGGCAGGGGCAGAGGCAGAAGGAGAAGCAGGCTCCCTGCTCATCAAACACCCATGTGGGATTTGATCCCAGAACCTTGGTGACCTGAGCCGAAGGCAGACACTTAACCAACTAAGCCATCCAGGCTCCCCACAACCCCGTATTCTTATGGAATCTCATGGTCTATTTCTCCTGAGACCAATGTATTAAATAGTTTACTAATTTGTCATGATAAACTTATTTTTTTGATAAACTTACGATTTCTGCACGTTCTTTGTAGTTTTGAAATTAGTCTTGTGATGAATTATTTATAAACATTAAACCTTAAAATATTAGTAAAATATTTACTTTTAAAATATTAGTAATAATAATAAAAATAATAATAGTTAACCTTTATTATAGTGCTTACTATGTACCAGGTACTATTTCAAGAACTTCACATATATAACCTCATTAATCTCTATAACAGCCTTATTTGGTAAGTACAGTTATTATCCTTTTAATGGGTGAAGAAACTGAACACAGAAAGAGTCACACAGCTAATGAGTCTTGCAGCCTCATCAGCTCAGAGGCTAAAGCATTGCAGTATAGTTTCTTTTTATATAATTCTTTTTAAAACATCCTCCATAACTAGAAATCTATGGATATGCTGTACAGGGAATAGCAGTTATCTGCTCACCCTCTTCCTCTTTCCTGAGCAATGTGAGCACATACATATGTGCGTGAGTACACACAGACACCCGCCACACATAAACAAAACCTCATATGTTGATAGACAGCCACACTGACCTACTGAAATGCCTGTGTTTGCTATTAAATTATTCCTTGAGGTTCTTAGGAGTCATATGAATTTTAATGACAAAGTACTATATTTTTCTAGAGATTTACAAGGATTATAATCTATCAGTATATTTTGCTTGCCAGGCCATAAAAAATGAAACAGTCCAGGTTAATATTGATGGGTTGAAGGATTATATCATGGACTGCCTCGAGTGAGGGTCTCACATTGACCTTGGGAGTGTGAGTGTCTGACAGGGTGGTGAAAAAGTGAAGTGAAATTAAAAGTCACAAATAAGCCTTGTCTATTCCACAGATTTATGTAAGTGAAGTATACTTCTAAGAAATGGATCTTGAAAATCTGGTTTATATAATGTCTGTTAACTTCAAATTTAAATGTATTTTCATTAGGTGGTTGTAATCTGAAGAATAAATCTACTCAGGCTTTGGAATATTGTGCTGAATTACTAGGTTTGGATCAAGATGATCTTCGTGTAAGTTTAACTACAAGAGTCATGCTAACAACAGCAGGGGGCACCAAAGGAACAGTTATAAAGTAAGTTCCTTGACTCATTGCTCTGTAAAAATCCTGCCTTGCGGTTTGTCAAGGAAGAATCTTTCTTTGAGAACAGTGAGATTTAAAGTTGATCTTTATGTATGATTCGTTCTTTTCATTATAATGTTCTAAAACATGTGCTTGATAAGAATTCTGTGCATTTCACTGCAATAATCTACTATATAAATAAATGCTGACTTCCACAGCTCTTAAAGTTGTTCCTTACAGATATACTGCATGGCACAGATTTGTAGTTTATAAAGTAAGAGAGGTTTACTTTTGTACAACTACAAAAATATGAGTTGATTATGTTAATCAGTATTTGTTTTAGGCAACAATTTTGTTTTCAAATTTTCTAGACTTTTTTTGAGCTATAATTCTCTCTCCTAAAATGTACAGTTTAGTATTTTTAAAGTATATTTACAACGTTATACAACAATCACCATTTAGTTTCAGAAGGAAACAGATCATTTTACTTTAAAAGTGATTTTCCGGGCGCCTGGGTGGCTCAGTGGGTTAAAGCCGCTGCCTTCGGCTCAGGTCATGATCCCAGGGTCCTGGGATCGAGGCCCACATCGGGCTCTCTGCTCAGCAGGGAGCCTGCTTCCTCCTCTCTCCTCTCTCTCTGCCTGTCTCTCTGCCTACTTGTAATCTCTCTCTCTGTGTCAAATGAATAAATAAAATCTTTAAAAAAAAAAGTGATTTTCCTTACAAATGGCACTTTCTAAAACTATTAAGTAAACCTCACTTTAGTAAAACACTCAGGAAATGGAATTTCCCCTTACTTCTCAGAGTCTTCATTTAGAGGAAATTGCAAATGACAAGAAAATAAGAGCCTAGCCAAGGTTTCTCAAATCTGTAACCAAGAACTTCTAGGTTGTATTTGGGTCTCTATACACTTTTGGCTCAATATCCTGTATTTTAGGCATTTTTGTTTTTGATACTATAAAATAAAATTGATATTCAGCCATCATTCTGAGACACTGTAAGATCTTCATTTGTAGGGAAAAAAGTCAGATCCTCTATCCCTTCCTAAATAAGGCAGTCAGTGAGCTCTAGTGACATATTTCAGGAAGATTTTCAACAAATAAAACCAAGAAGGATTTAAAAACAAACTTTTAGCCACTTAGAAAATTTGGTACCTCTTACATTTTGGAGAACATTATCAAGGTATGTTTAGTCTGATTCTTTGTTAAGCTAATACCAAATTATTATAAAGTAAACCTTACCAATGAGAAGATATAGTAGTGCCATACAGTTGCTTTTCTTTGGAGATATTTCTGGGGCCCAAAGGAACTCTAGTAAGTGCACAGGTGTGTGATCTTCAGGTAGCATTTCCTTCGTATCCCCTTTCTTCTAAAGCACTTCTTTTATGTGTTTTATGTATGAAGTACTCAGAGAAGATTCATTTTAGGAAGGGGCTCTGTTGCAAAAAGTATAAGTTGGAAAACAACTTTAGAAGGGATTCAAGTATTAGTCTGACCTGAAAGACTTTTAAGGTTACTTCCAAATTTGACATTTTTTTTGGTCCTCCCATGGTGCCTCATACTTACCCTTATGATAGCATTTAGCATGCTGTTTGAAAATTCACTTTTATGGCAGTTGCTTTGTCAGACTATGATTTTGTTTAGGAAGACAGCTGTGTGTCTCTATTTGCAACATCTAGAACCGTTGTGTAGTTACTTACATTAAATAGTAGAATTGGACAGTCCAGATTTTAAGATGTAAACATTTCTTCTGAAAGTGTCAAACAAGGTACCATACTTTAAAGTTATCCTGAAATAAACACAGTTTCTTTTGCATTTAAAGAAAGTCTTTGAAAGTCAAAAGGAAGGTTATTTCTCTGAATAATTTTTTAATATACTCAGCATGTACAGTAAAGCATAAATTAAGATTAAACTGTTTTTTGAGCCTAAACTTCTTTCTCAATAAAACATTTTTTATCTATGTGTAGGTGACTTCTTTAGTTCTTTTACTATGCTTCATAGCCCCATTTATCTGTATCTGTTGATGAATGACCTTTTGTAGCTGTTTATTTTGTTCTTCACAGTGAATGTTTTACATTACACTTTGATCTTGGTATCTGGCATTATTTTCCCAGTTATTACTGTAAAGAATTTTCACTGGTATAGTCTTCTTTTATAGGGTACCTTTGAAAGTGGAGCAAGCAAACAATGCTCGTGATGCCTTGGCAAAGACTGTCTATAGCCATCTTTTTGATCATGTGGTAAACAGAGTAAATCAGTGTTTTCCTTTTGAAACATCATCTTATTTTATTGGAGTCCTAGATATTGCTGGTTTCGGTAAGTACAGTTTTGTTTGTGAATCTGTATTTGGTACTTTTTATTCAGTTTTTCACATATATTTAAAATAAAAAAAAAAACTTTTTCCCTCTTGTAATACCTTTCACCTGATGTATTTTCAGTTATATGTCCATACTTACATATCATTTCATAATTTAAATAGGAAGCTGATGCTTTAAAAAGGGAAAAGCTCATAGATTTTGGTCACACTAATGCGAAAATTAAAGCATGTTGATTGAGGGACACCTGGGTGATTCAGTTGGTTCAGTGTCTGACTCTTGATTTTGGCTCAGGTCATGATCTCAGGGTTGTGAGATCAAGCCCTGCATTGGCTCTGCACTAGGCATGGAGCCTGCTTAAGATTCTCTGTCTCTGTCTCTCTTTCTCTCTCTTTCTTTCTCCCCACCCCTGCCCCAACCCCCCCCAAAAAAAGAGGAAAAACAAAAAAAAAAAAGTTGATTGAAACCATTATTGTTAGGGGATGACTCTGTACTCCTAAATGAATGCAACTGAATAAAGGTAAAGTCTTGAATGCTACTAATAAAGAGGATTTAATCATTAAAACCACTGTGTAGTGCTGGGTACAAGTTGACGTACCATATAAGCCAAACTCATTGCTATGTGTAGAAATTCATCATTAGTATTATCAACAGATAGCTATTTCCAGTGAATTTCCACCAAATGAAAAAATATTTCTATTAAAGATATAGTACATGGTATAGTACATAAAGTATATATAAGATATTGTATGTTAATTTATATTCAAGATAAATATTGAGAACAACCACAGGCTGTGCAATCAGAAATGAAATGAATCACTAACATCTGAATACCATGTTGTTTTCAATTACTGTTTTGTAAAAATCTCAAAGTAAATCTGACTGATTTTATATTGGGTTTTATCAATGCGGGTGTTCCTTCTGTCTGTGTAGGAGGGCTGTATTCTTCCTGTGTAGTTTGTTTGCTTTTGCTGAGGGAAGGTATGAGTGTTTACTTTTTGGGAGGAGTCGAGTTTTGGTTTTGATGTGATATATATTTTAAAACTTTTAATTGTTACTTTCTGTTCAAAGGTTGGAAAGCACTCATCACTGACTTAAAATTTCAAAATCTTCACACATTTGTTTCCTGGTCTACACTAGTTTTAGTGTAACAGGCACATACACAGAATCATAGCATTTTAGAGCTGCAGCGAGCTTAGAGATAATGTAATACAGTCTCTTCATTTTAAAAATGAGTTAGTATTCATAATGTTTTTTATAACTATAATTTTACAGATTACACAGAAAAAAAATCTAAAGTACTTGCATTTAAGCCTGTCAATGTAGATTGCTATTAACACCTGTGCTTAAGAAAATTATATTGTAAGTGGCTTACATTTTATATCTTTTACTATATAATAATTATCTCATTCAATACACATAGTTTTTGTTGAGTAAAACACAGTATTTTCTGTACTTAAATGCTTAACAAAATTTGTCTTGAAATAAGAGCATTTGGGGTGTATAAAACAATTATATGTATTTTTTTACCTAATTTTAAATTAAGCATTGATACAATAAAATTTTATCCTAAGATAAATTTATAATATGAAGTTAACCTAATGATGACTTTTGATTCTGGTTTTGTTTACAGAGTACTTTGAACACAACAGTTTTGAACAGTTTTGCATCAACTATTGCAATGAAAAACTTCAACAATTTTTTAATGAAAGGATTCTAAAGGAGGTAATTGCCATTACAATTTAAATTTAAGAACTGCATTAAGCTATTTTAATTTCAAGGAACAGAGACATGCTGCAGTTACCCCGATTAATGGGGTATAATGTAAGGTGATTCAGGGGATCAGAGGTGCCTAGGACAGGCCCCCAGTGGCTTAGCTGTTGCTCGGGCACATCAGAGTGTTAATTGTACAGTTGAAGCTTAGGAACCCAATAAAAACTTTAGTAGGCACCTCCTCAGAAATGAACATCTATTGCTTCGTACTAGAGACTTTTGCTAGACTTGGAATTTCCCTTGTTTCTTTTTATGAGCCTGTTGCCCCTACTTCTGCCACTGCCAAACAACTTTCTACTCTCATCCCTGACATTAGCATCTCTCACCCTTCCTCTGTGTCTCTCTGCTTTTGCCCACTCTGCTACTTGCTCACCCTTTCTCTGTGTCCCAGGAAAGCCACCAAATCAAGGGATTCATTGTGGCCATTGGCCTGGAGTGCCTCTGGCCAGTTCTTTCTCTGCCAGGCTGCAGTGTGCACTGCCCAGTTGTTACTGCTCCTAGTGAATAACTGGGTGTGACCAACACTCACAACCCCAAGTCTAGGAAAGTTATTTTGTAATTCTTTACAGAATAAGTAAAGATAAGTTTGGTTCACTTGATTTGTGATTAGGCTCACCATTCTTACATTGTATTTGAATTCTCCAGCATTTTCCTATCCGTATCTCTGGCTTTCCTTCCTTTTTGAGCTATTTGAGATATGTTTTACTGAATGTAGACAGCAGAATTATAGGGAACTCAGGAATGATCTAGTTCAGCTGTTTATTTTCCAAATGAAGAAACTAATTACCAGAGCAACTGATTACTGACTGTTGCAGGTCTGACTGAACCCACCTTCCAGCTGTGGGCTCACAGCCATATTCTCCTCATGTTAGTACTGCTGTTTTCCAAGGTCTCTTCTCCACTGTATCTGGACTTTAAATGTGAAATATTCTTTCCTTTTCCCATTCCATTAATCTTTTCCCACATTTTTATTTTATTTTTGTCTCTATGGGTTTCCCAGCACTTTCCCTTTTATACTTTTTACTTGTATACTGTAGTTTAAGCCAATTCTGGCATAAATGAACAGGTAAACTAAATACTTATCAGTTAAGATAATTAGTCTGAAAATGTTTTATTCAGACATGTTAATTCTTCCATTGCTATTTTAAGTTGTACATGCGTGTTTCTCACTTAACATGCCCTAATTCTTCCCCCACACCAGCCCAGTAAGCTTTATCTAGAAACATGACCAGGAGACAGTATCTCGATACATGTTTATTTTTATAACAGTTCTTTAAAATAAATGTTTGGATTTCAAATTCAGATTGGGTCTTAAATGGACACTGACTTCTAAAATGATAGAAACCTTTTCTAGTATATCTTGTGGGAGGAAATATTTAAACATTTGGGAAAAAAGATTAAAATACATGTCAACCTAAGCTCATTACATAAGCTCACCTATCTTTGATAAAATCCTTTTTTTTTTCTTTAAGAAGGCACCAGACTTATATCTAGGAACTCAACTTTAATCTGTAAATTATTCTCCCAAATTACACTTTTTTTTTCCAGTGTTACATTCCTTGTATGTATCACTGTGTAACTACTAGAGCCCATTTGCAATTAATTGTTGTTTGTTTGATCGTAGTGCCTGTGTGTACATGCTAAAAATCTCTCCTGTCTTTGGACAACTGTTTAAGACTATTGAGGATATAGAAGAAAGAAATTTCATGTCAGAGGAGCTAGTTTGTTTAGCTGTTCTTTAAATCTTTAAAAACTATCACAGCAAGTTCTTATGTTCTTCTGTGTATTCCAGGGATTGGTAGACTATGGCCTTTGGGACAAATCCAGCAGGCTGCCTATTTATGCAAATGAAATTTTATTGGAACACAGCCATACTTCTTCATCTACTCTTATCTATGACTGCTTTTGTGCTGCAGTGGCTTAACTGAGTAGTTTTGACAAAGACAGTATGACCCACAGTTGAAAATATTTACTATCTGGCCCTTTACAGAAAAAGTTTGCTGACTCCTGGTCTATTCTTCTAATCAGTTTGACTTTAAAATTGCTGAACATTTTTCATAGCCTGGCTTTTCCTTGAGTTTGAACAGATCTTCTGTATGAGTGTGTAGTTTCTCTGCATATTTCAGGAAAAGTATGCTTACCTATAGACGGGAACATTTCCACATATGTAAATCATATGTTGGCCATTAATTTCTGACTTTACATTGCTTTAGGGGCAGGGATCTTTCTTCCCTAATGTTTTGTAAGTCTCCTTAGCCCTTAATCTAGTTGGTATGAGAATTTGTACTCTGGACTAATCAACAAAAGTTGTGATCAAAAGTGGCACAAAACACACGATTTCATAACATACAGTATTTCCATATCTATGACTATGATTATTTCATTTTAGGAACAAGAACTTTATCAAAAAGAAGGTTTAGGTGTTAATGAAGTACATTATGTGGATAATCAAGACTGTATAGGTATGTGTTGGTTTTTTTTTTTATTCTACTTTTGGGAAATATGGGAAGATATAGTACATGCTTTTACTAGTAATTTTTCCATGCTCCATGATTGTTACTACATGTTATGGGACTTGAAACTCTGGTATTTGAGAGAAGTTTTACTTCTCTTGTGCTGCCAGGAGGTTTTTTTTTTTCCTACCAAGGCATCAGATTCGGCCATGTTGAAGGTTTTCCTAAAATTTCTTCTGTTTGCTGTGATGAATATTTTTGTTCTTAAACAGCCAGCATGTGAGTAAGTTAAGAAGGGAACTAAATAACTTAAGTAGTAAAGGGATAAATTATCTCACTTGGGGAAGCCCATATGTTAGCCAGGCTCCGAGTGAGGTTTTTCAATGTTTGGCTCTGCTCTTCTGCAGTTCCCTCATTTCTGTTCTCCGCATTTGCAACACCCTCTGACCCATTGCAAGTTAGCTTCACAAGTTTCATCTGTCATATCTGGATAATGCTGTGCAGCCAGGAGAACGGGGTTTCTGTTTTTACAGTAAGGGAACCTTTTTCTGTTACCACCCAACCTACTGTTCAATCTTCCTTTTCTTTCCTACCTCATCACGAAAATCAACTGTTGGGGGCAGACTTTGTTTTCAAAACTCAATTGAGTCAGTAACTCATGTGTTGGATTTGGAGAAGATGTATAATAATAATAATTATAATAATTATATTGCTTTACATTGATACAACTTTCCAAAGCATTTTTACATCCTAGCTGGCTCACTGAGCATTTCCTTTACACATCACAGCTTTTCTCAGATCTCTGTGCCTTTGATTTTGTGATTTGGTATCTCAGCTGGAACTCCTCCCCTTCTGTTTATCTTTCAGCCCACTTTTATATCCTTCTATCAAAATACTCATTTATAGCTTAATTCAGCTGCCCCCCTTCACCATCACCAGTTGCCTAAAAAGCATCATTCTCTGAACAATGCAGTTAGAATTTTTTTTTCTTCATATGTCCTATAGCTTTTGGGGTCTGTCCCATTTAATAGCCTTTATGTACTAGTTTTTAAGCACTTTATTTTTTATAGTTATTTTGTACAAGCAGGAAATTCAAATAACATGAATGGAAGGAGCATAAAAATGTGCTGTTAACTGGAGTTTTGCAGGAAAACATTTGAATCAGTATTGAAAAGTAGTTTTAAAAGCTCTGCATCCCAAAGGTTCTGTAGTTTTACTTCATTTTGAAGGTAGGTATCATATGAAGAAGAGGAATTTTTGGTTCTTTAGCTTCTCTCATCCAGCTTGCAAATAGAATGGTTATTATGTTAATCATATGTGTATGGCATTATTTTTCTAAAACCTATATTAGTTTCCCCTGCTATCTGAAAGTAGGGCATTTTTATGAAAACTTACATAAGCCGAAGTGGTGTAAATCGAAGACAGTTACCATATTGTAAGTGAAAATATTCTCTTTTTATTTCTTCCAGCTAGTGAAAATAGGTATTAATGTAGGTTTTTTGTAAAAGCAAAGTGACATAAAGCAAAATTTCCATAGTGGAGAAAACCTGTATATGATATTACTTTCTGATAAACTGCCAGGTCTGAAATAAAATATCTGCTTTCTGTAGTCTGTGAGGATACTTATCATCTGTTATATTGCTTCTGACCAGTCTTTTAAATTTGTGATTAGTAAATTGTTCATATATCTTTAAAATGTTTTTATCCTATCATATTTTGATTTTTTTGGAATAGATTTAATTGAAGCAAAATTAGTGGGGATATTGGATATTTTAGATGAAGAAAATCGCCTTCCCCAGCCAAGTGACCAGCACTTTACATCTGCAGTTCACCAGAAGCACAAAGAACATTTCCGACTCACTGTGAGTTTACCATTCCAAAATTGAGACTCTGTGGTGGAAAGAGAAACCTTTAAAAAGATGTACTAGATATTGCATATTAAATAATTAGAATAATAAGTTATATGGGGCCGAGAACAACTATAATTTATCCAGCACATCATCTTCTGTAGGTAGGCACTTGATTTATACATGTATATTTTGGATGATGATGATCTATCTAATGAAGGCCCTTTTAGCTGGATGAAAAGTGCATTTTATCTATCTAAAATGTACAAAATGGATTACCTGCTGTTTTTATGTTCTTCCTTTTAGCAAAGTGGCCACCAATTGCTTTTTTTTTTCTATCATGTGACCTTGATCACATTCCAGGGGTTAGCATCTAGAATCACAAGCAGCCACCAGCCTGTACATTTGTAAGACAAGCAATAAAGTTCATGGCTTAGAGTCTGACTGGTGCAAGCAATCCATATTAGATAACGGGTACCCAATTTATTTTGATTTTCTTTCCTAGGGAGTTTTGAATGGAAAACATACTCAGAGAGGGACATAGAAACTGAAGCAGTAGAACTAGAAGAAGCAGTAGAAGAACATGGTTTTTTTCTTCTCCTTTTTAAAGATTTTATTTATTTTAGAGAGCCCGCAGGGGTAGGGGCAGAGAGAGAGGGAGAGAGAATCTTAAGCAGAGTCTGTGCTGGGCACAGAGCCTAACAGGGGGCTCAATCTCATGACCCTGAGATCGAGACCTGAGCCTAAACCAAGAGTCAGCTGCTCAGCCGACTGAGCCACCCAGGTGCCCCAAGAAGTGCATTTCTGAAAGGGCTAGAAGACCTTGTTCCTGAACTGCTTTTGGGCCATAGAGCTGTGCTTGAATCCTTGTGGCAGTGAATAGTAGGGCTGTTCTGCATGAGGCTGGCCCCTGTGGCTGCTGAGGCTCACCTTGTTCACCTAATTCTGTTTTTATCTTTACACTCAGCCATCATTACTTGAGGTAATACAAGGACAGCTCCATCCTTGTGCCCAATAAGAACTGATTAGGCCAGAGAAATATGGGTGTTAATTTGATCCAGAAAGATAGGTGCTGCCTTATCTTACAGAGGACAACAAAGAAAGGCAGTAAAAGAAAGAGACATTGCTTAGAGTGGCACATGCCTCCCATTCTGTTTATTGTTTTGAGATTGTAACCTAGTGTAACAGACAGGGCTTTGATGGACCTTGAAGCTGGAGTGACTGAAGATAGATATTCTTGTTTCCATACATCATTAACTAATCAAGAATGTGTTAGGTAAATAGATTGAATGCCTTTCCTTGAAAAGCCAATGTAATTCTGTAAGTATTATAACCTTCTCTAGGGATTGAATCTAACAATCTCCTGTCCCACTGACTTGGAGTTCTTCCATATCCTTAAATATTTCTTATAATGGGGAGCCTGTTTCTCTTCAGTGGAGATAGAAATAAAACAATATGTATCCTCAACAAAACTTTTGCTGTGATTGAAGATGTATATCCAGTCCTAGTCACTGTTCACTGGTCTTCGTTATGGACCAGCCTGATGCATGATTACCTTTTACAAGAGTACTGATTGCTGGTCGAGAGAATTGTGACCAGGGTCTCAGAAAACCCCCAGTTATATAGTACATATAACTACAGGGACAGCAAGCTAAAACATAAAGAATGGACTTTGGCTGCTTGTCTCAAAAGAGAACAAGAGCAAGACAGTAAATTCTAATTTTTATAAACCATTACTTTTGTTGTTATTGTTTGGAAATGAAAATAATAATCATCTATTGAACACTTGACTTGGTATGTGCTAGTCACTGATCTAAGGGTTTTACTTAAATTATTTTATCTAATCCTCATAATCTCTGAGGTGGATCCTGTTTGTATCCCCATGCTAGAGATGATGAGACATACATAGAGAGGTAAGAGTCCGATCATGTGTCGCTTAGTGAGGAAATGGTGGATTTGGGAATCAAAGCCAGGCATTTTGACTGCAGGGCCCTCACTGTGACTCATCTGGTGTATCACCTCACAGAGAAGAGACTCCTTTGTCTGCTAGCTCTCTCACCTAGAAAAAACCTGTAAAGCTCTCAAAGTCTTAGCCTTTTCATTTTTTTTTTTTAGATTTTTATTTATTTATTTGACAGAGATCACAAGTAGGCAGAGAGGCAGGCAGAGAGAGAAGAGGAAGCAGGCTCCCTGCCGAGCAGAGAGCCCGATGCGGGGTTGGATCCCAGGACCCTGAGATCATGACCTGAGCTGAAGGCAGAGGCTTTAACCCACTGAGCCACCCAGGCGCCCCAGCCTTTTCATTTTTAAGTGAGGTTGTCTTTCTTATCCTTAGGTTATTTTGAGGATCGAATGTATACTCTTATGTGACGGCATTTTGGAAACTTTTAAATTTATGAGATGCTATAATTGATAGTATAACCCTAAAATAATTCAGTATCCTTCAAATAGATTCAGACTTTTATTGTATAAAAATGTTAGGATGTATAGCTGTAAAAGTGGGAAAGGTCCTGTACTGATTTCAGATGTGTTTTAGAACAGTGCTTCTCGACCTTGGCTATACCTAGGAATCACCCGATGTAAATGGTATGGGGTTTAGGAGGTTTAAAATTTCTCCAGGTAATTTGCCAATCAAGGTCAAGAACCACTACTTTAGACACAGATAGTTAACTTTATAAAGTGCCCATTGTTTTGCATACTTACAGTGTTCTTTGTTTTTATCTTAGTCCTTTTTTCTTTTCTAGAGATTATAACCAAATACTTGCTAGATTTCATTGGTAGTTTAAAGCTTACTAGATATTTCAAAGGCAGTATAAATATGAAAAGTGTGAAAACATCCTTTATAATTTTTTTAAATCTTTTTTTATTACCATGTAATGTATTATTTGTTTCAGGGGTACGGGTCTGTGTATCCTTTATAATTTCAAATATTTCACATCCCAGATGTTTTCTAAAGGAAATTATGTAATCTGTTTTTGGTAATTTAATAAGTGATGTATGTACTCTTTTCAGATACCCAGAAAATCTAAGTTGGCAATTCATAGGAACATCAGAGATGATGAAGGCTTCATTATCAGGCATTTTGCAGGGGCAGTGTGCTATGAAACAGTGAGTATGACTTTTACCAAGAGAAAACCATTTGAAGTTGAAGCTGCACTGTACAGAATGTTAACCTCTAGCCACATGTGGTTATTTCCATTTAAATTTAATAAAGTTTAAAAATCTAGTTCCTCAGTACACTGGCCGCACTTCATGTGCTCCACGTCTACATTGGTGGCAACTGTGTTGGACAGTGCAGATACAGAATAGTTCTGTCATCTTGGAAAATTCTATTGAACACAGCTGTATCAAGGGATATTACCATAGGATGGACTGAATCATTCCTGTTCCTTTATTTTTCAGACCCAGTTTGTGGAAAAAAATAATGATGCTTTACATATGTCTCTTGAATCCTTAATATGTGAATCCAGGGATAAATTTATACGGGAATTATTTGAATCATCCACAAATAACAACAAAGATACTAAACAAAAAGCAGGAAAACTTAGTTTCATCAGTGTGGGAAACAAGTTTAAGGTATCTGTGTTAAATTTATTACTTGAATGTTTGTTTTTACTGCATTTAGAGTAAAATATATTGTTTTATGCTTTACAGAGGATAATGTAGATCACTGTCAAAAATCCCATGAGTGAAATGCAAGAGCAGACCCTGCATTGTTGATATTTGCATACAAAATAACAAAAAATGGGTGTAGTAATTGAACAAACAGAAATTCTTAAAATTTTATGATTCTGTTCTTTCTTGTTACTTAACATATCTGATTCATACCTGCTTCTCCTAATGTTCTTGCTTCTGCTTACTGTTTGTTTGACCTTCAAACCTTCTCTTTCCCATGTGTTTCTGTTTCCTTCCTCATTCAACAGTTTTGTTTTAGCTGGAGTAGTCCAGCTCGGAATGGCTAGAGAGGACTAGTTGAGTTGAGAGAGGAAAAGCAGGCACAGCCAGGGGCTTCAGGTAAACCATCACTTTCATGGACTCTTATTTATAGAATGGCTGCCATGTTAAAAAGAGCCCGTCTCAAGTTAATCATTCAGTTTTTAATTTATTTTCAATGTGTTTTCTTTCACTGTGCTTTATGAGTGTACGTATTACACTAAAATTTGATTAAAGCTTATAATAACTTTGTAAAAGATAAGTGCTTTGTGTGACAAACCCTTCAAACTGCTTATTTAACATTGAAGAACATCTCATTTGTTAATTTTGGATCAGAAATTTATTCTTTGAAGTCTGACAAGGAATTGTCACATGATGTGTCTTAGAAATGGAACACTACTAATTGGTTCAAATTGTTGAGTATTTAGCATAGAAAAAGATAATTTAAAATGTTTGTATCATAAGTTTAATGAATAAAAAATTATATTAAATGATGCAAAGACATAAACTTAATTTCTCTTTTATACATTTCCACAAAGTATTGTTGTTGTATTTACAAGAAAACTCTGCATATGGCTTTCATTATGAGTATTTTAAATATTTAAAAATGGGGGTGGAGGGTAGGGATAGGGTTGCTGGGTTGTGGACATTGGGGAGGGTTTGTGCTGTGGTGAGTGCTGTGAAATGTGTAAGCCTGATGATTCACAGACCTGTACCTCTGGGGCAAATAATACATTATATGTTAATAAAAATAAATAAATATTAAAAAAAGATGTAATTAGAAACTATTTAAGCATGAGAACACTGTAATAATAACAGCGTAAGCTTCCTGAAATCCCTTGTGAATTGAACTATGCTCTAAATAACTAACTTGATAAAATCATGTTTATAAAGCTAGATTTTTTTTAAAGTAAATATAAATGTAAGAAAAACTTGTAATACTTTTCAGGTAATTGAATAAAAAGTCTAACTTCGTTGTAAGTTACATTCAATAATTATGAGTTCCTAATTCTCTTGAGCAATATTTTTTCCTCTTATTTTGGTACTCTGAAATTCCTGAGTAGATATATGATAGCAGATTAGTTTAAATAGTATATTAGCCTAAATGAAATGGCTGTTATTATTATTTTTGTACTGGAGTATTATAGCAGTATTGCTGGTAAGAACATACTTGAAATTTTAGACAATATAAATAAAAACAAAAACATTCTTAAAATTCTTTGAGTTAAAAGTATTATGTTGAGACTTGAAATGCCTAAATGTTACTTGTGTGCAAAATAGGATATATTTTACGTATTAAACTGCTAAAACCTATAACTGAGTGATACTACTAATAGTAAAATTTCAAAATGTTTCTGAGATACTTTGAAATGAAGTATTAATAATTTTTCTTTTTAATTTAAATTCGATTAGCCAGCATATAGTACATCATTAGTTTCAGATGTAGAGTTTAATAACGTATCAGTTGCATATAACACCCAGTGCTCAGCACACCACATGCCTTCCTTCATGTCCATCACCCAGTTATCCCATCCCCCCATCCACCTCCCCTCCAGCAACCCTCAGTTTGTTTCCTGTGGTTAAGACTGTCTCATGGTTTGTCTCCCGTTCTAATGACTTCCCATTCAGTGTTCCCTCCCTTTCCCCATGATTTTCCATGCTTGTTTCTTATATTCCCCTTGTTTCATATATTCTTATATATGAATGAAACCATATGATAATTGTCTTAGTATTAATAATTCTTAATTTAAAATATAATAGATTGGCTTGTTAAATTCAAGTTATTTGAAGCAAGAAAACAAAAGAGGCTAGCATTTACACTAAGACTTCAGTTATCCATCATTTCTGAGAACCAGAAGTTCTCTACTGAAAAGTAACATTTTCAGGTTATTGAAACATAACCCTTTTACTGTTAGTGTTTTAGAAAAATAATCCTTTTTGATGGAAATCTTACCCTTTTATGTATATAAATATTTGTATGCTTTAAAATAGAAATAAAATACAAATAAAGCATGAGTTTCATAAAACTGTTTATCTTTATACCTTATGGTCATTGACTGCTTTCTTGATAATTGACATTCTTCCCTCTTCTCTCAAGTTTATTTTTGCTGCTTCTACTCTATCTCCATTTTTTTCTGGAGAACACTGTGCTTAGTCTGTGGATTAAGAGGCATGGACTTTGTGACAGTTTTCTTTTCAAATTAGTGGCTCTCGTACTTGCTTTTCAGTAATTTGGTGATCCAGATTGATAAAAGTTGTCAGAACTCAGTCAACCAGATAAGTGGAATATGGCTGTATTTTTTTAATCCAGTGGGAAATTCCCTCCATTTTTGTAACTTAATCCTATGATACCTGGAGTATACTTTAGCATCATGGGTAAGAGAATAAACTTTGTTAGGCCTGTGTTGGAATTTTGGCTTTACCATTACTAGTTCCATGATCTTAGGCAAGTAATTTATCTCCTTGGACCTTAGTGCTTTTACCTGAAAAATGAGGCTAATAATACATCCTTAATTAGAATTGTTGTGCAGATTAAACATGAAAATGCCTATGAAAAGCTTCGAAGCAATGCCTGACTCATCGAAAGCATTCAGTACAATCTACCTATTATTATTATTATTAAATACAGCTGTGATTGATCAAGTATGTTAATTTAAGAATCAACATCTTAATTTTTTGTGAGTAGTATAGTAAGCATCTTAGTATAAAATTCACATAAGAATTTTATATAATTTACTTGCAGAAAAGTAAAGCAAAACATGATGTTAACGTATTATTAAACCAGAGTAAATCATTACCACTTAATGTTATTATGAACAGGAAAATATAGTAACTTGTAATGTTTATTATCACATTGTTTTTGAGAAAATTGTCCAAGCTTTTAAAAATAACTGGAATGTGAAATATTTTAAAATAACAAAGAGGGTTTCTACAGGTAGGCAGGGCAATTTCATTTATGATAAGTGTTATATAAAACATTTCTAATATATACCATTAGTGTGTATTTTAAGTATGTCTTCATTCTTCAGTGGAATATGACAGAAACTACACCCAGCTTGCTAGGTATTCAAGTACTGCTCTGTTAATCTCTTATGGAATGCATCCGCAGTATTTTCACTTACTTCTTTTTTTTTTTTTTTTTAAAGATTTTATTTGTTTATTTGACACAGAGAGAGAGATCACAAGTAGGCAGAGAGGCAGGCAGAGAGACAGGGAGAGGAGGAAGCAGGCTCCCTGCTGAGCAGAGAGCCCGACGTGGGCCTCGATCCCAGGACCCTGGGATCATGACCTGAGCCGAAAGCAGAGGCTTTAACCCACTGAGCCACCCAGGCACCCTTTTCACTTACTTCTTTTGTTGCCTGTACACTTTTTGCTCTTCCATCCCACCTGCAAATGTGCATGTATATTTTTTAGAATTGCTAATATTCAGTCTTTTAATGATATAAATTCTGTATGTCATATGTTATTGTCCTTAGCATTATATTAGCCATATATTGTGCATGTTACCGTCAAAGAATTTATGTATCAGTTGTTAAATTGTACCTTGCTGTATGTTGATGTTATTGCATGTTATTTTATGCTAATGTTGGCGAGCTAACCTTAATTTAATAACATTGTGTACTTTTGCTTTTTGAAATAATGAAGTGATTTGCTTTCTTCTACAGACACAATTAAATCTGCTTCTGGATAAACTTCGAAGTACTGTGAGTACACTTAGAAAAAATCCGGGGTTTTTAAATGGTCCTCTTAAATTATTAGTAATTGCTCAAGTAAGCCCCATAAACCTGAAATAGTTAGAAATTAGTTTTTTAAATTATCTTGTTTATTTATTTATATTTGTAAGAGAGTGAGAAAGAGAGAGCCAGGAGAGAGAAGCAGATTGCCCACTTGAGCAGGGATCCCAACGTGGGACTTGATTCCAGGACTCCGGGATCATGACTGGAGCCGAACCCAGCTCAACCAGTAGAGCCACCAGGTGCCCCTAGAAGTTAATTCTAAATTGAATTCCCTCCTTTTAAAGAATCAGTTTTTAGGGGCGCCAGGGTGGCTCAGATTGTTAAGCCTCTGCCTTCAGCTCAGGTCGTGATCTCAGGGTCCTGGAATCAAGCCCTGCCAGCATAGGGCTCCCAGCCCAGTGGGGAGCCTACTTCCTCTCTCCATCTGCCTCTCCCTCTGCTTGTGCTCTTGCTGTCTTTTTCTCAAATGAATACATAAAATATTTTTTTTTAAAAATCAGTTTTTAAAATGTTTGTCATGTTGGTTAGGGTTGTTCTGAAGAAAAGTCAAATATGTATGTGAAGTCATTATTTTAGATGTATGCAGAATTCTCTCATGTTATTAAATTAAGGTTATCCTGTAGTTTCAGAAAAGTGAAACTAATTATGTGGAGAAGAAAATGTTTTTTAGAATTAAACATAATGCATATAATTCATTTTCATTTTATTATTCTAATAGTAACATTCTCCAACATGGCAACATTGATGTGGAAAAAATGGACATGATATCTTCATGCCCTGTTTTAGAGGCAGTATTTCTTAGGATCTTTTTTTTTAACTAGACATTTTAGTAGTTCACTGTGTTTTTTATTTTTAAAATTTTTCTTTTTAAAGATTATTTATTTGAGGGGGAACAGGGTGAAAGCCAGAGGGAGAGGGAGAGAGAGTCTTAAGCAGACTCTGAGCTGAGTGCAGAGCCCAGTGCAGGGCTCTTATCTCATGACCCTGAGATCATGACCTGAGCCCAAACCAAGAGTCAGATGCCCAACTGACTGTGCCATCCAGGTGCCCCAGTTCACTCTTTTTTTTTTTTTAATGGAAAATTTATTAGAGAGAGAAGTTTGATGTGTGGGTTATTTAAATGAGGCATGATTCCAAGGTGAGACATTTTTTAAGCAGATCTATTGAAGTAACCAGGTATTCTTCCTTATCAAGTAGGCATTTTAGAAAGCCAAATATTTATTCTGTTGGTACTGTTATTGCTTAACCTATTGTTAGACTGGCTTTCAGGACCATTAAGAAATTCTTGCACATATCATCATTGTTTGCAAATACTTATCTCTTATGAACCAAACATCTTTAAAAACCAAAACTGATGAGGCTATTTTATTTTCGTCACCCAAATATAGTGCTACTATAAAATGAGGAGAGTACTTTTGTGATTTATAAGAAGGTATTTCTAAAAAGTGTTCTGAAAGTGTTTGCAATGAGCATCATTGTTGAAATAGCTATTCAGTGTTCTACAGGGACTACTTTGAAAAAGAAACAGTAATTTGGATGTCAGGTACATTTGCTTTAACACTCAACAGTTTCATTGTGTACATATCCATATTCTTCCTGCCTCGTTCAACATAATCTGATAACTGATTCCAAATGAATGCCTTTAAAAGCTCTTAAAAATACTGTTTAACAAATAGAACTTTAAAATGTGCAGTGGTGTACCTTCTGGACTTACTGTATATTTTTGAAGTAGAATGATGAAAAAGGTTGAATTCCCCCCCCCCACTTTGGTCTAAATATGAAGAGGCATAATTTTATTTATTTCTCTTGTTATCAATTTCTTATCACAGAAATATGGCACATAAATACACTTAAATTAGAATAAAATCACATATGTATCAGCCTGAAAAAATATTTTTTAAATATGTTAAAATATTTTAGGATGAAAGACTTTTCTTTTTACAGTAACAGTTTTTGGCACTCAAATCTGCAATTGTCCGTTTTTCCTTCCTTCCTTCCTTCCTTCTTTTCTTCCTTCCTTCCTTGATATGTTTATTTTGGAGAGAGAGCATGAGTGGGAGGGGCAGAGGGAGAGGAAAAGAAAATCCCAAGCAGACTCCATGCTAAGTATGGAGCCTGATGCAGGGCTCTATCTATCTCATGACTCCAATATCACAAACTGAGCCAAAACCAAGAGTCAGATTCCCAACGGACTGTGCCACCCAGGTGCACAGTATTTTTCTGATATTAGTATATAATGCAGAAATTCTTTCCAAGCTTGAAATTTTAAAAGTATCAAATTTTGTTTTAAATTCTTCAGTGATTATTTCAAAAGAAGTTCAAATATTAATGGTAACATGTCTGAAAGTTACTGGTATTAATAAAAATAGAAAAGTAAGAATGCTGTATGCATTGTCTTTAAAAAATACCTTTATTCTCCTAGGGTGCAAGCTTTATTCGTTGTATCAAACCTAATTTAAAGATGACAAGCCACCACTTTGAAGGTGCCCAAATTTTGTCTCAACTTCAATGTTCAGGTATTTTCATATTTTTATAATTTATATTCATGTGTGTTGGGAGTCTTAGCTGAAATACACTTGATTATGTACAGTGTTTTCAAACAACTCACAGTTACTTTGTTTTTAAGTGAAATGATTTTTACTTTCTGTTTCTTTTAATTATAAGAAAAGCATGGATAACAAATTATTTGAACAGTATTGGGGTATAGTTTATTGTGAAACAAAACAATTTTACAGCATTGAAGTAAAATTTATAAAAACTCTTTAACTGCAAACCTAGGTCTTCCTTAAGTAGGTTGCTTTCTGACGGCCTTCTCAGTCTGGCAGCAGTTCATTTCTCATGCCCCATGTAGCTGGGGCAGAAGGTAGGTTTTGGTGTCCTTGCTCTCACTCCACCACTTACAAAAAATGAAAACACAATGCCCTTGGCTGCTGCAGAACTTCTGTGCATTTGGTTAAACCAGCGCCCTCCATCTCTCACCTGCTCAGTCACAGAAGTGTTAGGCACCAGGCACTGTTTTTCCTGTACCGCATGCACGTCTGTCTGTTGTCCCTACCCATGCTACTCCTACTTTCTCCCAAGGCATCAGTCGTCTCCTTGCCTTTTCATCCATCTCAGGCTTGTGATACTTCCTTAACCTGTCTTGTCTTTCTCACTCCTTATATTGTTCCTCTCAAAGTCAGATTTATTATAAAGCTAAGGTCACTTAAGTTTCAGGGTCCCTCAATTAGATAGGCTCCTTTGAAAATGCTGCACCTGCTTTTGTATTCTTTTGTAATTTTGTACTTTTTTCTTAAATTACAATTATCTAAGCTTTAGGCAGACTCACCCTACTCTCCTCAAATCTCTGAGTCTCTGCCAACAGATAGCCTCACCTCTTTACTAGAAGATGGAAAGCTTCACCTGTGTGCTCCCAAACACTGCTGTATACCTACATAACATTCCCTCCTATGAAGAGGGTGGAGATGCCTCTCTTCTTAGTTGAGGTTATAGTTCTTTGGAATCATCCTTCCTACCCTCTCATGAATCTTCAATATCGATTAGGTATATTGAACCATTCCCTTTGAGGGAGTCTCTCTCATTACTATTTAAACATGCAGAGACCTCATCTTAATTCCCTCGACCGACATTACCTTCTTCCTTATATCTCACCTCATGTATTAGCTTCTTCCTTATATCTCACCTCACGTATTAGCTTCTTCCTTATATCTCACCTCACATATTAGCTTCTTCCTTATATCTCACCTCACGTTTTGTTCTCCAGTTTTTCCCTTTCAGTCCAAGAGTAGTCTGTTCTTGCTTTCTCAGAGTCCTGCCTTCCATTCACTCTTTAACCCAAGAGAATTCAGCTTCTACCTTGATCAGTCCAACAAAATAATTCTTGATAGGGTCACCCATGATTTCTCTGATCCTAAATCAGATGTTCATTTTGCAGCCCTTCTCTTGGTGGATGTCACAGTGGCATTTGACTTGACCAGTCCCCCTCAAGTATCCTTTCCTTGGCTCTTGAATCAGCTCATGTCCCTGCTTTTCTCTTCAATTCTTGGGTAATTCCTGACTCCTCTACAGGGTCTTCTTCTTTTACTTGGGTATTATTTGTTAGAGTTTTTCAGGCTTTGGGTTAGGCCTAGTTTCTTTCTTACTCTTAACCAGTGCTGTCTGATACAACTTTCCATGTTGATGGAAATATTTTGTATCTGTGTTATATAACATGGTAGATACTTGTGGCTGTAGAGCACTTGAAATGAGGTTGGTGTGACTTAGATACTGATTTTTAAATTTTATATAATTTTTAAAAATTTAAATACATGTAGCTAGCACAGCTACAGACCACGTGGCTAGTGGGTGCCATATTGGACAGCATAGTTCCTTATTCTCCATCTAAGTTTCCCCAAGTCCCTCTGGTCTGACCTCCTAAACAGTTGAATCCCCGCCCCGAGATTGATCAAAATGTAATTGACCTATAACATTATATAAGTTCAAGGTGTACAGTATGTTGACTTGATACACTTATATATTGTAAAATGATTACCCCATGGCATTAGCTAACTGTCTTATCAGATCACGTAAGTACCATTTCTTTTTTGTGGTGTGAATGTTTAAGATCAGCTCTGTTAGCAAACAGTGTAGTCTTAGTACTCCCTAATCTAAGCTATCACCATCTTTCACCTGGTTTTTTGCTGTAGCTTTGTAAGTATTCTCCTTGCATCGGCTCCGTCTGTTCTTCACATACATCCAGAATTATTGCTTTATAATTCAAGTCTGATCCTGTCTTTTTTACTGCTTAAAATGCTGTAATGGCTTCTGAGTGTTATTAGGGGAAAGAGCAAAATCCTAGTAGCTTATGAGACCCTATAAAGTCTAGCCCATGTGTTCCTAGCTCCATCTCTTTTCACTCTCTCTGTTCTCTGTGCTTCAGCCACGCTGGCCTTTGTTTGGTCACTTAAATGCTCCATATTCCCTCCTGCCACAGGGCCTGTGCACATGCTGCTTCCTCTGTTTGAGAAGCTCTTGCCTCTCCTTTGTTTTCATCTTGGATATCTATGCTTGATTGTCCTTTTCTTGTGAAAGCCTTTCTTGATACCCCTAACAGGAAGGGGGTCTGAATAAAGGGTGCTGAACATTTTAATTGTAGTCATAAATTTTATATGTATTTGTATAATTACTTAATTTTTTCTCTAATCTATAAATCCCTTGAAGGCAGAAATAGCATCTGTTTTGGCTTGCACATTTATCCCAGCCTCCTAGCAGTGCAGAGCTTATACTGGACTTAATAAATATTTGTTGAGTGAAATGCATAGTCTAACCCATATGAAGACTTATTTGTGAATAATTTTAACAAATGCTGGAAGGTTAAATAATTCATGTCTGCTGTATTCATATGTTAGTTTGGATTTATTTTTTTTAATTAATTTATTTGAGAAAGAGTGCATGAGCAGGAGGGGCAGAGGGAGAGGGAGAGAGAATCTCAAGCAGACTCTGTGCCAAGTGCAGAGCCCAACATAAGACTGGATGATGTCAGGACCCTGAGATCACAATCTGAGCTGAAACCAGGAATTAGATGCTTAATGGACTGCACCACCCAAGTGCCCCAGTATGGATGTATTTTTGTAGTATTTTCTTCAGGTAGTTTTAACTTTGAGTTTGATTTTTTTCTCATTTGAATTTCTCGTTAGGGTTAGTTTAGCCTATATAATAAATCATTTATTTTGTAAGTGAGCATCTAGTGTCCTGGTAAGTCAGGCATGTTTACATTTAGCTATATATATGAATAAATTGATAAGAGTGTGGGGTTACAGATGCTTTAGTTGGGATTTCTCTTTCAGTTAAGCAGTGTATTTCAATATATTAAGAAGTGTTGGCAGTTTAATAGATAACAGCAATTCATAGTAGTTTGACTTATTTGAAGTAATAATAATAGTAAATTGGTATAGAATTGGTTATACTCATGTGGCCAGGTAATGAGAAAAATTTAAAAATACCAAAAACTAGTAGAAATAAAAGTATTTATGAAGCTTTCTAAAATAAAGGCATTTAAGATTTGAATTCTACACTGCCTTTCTATTTTCATTATTTTTTTCCGAATTAAGGAGAATTAATTCGTTTAGGACATCTTTTACTAAAATTGCTATCTTCTGGTCAGCCAACACCAGGGCAAAGTAGGGGAAGGTAAGAGAAGGCAGATGTTCTTCCTCTGTAACCTTGGGGTTGTGCTGTCTGTGGCAACAAAGAGTGTTCTGAGTATAACCAGCCAGACTGTACCAACAAGCCCCTCACCAAACTCCCAGAGAAGGAGCCAGGGAATGGAAATTTCTAGAAGGAAGAGTACTTGATTTGGTAATTTTTATTTTTATTTTTTAAGTGTTGAAAAGTCTTTAGTGTAAATTAGCTTCAAGTGCTGAGAAAGCAGCCCTGGGCTTGGCAGTTTGTTAAGCTTCATGATATTCTTAATGAACTTTTGTGAGCCAGTTCATATGTTGTCTTCAGCTATAGGGCAGGCCAAGAGGCTCAGAGGTGGCAGATGTATACATTCCCAAGGGTACTTGTTTATTTGCTATAAATGGAAAAGAATTGTAACAATAACAATCAAACCTTTAATTTCTCCAAGTGGAGCCCAGAACTAATTAGATTTAGTTTTAGATATTTCCTTCCATAGGAATGATTGCCTTTATGTGCTTCATTAATTAGTATTAAAAATTATGATAGTTATATAGTTGACTCTAACAAAAATCAAATAGTACAGAATAATAAAAGTAAAAAGTCTCATTTCTCAGGGGTGACCACTTAATTCTGTTTTTGGTATATTTCTTATATTGGTTAAATCTCAGCCCTGTTCTTTTTAATGAATACATCATATTCTACCATATGATTGTAACGTAATTTAATTGATATTTAAGTTATTTCTTTTTTTTCCCCATTACAGTCACATAGTGGATGTGTGTGCATTCGTTCTCTATGCATAGCTTTGTCCACATGTGTGATAAGTTGTAGGATAGATTCAAAGAAGGAGAAAGTGCTGAGTCAAGGGGATAAATATTTCCAAATATGCCATCCAAAATTGTTGCACTGGTGTACTTTCCCCACCAGTAGTATATGTGTGTGTTTTCTTACATTGTCATCAACCCCGAGTACTATTGGTCTTTTATACCTTTGCCAGGTAGGTTAAAATTCAATAGGTTAAAATTCTGATTAGGTTAAAATTCAGTCTGACTGCCTAGAAAATATATCTTTCCTATGAGATTATTTCAAAATAAACATCCACTCATTTAAAAAAAAAGTAGTTTCATTTTGCTAATTTAGATTTTTGACCACCAGGAATTTATATTGATATAAGGAATGAAATAGGGATCCAATGTTATGTTTGTTTTCTAAATGGCTGGCCATTTGTCCTAATATTTTTTTGTTGAATAATTTTATCCCTATTGATTTGCAAGTCCCAGAGAGTGAAACCCAGGTCTTTTTTATAAATAAAAGTACTGGTATTATCTATAGTTGTTGAACCTTCCCCCTGACTACTTCATACTTTCCCTAACATGGAAAGTTCATACTGACTCAAGGCTCAAATTACCAACTACTAGAGTTATACTGAAAATATTTATTCTATAGACTCTTTACCCCAAAAGACTAGTTTGAGAGGTAAGTGAAAGGGGGTCTTTATAGTGAAATAGTGAGCTCTCCTTTCTTTTTCTTGTGCTTTGTGTAAGCATAGGTGAGAATTTCGAAATGTGTCTTGACTACTTCTTGGAGACTCTCTCAGGAATCTTGTTCTAAAGTTAGCCTCAGGACTGGGAAAGTAGCTTAATGCAGGCCTTTACCTCATGTGCTAATGATTGTGACAGACGTTTCTGGTAGAAAAAAAAAATAAACTAGATTTAAGCTTTCTAAGGACCAGTAATTTATCCCTAGAAAATAGTTAGTCAAGCTGATTTTTGACGAAATTTGCTAGAATAGCTTTTGGTAGTGGGTACGTTCGTGCATATTGAATATGAATGTGTTATTCCCTATGTAATATTTCATTGTTGATTCCTGTAAATTGCCCCTTTCCAAATATTAATTTGTAAAATTGTTAGATCATTTACAAGTTATTTTTGGACTTCTGTATAGAGATTGGCAATAATTTGTGTTTGTTTATGAACCTAGGTATGGTGTCTGTTTTGGACTTAATGCAGGGTGGTTTCCCATCACGAGCTTCCTTTCATGAACTCTACAACATGTATAAAAAGTATATGCCAGATAAACTTGCAAGATTAGACCCAAGACTGTTTTGTAAGGTAAAAATACTGCCTAAACTGGAATTTCTTAGCTGTGAACTATCTTTCTTACTAATTACTATTTGGCATTTAACTTTTGAACTTTTATCTTTCAGGCTCTTTTTAAAGCTTTGGGCTTAAATGAAATTGACTACAAGTTTGGGTTAACAAAAGTATTTTTTAGACCTGGCAAGGTAAATATATTTTATTTTCAACTTTAACATGATGAATATGGATAGTTGGAGTCAATGTGTATTTTTAAGTGTTTAGTGATTTGTGTTATTCATGAATTATGATCACTAACAGTATGTGTTTACGCACACAATTTACCTACTTGTGAGAAGTTTACAATGTGTAATATTTTGTACAAGTTTTACAACTTCTGTTTCACATTCAGAAGTACTGGAATCAGAGCATTGTTTAATTGGATTTTTTGCTTAAATAAGGATTAACCAGAAAATACTTAGGGATTTATTTTTTTAATCTATTTTATTTATTTAATTAACTTTTTATAAGTAGGCTCCATGCCCATTGTGGGGCTTGAACTTAAAATCCTGAGATCAAGAGTCCCATGCTCTACCACTGAGATGGAGCGTCCCTACCTGAAAATACTTACTGAAATCTTCTCTAAAACATATTAATTCAGTGTTCAATAATCTAAAATTTTGCAGTACTTTTTAGTCTTCCTTGTAAGAACAAGTTTTATTGGCATATGATAGTCATATAAGGTATAGGAAATTGGACTGAAGTTTGTGCCAGCTTCTGTCAAACCCCAGAATGAATGAATGTATAAATACTTTTGTATGTAACATAATTAGGCTAACCCATTGTTTTTGTATTTATAGATTATTGTACTAAATTACAAGACTGACTTATAGAGTATTTCATAACAAATATGTACAAAACAAAAACACCTAAATGTTATTCACAATGTTTGTAATATTGTCACCATTCTTAACTTTGTTAATGTTGATTGAATAATAGCATCCTCATAATTTTAAACACAACTATAATTATATAATAGCCAACTGTACTTGTTTGACTTAGCAGTATCATTAATATCTCTATTGCCTTGAAGGCTAGATTAATGATAATAAATAAATCTGATTTCACATTTTTGGGCATGAGGTAAAAATCTATGTAATACTTCCCTTTGAATATTTTTAACTGTAGAGGACCCATATCATTTCTTGTATAGAAGAAAAAAATTAAAAGAAAACAAATATATATTCATAGTTGGCTTAGCTATAATCATACATATTTATCATAAATTCAACATTTCTCTTATTTCAGGGCTATAGTAATAATTTTAGAATTAATAGCCTGAGAAAACACTTGGTCTTATTTGCCCTGAGAAAAATTAATCAGAAGAATATGTTGAAAGCATAAGGCAGGTTTTCAAAGATCTTTATTCTTGTTATGTTACCTTTAATTTTGATTATAAGAAGCTTTTGTATTGATAGGTGTGTGACATCCTCAGTATATTATAGTGAGGTATTTGATAAAGAATAGAAATCATTATATAATTTGGTGGTAAGTTGTGAAAATAATGCATTTTATTTTTTAATAGCTAATAGCTATTTTATTTGTATTGTCTGTCTCTTAGTAGCATTTCTTATATCTGCGGTTGAGGAAGTCAATAGTTTTAGTGGTACCTAATTTTATTATATAGCTCATCTTCACTTGTCAGAAACTGTAGAGTTATCTATATTAGTATGTGGATGAGCCAATTCAGAAATATATTAGCCCTTTTATCATTCTTTTCTCATTAAAACTTTTTTTGCCAACCATCTGTCATTGTCATTTAAGATTTTTTTCTACTTTTATTATTGAATCTGCTAACTAGTAATGAGTAACACCCTCTTACCCCTCCAAAAGATGATGCTGAAGGAAGGAAAAGAAAGACAGCAAAATACAGTCAAATATGTTTGAATTTGCTGAGCCTTGTGTCTGTAATTGGTTTGTGATCATTTCCAGGAAATGGACTTCTAGTTATTTTGTATCTCTCTGTGTGTTTAAACACATTTGTCTTTTGATATTGATGCTAAATTATTTCATTTCCTAGTTTGCAGAATTTGATCAGATTATGAAGTCTGACCCTGATCATTTAGCAGAATTGGTTAAAAGAGTCAATCACTGGCTTATCTGCAGTCGCTGGAAGAAAGTTCAGTGGTGCTCACTCTCAGTCATCAAATGTAGGTGTTTTCTTTTACATCAAGATCTGTAATTATTTTGGAAATGGATTGGTTTGTGGGATGTTATGCACTTGTCACAGTGGTAAGTGCTGGGCTGAGGGGGACCACTTTGCTTATTCATGCTATGTTCCTGTTTCCATGTAACACCTCCATGTAGTGTACATGGTAAATATTTAGAAAATACTTTTTATGTGTATTACTTATCTTCCTATTCAGATATATTATGGGAGAATTAATTTCATCATGTCTTAAACAAAACAGAAACAGAACTCATGGTCTTGATTTCTCTCCCTCCCTCCACATCATCCGCTAGTCTCTCAGACTTAAGCCAGAACTTTTCTATTTCTACCTGCATGGCATCACCAGTTCACACACCAGAAATTTCAAGATTGTAATTGTCTGTCCTTTCTTGTCCCTGAAATCATGTCAGTGAACAAATCCTGTTGATTCCTCTTCCAAATATTGTATATTCTTTCCTCTTTATTGCCAGGGTCTTAGTGGTACCCCACTTGCCCACTCATGTAATAACTTCAGTAGCTCCCAAACTGGGTTTTTTCAGCTTCCTGGGAGTTTTCTCCCCAGAGTTTCTTTCTAAACTAAAAGCATTTTATTAAGGTTTTCCTTTAATACAGGGCAAAGTCTTGAATGTCTTTTATTAAGGTTTTCCTTTAATATAGGGCAAAGTCTAGAATGTCTTTCAAGACCTGGTGAAATGGGGTTTCAGCTTCTCTTTCCAGCCTCTGCTCCCGCCACTGCTCTTTTAGATCCTGTTATCTCTGACACATTGGACTGAGCTACTACTTTGTGTGTCTCTGCTAAGTCATAGCCACTGTTTATCTCTGCCCAAAACAAGGATTAGGGGCAAAATGTTTTTGGGTTACCTGACAGTCTGTGGCAAATATTTAATTGTATAGAATTATTGTCTGTAAGTTGATTAAATTTCTAATTGTCCCTCCCACGTCCCCACTTGTCAGTGCTAGGCACTCGAAAAGGATTAAGAAAGATACACCTTATTAATAGAAAAATAAAATCCCTTTGACTTAACCAAAAGGGACCATGCAAACCAAGATTATTATTGAGGTCTTTTGTTAGACAATTGTGAATATAGATAAAAAGAAAACTCTAAGAAAGAAACAAAAATAATGAAAATTCTTTTTCCGATAGTTTTCCAAGTAAAATATAAACACATTTGTCACTGTAGTTCAATATTTTCAGCTTTATACATTGCATTATGGTGGAAAACACATTATATTTAAATTATCTGTGCTACACCATTTGTGGATTATGTTACGTGAAATCAGTAACCAGACAGGATCTTTGCAGGATGTTAATAGGGAAGCTCTGAAAAAAGTATTTCAACGTCAGATTAGTGTAGAATGTTCTGGGTAACTGAAGTTAAATAGATTCTTTTATTGTAGGGCTCTCTGAGACTTCACTATGTATGTTCATTGTCAATCTTCTAAAGATGGTATAGCACATAGTTTTTCCTAAATTCATTTGACAAGTGAATCCCTTTTTTTTCAAGCCAGATCTGTTACCATTTAATAGACCAATATTTCCTAGGACAGTTTGGGAGGCAATAGTTTGACATAATAAGGAAATAATACATTTAAAATGTAAATCTAGCCACACACACGATGTACTTTTTATTTTAAGAAATATAAAGAGTTAAAGAAATGTTAAACTTCCTAATTTGTTATCTGGTATAATATGTTCATCACAATTTCATGTTTCTTGAAAATTACTTTGTGGAAATGAGTGTTTTTTAAGAATATGCTATGCTGATTTAAACTGAATGATTATCTATCGTATTTTCCCCTTACACATAGTGAAAAATAAAATAAAATATCGAGCCGAAGCCTGCATTAAAATGCAAAAAACTATTCGAATGTGGCTTTGCAAAAGGAGACACAAACCTCGGTAAGATGAATAATGCCTAAAGAATACTACTAAACCTATTTACCCTAATATAAAATGGCTATAAAGTCATAATGAAGAGCCGTTTGGATACTCTTAGAGTTTTCTCCATTCTCTTGTTCTTTGTAAAAAGGCATATTAATTGTGATTTTATATTATGTACTTGAAATTAATTAACTAATTCATTATTTTATTACTTCATACTACAAAAGGATTTGAAGTACCTTACAAAGATGTAAACACTATAAAAGGTTGAAATAAATGGCTAACAGGAGCTCTTTTATTCTGATTATTTTAGTATATTGAGTTTCTTGATAAGTGTTAAATTGGCATTGTTTTTAACAAAACTCATTAATGTTTTCACCATAATTCTCAAGATTATAGGAACGATATTATCTAACTGTAAGTTTAGTCTTTATTTTTGAGTTTTATTAATTTAGACTTTTTAGAGTCCTGAATAACTGTTAATCCTTACACCTTTTTAAAGAGATTAGATAACTCCTTTAAGTTCTTCTATAATTAGAAATCTCAAATTTTTCAGTGTAAATATAGAAGGCTAAAATATTACTGATAGGCATCAATGTCATTCACACCCATACTTGATTCTTTCTTTTTTTCCTTCAACAAGAGATCTAAAAAAGAGAATCCTGGACAGTATGAAAACAGATGTGAAATACTCTGTTTAGCAATATGTTTGGCATTTTATTAAGATGAAAAATGTATGCATAGCATTAAATGGTGAATTTAAAGTCTAATGAAGTATTGTCTTTACAGCATTGATGGCCTGGTTAAGGTGGGCACACTGAAAAAACGACTTGATAAATTTAATGAAGTAGTAAGTGCATTGAAAGATGGAAAACCAGAGGTGAATAAACAGGTCAAGGACCTTGAAATTTCTATTGATGCTTTAATGGCCAAAATTAAGGTATGTAATTTTAATCCAAATGGCCGACTTTTTTTTTTTTTATAATTTAATACATTTTGTTTTTGGTATTGAATTTTATAGAAAACAATCTCCTTTTTAAAAAAAAACAAGTGTTGCACATGTTGAGTCTCAGTGATGGCAAGTGATTCTCATTATATTGTTTGGAAATTTTTATAGCGAAAAACTAAAAAGATAATTTTTATGCCATTTCATTTATTAGGAAAGTCCTTCTTCCCACCCAAAGTAGTAACTAAAATACTATACTCTGTTACTAAGCTTTTATATAATCATTACTGAGACAGGAGTAATGCAAGTTATTGTAATTTGTTTCATTTTTTTTTTTACCTTCAGAAACTAATTTTGAAACAGTAAAAGTAATGTAATATTATGGAAAATTTGGAGAAAACCACCAAAAACCCCTTAAGCTCCAACAATAACACATGCAGCTATTACTCTGTTGTGTAGTCACCTTCCAGTCTTTTTTTAGATGCATGTTTGTATGGTTCTCCTCACAATTTAATTTTGTACCCCTATTGGTATGTCTTGTTCCTGTTATTACATTATCTTTATATTGGTTATATCATGAACTACTTAGCTCTTTTGAGCTTAGCAATTAATTTCCCCTCAAGCTTTTTAGGGAAAAAATAATGGGCTTCTTTTTTTTTGTCTTGATTTTCATTTATTTAATTACCAGTGGGACTGAAAATGTCTTTGATACGCTTGCTTGTTAATTATAGTACATGTTTATTCAATCCGTTTTCTGTTACATATTAGGGTCTTAATGTTTTTCTCATCCGTGAGTCTGTGCAGTTGTATGGGCTATTAAAGCAAGCTTTTTATCATATTATCTGCGGATATTTTATGTAGACAGTGGTAAATCTTGGAGGGAGAATAGGAAAAGAAGCTCAAGAGAAGAATGAAAATGCTTTGGATAAAAACTGATTTTACAAATCTGTCAGTAGCCATTTCTGTGTATGTGGTATTATCCATGGACATCAACCCAGCCACATTTTTTGAAGGCTCACGTAGGACCTATCACTCAATAATTTTGTTATATTTAGTAATTTCTTAAATATTCCTTAGGTACTCTTTCAACTATTATTAAAGAATTGTAAACAAAAGCAAAATTAACAAATTATTCCTTAAACATAATTTTCAACTACGGTATGTTACTTCATCTACAGTACACCCTTAGATATTTGATTACTTGATTAATAGGAAATAGATTCAAATGTTTGCAGAGGTAACTTAAAATTTTTTTGAACATTATTTAATATATAAATAGTATAACAAAGATAATGGCCTTATTGCTTCCCAACTTTTCCAGTCTTTGCTGTATATATTTATTTTTTTTTATTGTGGTGAAAGTATGTGACAATTAAATTTACCATCTTAACCATTTTTAAATATATAATTCAGTAGTATTCAGTATATTCACATTGTGCAACAGAAGATAATTTTTAAGTACATATTTATTATTTTGTTTTTAAGTCCACTATGATGACAAGGGAACAAATACAGAGAGAATATGATGCACTAGTGAAAAGCTCAGAGGAACTTCTCAGTGCATTACAGAGAAAAAAACAGCAGGAAGAGGAAGCAGAAAGGCTGAGGCGTATTCAAGAAGAAATGGAAAAAGAAAGAAAAAGACGTGAAGAAGATGAACAACGTCGAAGAAAGGAAGAGGAGGAAAGGCGGATGTAAGAAATTTATATTGTTGCTTTGAATTAGAAGCTAACAGAATAGTGAATTCTTGGTGTTGAGGCTGGTTAATGAATATTCTTATTTTTAAAAGTTATATTATTTTAAAACACTAATTTTAGAATTAGTTTAAAAATAGAGAAAAGTTCATTTTATAATAATAACAATGATTTTAAACTATAATCTGAGTTTTGGTTAGGTTCTTACACCTAAGGATTTCTTAACTTCTTTTTAGAGCTGTGAGTTGTTATTATTTTATAAGCAAGAAAAAATGCACTTCTACTTTTCTGCATTTTTGAAACTGATAACTTTTTGGAAGGTTGCCACCATAGGGCAGATAGGAGTTGTAAGAGAAGAGAAGGAGTTGGAAGAGAAGTTGTAATTGGAGAAGGAGGAGAAGGAGGCACATGTGATCAGGACCTTTAGGTAGGGTTTATAACCAAGTTAATCTACATATTTAAAGGTTATAGAATATAATTATTTTTGTTTATTACGGAAGAATTACTGTCAATAGTTACATTTTGTTGTTTTCAACATAAGCTGATAATATATATATAGCCAGGAGGTTAATTTGAGTTCTCATTCTGTGACCTCTGTTTATTAATAGTTAAATTGCCTTCTGAAGGATTTTTTATTTTCTATAAAATTTTTGAGGAGTTTTCTATTTTTTGTTAGGAAACTTGAGATGGAAGCAAAGAGAAAACAAGAAGAAGAAGAAAGAAAGAAAAGGGAAGATGATGAAAAACGTATTCAGGTATATGATTTTTATTTTTTTATTTTTTTATTTATTTTTATTTTTTAAAGATTTTTATTTATTCATTTGACACAGAGAGAGAGAGATTACAAGTAGGCAGAGAGACAGGCAGAGAGAGAGGAGAGAGGAGGAAGCAGGCTCCCTGCTTGAGCAGAGAGCCCGATGTGGGTCTCGATCCCAGGACCCTGGGATCATGACCTGAGCCGAAGGCAGCGGCTTTAACTCACTGAGCCACCCAGGCGCCCTAGGTATATAATTTTTAGACTGAATTTCTTTCAGAATAGAATCTATAAAATTATAGAACAAAAGAAGTTGAAAACAAATTCTGATTTGCTACATAAGCTGTCTTTGGTTTACACCAGAGACAAAAGGCATTTTCTGAAGTAGTTATGGGAGGGACTTTGGAACTAGGGAAGTGGATTCAGATCCAGGCTCTGTCACTGATAGAAATTGTGACATTGCACAAGTCATAATGAATGACTGTGGGCGACGGTGGTTTTTCTCTGTGGAAATACGTATTTCCGGATAAATGATAGTTGTGAGCATTAAATGAGGTGACATATGTTTAAAGCATTTAGAACCTGAGTGCCCAGTTCAATAAATATTAGTTTGTTGTTACTGTTATTTTACTTAGGGGAAAGTCAAATGAATATTCACTTAAACCATAATTGTAATTTTATAACTTTGTAGAGACTAGCACCAGTAAGTTAGAATTAAGATATTCTCCCTACCCCCATTTTTTGAAAAGTCCATGTCTGAGAATAATTGACCTGTTTGTCTTGGCTTTCATAATTCACCCTGAGTGCAACCAACCTTTAAATCCCTGATATCTGCTGTCTAGCTGTAGTTGTCAATGTGATACCTTGGCTTCTCATGCGATATTTGGGATACTCCTGGTGATAGAATGGTGGAACTGTGGTTCCTCTGCCTTCGCTTGGATTTGAGAAAGAGAGGAAGCATTAATCAAAATCTAGAAGAGGTTGGAGACTGGAGAGATTTCTGGTTAAACAATTTGTATTCCTTAGTAAAGAACTTGTGTGGGGCAATTTTAGGTTGTATTGATCAAGTAAACAAGTGGAGAGAGCGTGTTGAGGTAGCCTTCTGTCGTTGGCAGGCTGAAGTGGAGGAGCAGCTGGCCCGACAGCGGGAGGAGGAGTCCCAGCAGCAGGTGGTTCTGGAGCAGGAGCGCCGGGACCGGGAGCTGGCCCTGCGGATAGCCCAGAGTGAAGCTGAGCTCATCAGCGACGAGGCCCAGGCTGACCTGGCGCTCCGGAGGTACTGGGCTCCTGGGTGGGGTGGGGTGCCTCTGCTTCCTTTCCCTCCCTGCTTCTCATTTCAGTGTGAAGGGCCTGGGGGAAAATCGTATTCTTTAGGTCCTGGTCTATTTTTAAAAAAATCATTTAAAAATTATTTGTATCCACTTTTATACCCAAGCAAATGAAACAGTTGATTTCATCAAATTGTTTAACTATTGAAAAATAAAACTGATATTTCAGCTCGTGAAACATTTCAACTTTTACTCTGAAATTGTCAAGGAGTATTGTATAGAAAGTGGACATCTAATTTCTAAATACCTGCCATTAAATACTGGCATAGGAATCCAGTTTAATATATTTGAGGTTGGGATTTATTATTTCGTAATGCAATCTTTTTAATATATCATACACTCTAACACTTAGAATGAGGAAAAATTTTACATATACACGTCATGTTTCACAAATAGACTTCCCTTTCCAAGAAGGAAGGTTTATCATATTGAAGTGTTTTAGCTGCCCAGGTTTTCAAATTATCTCTAAATACTGAATTTTATTGGAGTGTGGAGAAGTATGGATGTTCTTGTTAGAAGTTGCAGGAAGGTCTTAATATAATAGATTGATTTTTTAAAATTTAGAATGTAGAAACATTCATTATTTTGATTATTTACAAGTAAAAAAAGAGCAAAACTAGTTTGTGGGGTTCCTTTGTATGTAGTTGTATATGTTGTATATACATTGAGAGGCACATAGATTTATGTAACCATGCTTTTCAGAATGTCAGAGCACTGTTTATAACAAAATATAATTAATGTGTAACCACTAGGTGTTGCTGTTTCCTCATGAAAGGAAAAAAACTTGGTTGAAATGGCAGGGCAGTGATTAGATTTTATTTAGTTAAAACAAAGGGATGGAAAAGTGTTGTTGCCTTCTTGCTTTTTCTAGTAAGTGATTACATTGGGGAGCTCTGGAGTCTGAACTGTATATGAAAGTATATTATACTTAAATAAACTGAATGGGCCTATCAAACACAAAGTATTATAATAATTATTAAGCTCTTGGGTTTGAGTCCAATATTTGAGCTCTTTGTTAACATTTCACAGTAATTAAAAAAAAATATTTTCTCTGGGCTGTGGCTCTTGTAACTGCAGACTTGGCTCAGCTGCTCTTCCATTCCTTCCACCTGTGTTATGTTGGAATGTCTGGGTGCCTTTGCGTGTAACTGAGTAGTAGCTGGGCCAGTCCCCTAAATGAACCACGCTCTTACATGTGAAGAGTGTGTGGGAGGAATGTGTGAAGAAGCACTGCAGTTGACCCATGGTGGCTTCATTATGGCTGAAGTTCATTTCTAAGGGACACATTATTGGAGTCAGTACTGGTATTCATGGCCAACCAAGCTTTATGTTTAAGCATTTGAAATATTAAACTATATCCAGTGCCATTCCATATAATTTGTATAAGATACTGGCTCTATGTGGACTCCTTCCCATCTTCAGAAAGATGCACTTCTTCCAAGGGTGAGTTTTCTCTCAGAAAAAGAGTGGATTATTCAGTACCTTTAACACAAATGACAAGTTACCTGTGATTTAAGTTAAGCAGAACTAACTATGTAATGATACCACTACTAAGTAATTAGGAGATATTCAAGCAGTTATGACTTGAATGGCAAAAGAGTTAGTTTCGGTTTTCCTGTGAGACAGCTCCTGGGTTGTGGTCCCCACCTCTGTGGAATGTCCCTTTAAGTCCTTTTTGGCTGCCCTTTCCAGGAAAGCTTTCCCTGACCCTCATGTCCTCATGAGTTCCTAAACTTCAGAACCTCCTGCTTATTTTATACTTTGTACTACAAGCATTAGCACGTCATTACGGATGATGTTCTATTCATATTTTCCATGTTTAGTCATTTCATTTTACTCCATGGGCTACAAGTAAATGTTTTTGAATGTTTATTTTACTTTTGTTAGCACTGAATTATTTCTGACAAATTTATGAGTAAGAACTCTCTTAAGTAATACTGTTCTTAATATATGGCATAAAAATGTCATTCTTGGGCTCTGTGATGCATTAAAAAATATACATAAATGGATTCTGCTGCATTAAACAATTTCCAAGTTAACTTTTCCAGCTCAGATTCCCGTCCAGTAACGTCTAAGTAAGAACTGTTTTCTACATATATTTTTAAAATATGATCTTAATTAATTACACATATGATCCTTGATCCAAAGTGATTTCACATTACCTAAAATTATGAAATAATATTCAGATTCTGTTAAAAACAAGCATACTTCATAGCGTATGAATTTTCTAATCTAGATGTAATAAATTTGCCCTTTAATTTTCATCGAATGCCTTTAATTTATGCTTTTCTCATAAGTTTTAAGGAAAATTTTAAACGTTAAAATTTTGAGTGATCTCATAGATTAAAGATAATGGAATTTTTTTTTTTCGTCAGTGAGTAAAGTCATTGAAACACAAATTTGGCACAATCCAGTTTTTCACGATTCAGAATTTCTTAATGACATTAACTAAAATATATTATTTTTCACAGAATCGATGGAGCAAGACCCAAAATGACGCCGTATGTCATTTCTCTTTTCAAAATTTGATTTAGTCCTATAACCTTTTTTTTTCTTTAACAGGTAATAGTTTTTAGGAGAAGTAGTTTCCTCATTGTAGTAAATTTCTGTGGGGTTTTTTTTGCATATACTTTATATATATACTATATATATAAAATTCTGGAATATATATGAAATCTGAATTTTAACACTTTAGGACCCCAAACTGTAACCTTTATAATGATGGTTCTCAACTTTGTCAGAACCTAATACCAATGACAGTTGTAAGTCATGCAACCTGCATAGATAATTCTCTTTAAACATTACGTGTAAAGGAGAAATGAAAGGGCAGTAATTTATAATAAAACAGTATTTATTTTAATATGAAAGTGCTCACAATTATAGGAAAACATAATCAAATACTGAAATTTTTATTTATACATAGCGTCACCATAAATGTGACAGCTACATATGCAGATTGCTATAAGAGTGTTGTATTGGTCAATTGAATGCCATGAAATTGTGAACAGTACTTTGTAAAGTTCTAAACAGAGTTAAATACAATCTCTTTTCCCTACAGTAGTTGCATTCCTGGAAAAACTGTGAATGTTAAAACCATACCAAAAGAAAATGCTCTTTACATGTAAAAGTTTGTTTACATGTAAAACTATTTGTGTGTGGATAAGTGTGTTTCACCTCTATTTGGTGGGTGTGTCAGTGTCACATGGGACCTGGGGCAGTTGTTCCTTTTGGCACCCTGATTCCTCAGCTCCTCAGATGCCAGCAGTATGTTGTTCTCAGCCCAGCATTGTTACCACAGGGCACCAAAATTTTTGAAAACATCTCTGGGTGCTATTTCCCTCCATTAGAACAATAACTTTATAGTTACCATTTGAGCTTGAGTTAAATTGGCCCTGCGACCAGTGCACCTAAGGTGAAATTGTGAGTATTTGCATATAGTGTTGGAAAGTTAGAAGGAAAAAAGCACCTGGGTGCAGGAACCATTTCTGTCTAGTCTGTTTGATGCAGCTCCTGGAGCAACAACATAGGGTCAGGTGAGTTGCTGAATCAGTAGAGATTGCCTTCCAGGGTAGTAGTGTTGGGGCATACAGGGCGATCTCTATATGATCAGCAGACCATGAGGTAAGAAGCTTAGAAAGGCCATGAATTCCCTTTAAAATCTGTGGGGAAAAGAATGGAAGAAGGTTTAGGAGAAGGCAATGGTAGAAACAGATGCTCTTGGATACTAAGAAACCTTGAGGTAGGGTGATAATGTAGGGGGCACCTGGGTGGCTCAATTAGTTACGTGTCCAACTCTTGATCTCTGCTCAGGTCTTGATCTCAGGGTCCTGGGATCAGATCAAGCCCCGAGTTGGTCTCCGTGCTCAATGGGGAGTCTGCTTGAGATGCTCCCTCTCCCTCTGCCCCTCTCTCTACTCACGCACACACACGCACACATACTCTCTCTCTCTCAAATAAAATGAATCTTAAAAAAAAAAGAAAGAAACCTTGAGGTAGGGTGATAATAGAATTAAAAATATTTATCAAAATCATGCCGAGTTTTAAAGTTAGAAAATTCTGACTAGCTTAATTGGAGATTGATAAATGTATTGCTCAGTAGATAATTTTACACATATTTGGGTTTATTACTTTGCATTTATTATCACTGATCAGGAAAGATTACTTTTTCTCTGACTGTGCTTGTTGGATAGACTTCTGTCAGCCTCTAATCTTAGCCAGTGTTCATTACAAGGAAGGAGAATTACAGGAGTCCTTTGCTTCTTTATCATCATCTGACAGGCATCCAGGAAATTGTGCCCTAATGCAAACATATCCATTCTCTTTTCTTATGATTTTTACTCATTTGTAAGAGGTTACCAGAGTCTGATGAATAGAATGAACCATGAGAAAATGATTAATTATGAAGAAAGAAAGGAAGGAAAGAAAGGAAGGAAGGGAGGGAGGAAAGGAAGGAAGGAAAGGAAAGGAAAGGAAAATAAAGTAATGAGATTAATGAATTATTGATGAACATGATGAAACATCCATCCCATTTCACAGAATTAAACAAATATTGAGAAAGGTTATGTTCCCCTGAGTAATAAAAGTAAGTTTTGCCTTTGGGAAATGTTTATCCTTAGAAAGTCAGAACACTTCTGGTGTTTAACACATACTTGATGCATTTGAGTTCTTCTACTTTTTTTAAAATCATGCTTTGATTTAGAATTTTTGAGTTTAAATATACTAGACTCTTACTTAAACTCTGACACTATAAAGTAGGCTAACTAGGTATTACTGTTATACCATCTGCTTAATATTTACTAAGCAACCCCAGTGTAAAAATCCTTCTATAGAATCTATATCTGCCAAGTTTCCAGTATGCATTTAGAACATGTGAATTATATTCCATACATTAAAAAAAAATATCATAGAAGCACGGCTGTCATGAGCTTTTATCTAAGAGTTCCTACTGCAAAAATGGAGTTCAAGCAAACTTAACTGTATTTAAACAAAAATTTGGTGTATTTTATGCTTATACACCATGTTGAAAAGTATATTATTATAGACTTTTACAAAGTGAAATGATAGTGAACAGTTAATAAATCAATAATCCTATCGAAAAGATATATTTTTAATTACACTTTTAGATCTTTTAGGTAACTTATGTAGTTGTCTTTTATATGACTGTGCTGTATTGTCATTTTTCTTATAGGGAACAAATGGAGAAAGAAATGTCAGAATTTTTGAGTAGGTTAGTGCACTGGAATTTTGGGAAATAAGTGTCACCTCAAAATCATGTTTTTAAATCACTGTTCATTATTTGGACCAGACCCTGTTATACGAATAGTCTGTTCTTTCCATGTAAGTTTTCTGTACAAGAAATGTCACTTCACCCTTATACCACTGTAGCAGAAAAAGATAAAAAAACAGTGTTCTAAATTGGTGCTACGCAATGGGGAGACCATTGGCATTTTGGATGGGCCTCTTCCTTGTTGATAGTATTGCTATGTTTATCACTGGCCTTACCAACTCAGTCTCAGTAGAGGAACCTTTCCTCTCCAACCAAATAAATGTTTTGAAACACTCTATGGAGGTGGTGTTCCCCCTTCCCCTCCCGCCCACACTCCCATGCCAGCTGGGAACCTCTGTGCCTAGTTCCTAGTTGAAGGGGAAGTAGAGAAAGAATGTGGCTTCTGAGGGCCTCCTCCCCATAACACATGGTTTAAAAACCACTGATGTAAAAATTGAGCCACCAGAGACTATGATCTCCCAGCAGGATCTGGTCCTTTATGATAGATATCAATCAGCAACATTTTAACTGTCAATTTTGAAGTTAGAGTTAATTGAAAATCTTAAAATTAATACACTTTTTAAAAAATCAGAAGTCAGTTTTTCTACTACCTATCATTTACATGATTGTCTTTATAATAAACCTAAATAATCAGTAAACTACACCTTTATTTTACTATTTTATAATTCCAGAGATGGGGAAAAGCATTTAAATGCATTTCATTCATGTATTTAAGATGCTGATATGTTTTTTTAACAGATGTATTTTGTTTGATATAATATGAATGAAAAGTTAGTAATATTAAACCATATTTTAAGCAATAATAATTTGAATTCAATGTTATTTTTTAAAGTATCCAAATATACCTTATGTGTGTTAGCACTTCATGTATATTTAGACAATGTATAAAACTGTACATTATGTAAATTCACTCTCCTCCATAAGAAAATAACAACAAAAACCTATAATAATTTTCAGCTGCTCTCCTAAAAAAGATTCTTAGAGGGGCTAGGAAGAAAAGATAATTTTTTTGTTAGTTTACTGAATGGTGGTTTAGGGGTGTAGAAGAGAAAAAAAGAATATTTGAATAAATGTTAAAACATAATTTATTGCTAAGGGTAATAGAGAGAGACCTTGCTGACACACAGCTGGCTCTTTTTGAGCAAAGCAATTAAGAGGAAAAAGCTACATGGAAAATTGGCAGTCTCAGTGCATAAGCATAAGAAAAGGATAGATTCTGCAATAAATCTAAAACAGATCCGAACCATAAAAATGCAGGAAGAACGTAGGAAGAACTAACTGGCCGCACATTATTCTTTAGCCAGGCTTATGTGTTAACTGACAATCATCATGTCTAACCTTGTTAAGAATATAGAGTGAAGTGTGCTATTTTTTATTCTCTAAAATGAAAGCATAAATAGGCCTTTTAAAGAGGCAAAGTACCTTACTTCATTGCTAAGCTTAATATAGAGGAATAATTTCCTTTATTTCAGGAATAAGTATACATATTTTCACACATCATTTCTCATTAAATACCTATGTCTTGATTGGCAAGATTGCTGTTACCTTCTAGAATGTGAAATAATGAGAAAATATGACCTCATTTTCGGGTATTATACCTTGATCATCCCTCTTTAAGAAGAGATATTTTCTAAGTAGCAGATGATAAAGGTAAAATTCCTTGTGTGATACCTGAGAAGTAATATTTTAGTACTTTAAAATTTAGTTCTTTTTGTATTGGTGCCATCTTTCTTTTTATGTCTTGAAATGTGATGAGTTTAAATTCTTCCTTTGTTATGTTGATCTTACTTGCAGCTTATTCTAAGTGCTGTGTGACAGGAATGGTCTTTTGTTGAAAAATAATGTTTATTATTGCAGACAAGAAGTTGTTGCCATATTTTCTGAATAATTATTTCAAATTATGTATATAGAAACAAGTTGGAAGCCCTGAATAACACTGCTATGAAAAAGTTGGATTTATCCCGTTTTATTTTTTAATTTATTATTTTGTATATACATATATTTAATTTATTTCTTCTTTTCCCATTCCAGTGTTCCTATTCTACTTGTGCCCTTTGAAATCGGTTCTCTGTCTCATGACCTAAAAACCTCTTCCTTTAATTATTATTATTATTTTTTAGCTTACGCAACTCTGTGTCAGTAGCTCCTAGCACAGGTTAAGGGCTGGCCTAAGTGGGTGCTCATTAATGTTTGAAGGTAGAGTCATGACTAAGACCAAGGCTTTAGAGTCAAAACAAGCTGGGTTTTAGGTGCCACCATTACTAGCAGTGTGGGACCTTGGACATGATCTTTATTTTACTGCTCTGAGTCTTGTCTACTTATTTTTCTTTATCATTAAGTGTACTCTTTAATTCCCATCATGTATTTCACCCATCCCTCCACTTACCTCTTCTCTGGTAACCATCAGTTCGTTGTCCATAGTTAAGAGTCTGTTTCTTGGTTCTCTCTCTCATTTTGTTTTCCTTGCTTATTTGTTTTGTTCCTTAAATTCCTTGTATGAGTGAGACCATATGGTATTTGTCTTTCTTTGACTGACTTACTTCACTTAGCATTATGTACTCTAGCTCCATCCATGTTATTATAAATGGCAAGATTTCATTCTTTTTAATGGGTGAGTAGTATTCTATTGCATATATATACCATATCTTCTTTATCCATTCATCTATTGATGGATACTTGGGCTGCTTCCATAATTTACTAGTTGTCATATTACTGAATATGAGAGTGTGGTTTTATTTCCTTTTAGAAGTTTCCTAAGTGTTCTATTTAATAGTGATGCAAAAAGTAATAGGGGTTTCCAGACTCTGGTTGTTGTTTTAGCCCATCTTTAATGACGGAGGCAGGAGATTGCAGTTTGGCTACTCACCTGTTGACCCTGCAAACATCCAGATGCCCAGGGAAGTCCTGAGCCAGTACCTCTGGCTGGGGCTTGGCTATCTGTAGCTTCAGTAATCAGCAAGGAATTGCACTGTGTGGCCTTATGGCTCATAAACCCTTAGTCCTTCTAATGATTTTTTTGAGAAATCAGGAGAATTTCCTTTTTGATTTTGAGGAATATATACAAATGTATTTTTTAACTTTAGAAGTTCTGATTGAAAACATAATATGGCTATTAAATGGCACACTGGAAAATTTTAATTTATCTGGGAACCCTATAGTATACCATTCTTAATCTCATCTGTCAAAGATACAAAAATTATTATATGTTTTTCTAGTAGTTATTTCCATTTCTCAAATTTAGATTCACTTTCTTGCCCTTTAGTCAACATTTCATTCATGTTTCTAGTTTAAACATGCAAAAATGTATAATAATTACAGAGGTCCTGCTGTACAAGCCACCAAGGCAGCTGCTGGTACCAAGAAATATGATCTCAGTAAATGGAAATATGCAGAACTACGTGATACCATCAATACTTCTTGTGGTAAGTGTATGGAGTTCATGAAAAATGGGAAGTCTCTGTGGCTGACAGGTAATAAAGAAATGCCTAGATTGGGGTGTGATTTTTTTCTTTTTTGGCATATAAATTAAGCCGTTCTCTTTGTTATTTTCACCTTGAAATGAAGATGTAGTTTACTCACAAACCTAAAGGAAAGGCACACTTACTAAATTCATCTTGCCTGTCTCTTATCTAGGTGGGAGAGGAAAAGCATGGAGAAATTATGGTGTGGGCTATGTTAATGACTGACCCTTCTAATGTTATTCATAATAGTTAAATACTGATATATCAGAATCTTGACCTATGTATGCAAAAATTGGCAATGCAGTCTTTTTTTTTTTTTAAAGATTTTATTTATTTATTTGTCAGAGAGAGAGGGAGAGAGCACAAGCTAGTAGAACGGCAGGCAGAGGCAAAGAGAGAAGCAGGCTGAGCAGGGAGCCTGATATGGGACTCGATCCCAGGATCCTGGGATCATGACCTGAGCTGAAGGCAGCCGCTTAACCGACTGAGCCACCCAGGCATCCCCAGTCCTTTCTTTTTAAAGCTATTTTTCTTCCAACAGAGCAGTAAATGCTATAGCCAAATGATTCCATATAATTGTGTTCTTGTTTAAATCATAGTGTTTGATTTTAGGATTATGCCTAGGAACTGATGTGCCGAATTGTATAGAACTTGCTATGTTCTCTCCCTCCTCACTGAAGTTATCTGCATAATTACAAGCATAAAAAATCTGATGCATGTAAATCTAGCTTGCATTTGAGCACAGTGACTTCTTACTCTATTTTTGTGGACAAGTAACTTAACCTCTCTGATACAGGTTCACCTATAAAAGACCTATTTAGCCCAGGGTTGTTGTGTAGAGCAAATGATATAGTAATAATGCATAAGAAAATGCTCTATAAATGTAAAAGATAATATTGCCATAAAGTGCTTATGTTTATCAATAATGTGCTTACTTTTGATTTTGTACTAGCAATTTAAAAACAAAAAATTTATTATATGTGTAAATATATATGTTTATGTCACATACTAATTATGTTAAACAATTAAATTAGGATGCTAATTCCTTTTTTGGGGGGGGCTCTTTCTATATAATCCATAGATATTGAGCTCCTGGCAGCTTGCAGAGAAGAATTTCACAGGAGACTAAAAGTGTATCATGCGTGGAAATCAAAGAATAAGAAGAGAAATACTGAAACAGAGCAACGTGCTCCAAAGTCTGTTACTGATTATGGTAAAAACAAATCTGTACTTTTAAATGTTCCAGAGTATCTGTATATAATGTATGTAACTATACATAAGACATTTGGGTAAAATGTACAATACAAATTTTCTCTTGCTGTGCAGCTGTAATCTGTTGAGCCTAATACATCCACAATGGCCTATCTTTCATAGTGTTATTTCTATTATTATGTCTTTAAAGTCCTATTTATTAAGTATTTGAATATAGTTAAGATAAATTTTGGAAATAAGAATATTCTTGTCTATACTGAAGAAGTTGTTCAGTAATGTTGTAAATATGTATTTTTTCCACATATATATATACACATATAGAATGATTACATGTGGAAATGAAAAGGATACTGTGAAATAAAAACATTTGCTGCAAACATTATTTTACAATACTGTCAGAATACAAGAGTAAGAAATAGTAACTTGGTTTAGACCAGTTTTGCCTATACCAGGATTTGATTTTTTGAGATTCAAAAAATAAATTTTGTTACTTTGTTATGTATGCAAAAGACAAAGTTGTATACTTGAAATTGGAAAGTAGAGGATAGACCTAACCTAGTAAAGTATGCACTAGCTTTAACATTAATTGAGAATACCTGTGATATATGAGTTGTAATTTCAGTCTTAAAGCAATAATTGGAATTTCATTTGTTCAATTTGCTACTTTCAAACTGGCACAATTTATTAGCTTAATTGTGGCCAGCATCAAGGTGACAACATGTTTAATGTCTTTATTTAAAAAGTGTATTCCCAGCACCTGATAGTATAGTTTAACAATACATGACCCAAGGTGTCATAGAAAATGAGCTCTCCCTCACTACCTTCGTAGCAAATAAAAGCAGTGTTTGATTAAAATCAATTAAATGGTAGAGTTTTAGTATTTCCAAGTTGTTATAAAGAGTAGACTGAGTAAAGGAAATACTATTAATAAGAGAGATGTTACTGCTAGTGATTACACAGGAGGTGTCATCAGAGTACAATGTGCTGGAAGGGCAACGAGAGATCACCCAGAATGAGGAAGTGGTAAGCAGAAGGCCCTCTAAACACTGATACTCTTGTGACCACTGTTCTCTTTGCCAAGTTACAAACTTATCCCTGGGAATTGAAAATAACAGGATGATTCTGTTAGCAGTTCACTGTTCCAAGTTTCTAGCCAGTTTACCTTTGTTTTGTAAAAATGGCAGTGGGCTATTCCTTCTAGCCATAACCTTTTTTGCTATAATGTTCTAATTATGGCCTTTCGCTGAAAGCTTTCATCATGTTTTTTTTTTCCCCAAATTTATACATCTGAATGATTGTACTTCTTAAAACAGGAAAAGTAGTGTTGTAATATATGGCACATACATTTTTAATGAACACACAAATATTTCTTGTGTTTTTAAACCAAACTTTGGTACTGTACTCATCCAGCTTTGACCCCGGGGGGAAATGATACATGATTTACCTTGCTTTGTTCTTATGTTGTTTCCATTCATAACATACCCTTTGAAAGAACAAAAGAGTAGATTAAAAAAATTTCCTGAGTCCCCCATTTAGGTGTATATAAACAAATTCAGGAATTTTATGTGAACACACTCCATACATACATAGCCTTCCAAGAATTTGATTATGGGCAAATTTCAGGATAAAATGTAACTTCTGCTCTGAAAAGTACTTCTTGTTCTTTTTATTTTTTTTCCCACATAAAATACATCCTGAGACAGAAGTACAGTGTAAAGGAAACATGAAGTGCATCAAGATGCTTAACAGTCAGTTGAGAAAATTCTGTACTTAGGTAGTTTCCTAATGGGGCAGCTAATCAGCCTTTAAAAGGAACTATTCTCTAGTTTAATGTTTAGAAGGATTAGAATTCCTTAATTTGAGAAAATAAAATGACAACTTATGATTAACAAAAACACAGCTAGATATTATTTAAGAGTAATACATGACAAATCATGATAAAGTCTTGTAACTGGGCATGGAGAGCCTCAGCCCCCGTCCTGTGTGCTGTACAGGGTGATGAGCACGCTTTCCTCACATCTAATACAGAAAGAGATTTCCAGAAATAACTCTTGGGGCAGTGGCAGATTCCTCAGTAAGAATTCACACTGATTAAGGCTGACTTTGGAGAGTGGTTTTATTTCATAGTTCCTGAAATAAAAATTGCATGAGTTTAAGATTTAGATAACTTGAAGAAATTAAAACATACTGAGTGTATGTAAACATGGCAGTACTTTTTCTCTAAGGCATCTATTTTTTTGATGAATTTAGAAGTTTTTTATTTCTATAGAAATTCTAGTTAATTCTTTGAAGGTACTAGAATTTCTATTACTGAGTCATTGTGTTGGATTTATGTTTGAATATTACTGTGTCCCAGAATTACAAATGAAATAAAATTTTTAAATTTAGATCCTCTTTATATGTCCATCAAGCAGAGTTTCCTAAAGCATAATCAAAATAGATTTTTCTTTTTTTTTTTTAACCTTTTTAAATCAGAAAATTACATGTAGGTAATTTTGAGAGTATTTGGTTGTGGACAGGATGTTTATTTGTTAGTCACCACCTCGATTGATTGGGAAGGCTGTTTATAAGTTACAAGAATGCTCATTTAACAGTTTTGCCATTTTTATCTTTTCTTCAACATAAAATATTTGTTCACAGATTTTGCGCCATTTTTGAACAATTCACGTAAGTCAATGGGTGGTAACTTATGAGCTAACTGGAAGATGGGTTAAAAATACTTTATAAAGTACTAACTTCTATTAAACATTGTTTTGCTACAATTTTTAAGTGGAGTTGTAGTACATTAATGTTGGTTTGTCAGTACTAAGATATTTAATTTGAGATGATGCATTCTTTCATTTAGATCACTCCAAAATATACTTGCAGAACAAAATTTATCTGTTGTTTTATGAAATTACTTCCTTTTAAAAAAACTGGCACTTCACGCTGTGAACATACACAATTCTCATTGTAGCAAAACTCCATAAGCAGCTGACCTTTTAGAATAAAGACTAACTTCAGGTGCTGGTTTCACACCCTCTTACAATATAAACATTTCTGTCCAAAGAGATCTGAGTTTTGTATGATAATGTACACAGGTTTAATAGGATGCCTCCTAATAGGAGATCATTCTCTGACTTGTATAGATAGCACCCTGTGATGCACATTTTTGATAATTTAAAAGCTTGGAGTCATCTTAGTATGCAGTAAATTTTTTCTGCAGTCAGTTGAGCAATAATGATTTGGATATAATGCCATATTTGTTTTCCAGCTTGTTGGACCTGATTTTTTTTAAGTGCTTCTAGTAATTTATAGGGCGATTCTTAAAATTTATTTCATATGTTAAAGATGACAAAATAGGATGTGAAAGAGTCATGTATTAGTTTCAGACTTTCAACATTTGTATCTTTGTACTTTTCCAGATGAATATTTGTGGAAATGAAGGCTTCCTTAATATAATTTCAGTTCTCACATTAGTTAAAAAAAAAATAACCATCAAAAACTTACTGTTGATTTTCTTAATTTTACCTAATATATTAAGGTATAGGAGACTGTTATTTTAAAAGAAAAAAGCAGGTTAATTTAACAAATGACCATCAGTACCATAGTAAGTTCCCTATCAACTGGGTATTCTAAATTACTGCTTAGGATAGAGGGGAGGTTTTTTTTTTTTCTTATCCTTTTAAAGTTCCTTAAATTGGGGTTAGTACATTTTCTGCAAAGTAAGCAATTTTTAAAACTCGAAATGGAAACACTAAACTTTAAGTAGTTTGGAGGGACTACAGGAACAAAAGAATAAATAAGCTCCTCTTGTTAACATGCTAAAGGTGATGCGGCTTTTTAAAGTCACTAACAAAACTGGGCCTCTGTTTCATTCTTTCATAGGCATATACAGCTTTGCTCACTGCTTTTTGCTTTCTCTGGTTTGCACAGAAATAAATTCAGCTGCTATAAAGCTTTTAGTATTGTGTAAAAAGTTTAAAATAAGAGTATTTTCATCCTTTCAGTATTTGGAAATTCTTACAAAAACCCTGTGGCCATTCTTGACTTACACATATTCTGTAATTTTTCATTTATATACTTGACCATTTCAGTGAGATTCTTAATTGAGCTGCAGTAAATGCTTGGTCTGCTTTTAAAGTTGTGAGTAAAAAGCACATTAAACAGACTTTCAAAAATTATGCTGCTGACGCTGTAAAGTTATTGCCCCAGAGAAATGTTTATATTTGCAGATAAAATAAAAACCTGTTTCATAATGAAAATTGAGCAAGGGGGAAAAAATTGATATGAGTGCAATGTCCAGCACTAGCAGAAAAGCAAGGGTTTTTCTTTTCTGTAACAAAGAGAACCAGATATTACACACTTCTCACTTACTTCAGTGGATTTTATTCCAAGAGAAATCTGATTTCAGAGTAAGCAAGTATCTCTGAGGGAAAGTTCATGATTTTTACTGGTTACAGTTTTTTGTTATTGTCATGAAGTTGTCTAAATATTGCTAGTAAGATCTCCTGGCCATTTTAAATTGCAGAGTCAGTTAGCAAAAGAGCAAACTTTTGTCTTCCACTTTTCTAAGGAAACAGTGATTAAATTGACAGATATCTATAATTCTTTACATTTGTGAAATTACCATTCATTTGTTTTATCATAAATAGTCCCATAAAAGTTATTCTGTGACATTTGGTTTTGAACTCTTGGGAGATAAAATATAAATCCTAGCAAATAATACTAGTTTTCTCTCCTGCCATGTGAGTTTTAGGTTACTGATACAGTCATTTGTGGGAATCTGCTTGGGCTTGTTTGTTTTATTGCTGCTGTTGTTGAGAGAGAGAGAGAGAGAGAGAGTGTGTGTGTGTGTTGCAGTGTTAAGGAACATCTTATCTTTAGGGAAAGAAAATTCTAAAATCACACTCTAAGTTTTATTCACTTATAAGTAATTTATATTTACATCTTGTTTTAAAGTTACTAGTAGGAAGCCTCTTCTTTTTTAAAAAATGTGTAGTGCATTTTAGGGCTAAAGGCTGTTGTCATTATCCCCTGGGCTGCTGGTGTAACTTTCCTTGTTCTTTGTAATAGCTCAGCAGAACCCAGCGTCTCAGCTTCCTGCCAGACAGCAGGAGATCGAAATGAACCGACAGCAACGCTTCTTCCGCATCCCATTCATTCGCCCTGCCGACCAGTACAAAGACCCGCAGAATAAGAAAAAAGGCTGGTGGTATGCCCATTTTGATGGACCGTGGATTGCCCGGCAGATGGAACTCCATCCTGACAAGCCACCCATCCTTCTTGTGGCTGGTGTGTATGATTCACATGGAAAAAATCTTATAAAGCAAAAAAGGATTACAAACCCTCTGAATGAAACAGTCTAATATACAATGTAATAATTCATTAAATTTCAGGATTGAGGAATGGAGTTCTGCAGTTGGATCATATTTCCAGTTAATTGAGGATTAATTTATTTATGATGTGAAATTGCTTAGATTAATTAAGTCCTTGTAGAGCACATAGAAACTTGTCTGTGTCCTAAGAACCTTTTCACTGGTGTTTAATTATATCAGTTGATTTATAATTGTTTAAAGAAATGTAGCAGTTTTATTAAGGCTGGTAACTTGTTTGGTCAACTGCAGTGTTAATACTCTATGAAAGGGTTCTTGGTGGAGGACAAATTTAACTTGTTTCTGGTGAATTTATTAAGCAGATTTCTGTTGTAGAGGAAGAAAAGAAAGTTTTAAAGTTCTAGAAAAGGTGAAAATTGATAAGTATAACTGTTCCAGGAATAAAGTTTATAATAAGTGCTTCTGAAGAGATTGATGGCTAATTCTTTGATGTCTCCCCTGTGCAGGTAAGGATGACATGGAGATGTGTGAGCTGAATCTGGAAGAGACGGGCCTGACTCGAAAGCGTGGTGCTGAGATTTTGCCACGACAGTTTGAAGAAATTTGGGAACGCTGTGGAGGCATCCAGTACCTCCAGAGTGCAATTGAGAGCAGGCAGGCTAGGCCCACGTATGCAACTGCCATGCTGCAGAATCTGTTAAAGTAGATGTGGCGGCCTTCCCTGCCCTGGGAGTCGGTGCCGTGGTACCAGGTCAGGCGTGTGCCCAGAGCTGGGGCCATCCCATGATCATGTTAGAACTGCTTATACAAAGTGAACAGATTTCAGTAATCACGGCTTTTTGTTAATTTCAGGTAAATGATGGTAGTGAATTGGGAACCTAAACATTATTTTCCTGTATCCAGCTGTAACTGTTAAACTTCTTCTCATTCTAATACTTGTTAACACTTGGACAGATTCTGACATTTCTCATTCTTTGCCAATAGACTACCTTGAAGTCCATCGTAATTGTTCTCTAGGAAAATACATTTTTTAAAAACTCAAAATACTTGCTTTTGCAAGGATGGCACAGAACCGTATAGCTGGAATAATGAAACCTTAGCTTAAAGTTTCTTACGAAAGTTAAGGCACTTAAAATAATCAAGGCACTGATGTTTTGAACTGAAAAGCTGTGTACTTTTTTAAATTTACTTTTTCAGAAATTCATGGAAATTTGCATTGAAGGTGGAACTTTTTATTTCCACCCCCTCTTTTTGATGTGTCTTAGTTAGAGTAAAGCAATTCATCTGAACTTCTAGAATTCCAGAAAGAGCCTGAATGTATTTGATGTACTCTGTGATAAAGAAGGTACTCACACAGTATCTTGTACAGATTTATTTTTCTTTTCTATCACACTGTGTCGCTATAGAAAAATATTTTCTTCTATTCCATGGACAAATAAAGGAAATTCAGACCATTTAAATGCTTAAAAGTTTTGAGATAACTTGTTTCCTTTAGAAAAGGAAAGGTTTTTGGTGGCACTGTGGCTTAACTGGACTGATGCAAATATTCTTTCAACTTCATCTCAGTTGTGATTTTTATATCAGAATCTTGTCCAAGTTGTTTCATATGATTTAAGCTAGTGTTCTGCTGCAAAACATCTTTGTTTTTTAAAAATTTCTAGTTTCTTTTTTGGCCTTGAGATTTTGGTAATTGTAGAGCTGTTTTATAAGCTTTGTGATTCAAAAGTCTGATACTTAGTAAGTAATTGCTTATTTCATGTAACTGATAATTTTTTTTCTTTGCGTGCTGTTAGTTTCGATCAAATGTCAGCAGTTTTAAGCCTAATATTTATGACTTTATGTTAGGAATTTGGAGACAAAGATATGTCAAGGAGTTATGTTGACATTAATCCTAATGAGTCTTGTTTGTATTTTAGAATAAAATTAGAATAATAAAATTATTCTTTGCACTTTTTCTCCCTGATTTTTAAAGACCTTAACCTTTGAAATGGATTTCCAGTGATTTTTTTTTTTTTTAGAAAGAATACCTCAGTTAGGAAAATATTTCCGAGCTGATTAGATTAGTGCTTTTGAGCCACAGACACTGTTTTCAGAATTGCTTTTCTCATAATATGTGTCTTGGCACAGAAATATTTATTTATTATGATACTGTACAAACGATTGTCTCCTGTTAAAGAAATTAAATGGTCCTGTCTGTGCTATTGAGAATGTGAATACGATTACCTTTGGAAGGCTGTATTACTGCAGAGATTCATTCCCCGCCCCCACCTGCCCGCCTTGGGGTCATTTGGTCCCTGTGATTGGTGATAGAACCTCTGGTTACTGAAAATAAATGACCTATTCTCTCTCTTCTCATCACTCGCCTTTAATTGGTGTTTTTATTTGTATAGGATAGTGAATGATAAGCTTAACTAGTAGCAAGTAAAGTCCTTGAAGAAAATTTAATAACCGGATTGATTTTTAATGAGTTGTCTCTTTAGTGCTATTTTCAGGAGTTTTTTTTTATATCTCCTAGATACATATAGGCACTAGATGGAAGACACATCAAAGAAGTTAAAATTATTGTAATGAGAGAACTTAATGTTTTAAAGAATTTGTAAGACATTTATCACAGCAAAGCATCATTGCAAGTCTATAGTAGATAATAAAATTATAGTTTTAAGCCATTTTGTTGCTAATTATGTCACACAGCTGTCCTAGAACTTTATCTATTTAAAGTAGTCTCCTGAGTTAATTTTGGCTACCAGGAGAATTGCCCTAGTTCAGATAGACGTATGATAACCTACATAAAATAGAGGCATATACACAAACAGGCCCCTTCGCTGGAAAAATTTAGGACCCTATCAACCTTTAAGGGAAATAGCAGAAATGGCATTCTAAAAGATATTGATACAGCTGCTTTACAGTATTCACAATCACACCCATAAATGTTATGTGAAAACTGTAGGAATCAAAAGTAGATTCCTATTTTAATATCATTTTAATTGAGATTGAAAATTTGAAATTTAAACCAGCATACTGTATAATAAGAACTAATCTCTTAATGTTTGTCTTATTCAATACATGTTCCTTCCTTAATGTATACTTTGTAAAAGTAGACATACATAAAATGTTAAAAATGAGAAGGAAAAATGTTTTCACATTCAATTTAATTATAATGTAATTCCTTTTTTTTTTTTTTAAGATTTTATTTATTTATTTGACAGAGAGAGAGATTACAAGTAGGGAGAGAGGCAGGCAGAGAGACAGGGAGAGGAGGAAGCAGGCTCCCTGCTGAGCAGAGAGCCAGATGCGGGCCTCGATCCCAGGACGCTGAGATCATGACCTGAGCCGAAAGCAGAGGCTTTAACCCACTGAGCCACCCAGGCACCCTATAATGTAATTCCTAATGCCACTAACACATTTGAGGTATGTATTATGAGCTGTGGGTATGCACTGAAAGTTTCTCTAATACACATATGTCAAGAGAACAGTGAATTTTCTTAGTTGTAAAGTTGAGTGGATGGCACCTTCTCAAAGGATTATCTGAGGAAAAAATAAAATAATGCATGTAGGAGTACAAGCCCACACAAGAGACATTTTATGTCTCTTTATGTAACTCACATTCTGCTTCCTATAATGACTTTTTAATAGGTCCTTCTTTCCTGTAACACAGTGAACACTTCTGTAAGAAAATACAATTTTATGTGGAAAATAGTTGGTATTTGTGGAAGCTTAGCTAGAAAATAGAGAAATTCACAGGCAAGAATAATAATGAGGATTAATTGTAGAGCTTTATTAATTGGATTTTAAAATTTTTTCTTTAAATTTTCATTCACAGGTTATTACTGTGGTTCTCAGGGGATCCAGATATGTAGATCTTTGGTTTCTTTATGTGAAATACCTTAAGAGTACTTGGATAAGTAGAATAAATATTTATTGAATGAATCAGTCAGTCAGTTAATACATTGTTAGTGGTAGATATACCTCCTCTTACAGAGGAGGTAAAAGAGATTAAGAGGGGTCAAATAATTTAGTTCTAGACCATGAAAGAGACATAAATGCTTTTGCTTCAATCAGGTGGCATAAAAAGAATCAAAACAAGCAAAGTTTTTTGAGTAGCCCCCTGTCGATTTACAAAGGGTTGCTCTTTTTTCATTCCACATCTTTAGAAGGTGTGACACATTTTCTGTGTGTATCATTACCAGAAATAACAAGTATTGAGAGTTTTTATTTCTCTAAGAAGAAATAAAAGTAAACTAACAAGGGAGGGGAGGACAGAAAATTCTCTAAAAATGAGAATAAGGACAAGTTGAGGGGATCAATTGTAAAAATAAAGAAAGAGAAAAGCAGTGGTGGAAGAGAAAGAATGGATCTGCCCCTGAAGACTCTACATCCCCAGGTTGAGAAACACTGATACTTTTTAGGTGACAAAGCACTCTGAAATCTTAGCTGAGTTTTAGAATGAATTGTGTTTACTATAGAAGCAAAACCTATGGTTATTAAAACTTGGATCAGGATAGACCTGGTGTATAAATTCTAGCCTCTAGAAATGGCACTGCCATAATGGAAAACGCCAGCAAGAAGGACACATTCTGTGCATAAGCCTCACAGAGGAATAAAGTTGGAGAGACTTTGGGAGGTAGAGTCTACCCATGTTAGGACCATATCATTGAATACAATTAAGTTCAGTTCAAGTCAATGTATTCCCCCTTCCCCATCACTCACCTAATATATGAAGTAAGTTTAATTGTCATACTTTTCAAGAAATTTTTAAAAAGATAATCAGGAAAAAAATGGGCAATTAAAAAGAATCTTTAATACTAATTTGTTTCTACATAGCATCTCACCTTCAGACCTCAAATAGGCTTATTAATTAGCCATTTTCTTTTCACTTTTGAAAATCCATCTAACTGCAACTGTTACTTAATTTTTCCCCATTTCTTTAAAAATGTATATCTGATTCTTTACTAAGACACCGATGTACTGGAAATAGAAATAATAAATGCTATCTCTGTAGAACTTCCTCTCGCATCTTGTGCCTTTAATACAGTTACAGAGTGTTATAAACAAAAGTTGTAATCGTTGCAGTTGTTGTCCCATGTCTCAGATGGACTAAGTTGGAGAAGTCTGGGGTCCTGAGTTTCATGCAGTCACCAGAGCTGGAAACCCTTGGCTGGGGGAAAAGGCAAGGGAACTCGGGTGATGGGAACATCCTTGAGTTTTGGCCCCAAACTTCTATGGGTTTTCCATCCAGGGAACAAGCAGGACTGCGTGTGACCTGTGACTGCTCACACTGACTAGATTAGAGAAAACCCAAACCATGGCTACCTTTCCATAGGCCCTTACCAGTCTGTTTACAAGATGACACAGGATATAAAAACTGGGGATCCAAAGAAGAGGCCTTCTTGCTGAGACTTTGAATATAGATGGTCTCTCTAGGCTTCTTCATGCCCCACATCTGGAACCTATGATGATCTTCTGAGAGTGCAGGTTTATAGCTCTTCTCTAGCTGATTGGAAAGACCAAAATGTGGGTGATCCAACAAGTGAGAGGCCCTTGTTTCAGAGGGCTACCTTTCTAACAGAGGATGGAGCGTTTATCTACTTCTCTTTCCCCATCAAAAATTCCCTGCTCTTGTTAGAGCACAACTTAAATGTGGATGTTGGAGGGCACGTTATGAGGAGGTGATCATTGTTAGATTTTCATTTCCTTTCTTTTTAATTTTTTTTTTAATGATTTATTTGAAAGAGAGAGAAGAGGAGCTGAGCGTGGATCCCAGGGATGGATCCCAGGACCCTGAGATCACGACCTGAGACAAAGGCAGACACTTAACTGACTTAGCCACCCAGGCGCCCCTAATTTTCTCTCTTGATGGAATTATTTTCATGTGCTTTTGGTCAGCCTATCATGCTTCTAACAAGCACATTTTCCTCTGGCTTCCAGGACTACGGAAGTGAGTATGTACATCGCCTGCCTCCGTTCCTTGCTTTGTGGCACACCCATCAATATATCACAGTTTGAAGTCCTTATCCCATAATCACAGCTCCTCACTTTAGCGGGGAGGATTGGGGTGGGAATAGGGATGAATGCTATGCATTTCTGAGGCCAACAGGAGTGAATTTTCAAGGGTTTGTAATGAGGAGTGTGTGTGTGAGGAGACTGTGTCTATTATTAGGAAATGTTTGGTTGTTTTTTTTTTTTATTTAAATTTTATTTTTATTCTTTGCCCAAGGGGTACAGGTCTGTGAATCATCAGGCTTACATCTTTCACAGCATTCACCAAAGCACAAACCCTCCCCAATGTCCATAACCCATCCACCCTATCCCTACCCTCCCACCCCCAAGTAACCCTCAGTTTGTTTTGTGAGATTAGGAGTCTCTTATGGTTTGTCTCCTTCCCCATCCCATCTTGTTTCATTGGAAATGTTTATTTTTATTCTTGAAGTTTTACTGCTAAAATGTTGCTGTAAATGTTGAATATTTTGCTATCTTTTGATAGCATGAAAATCATGCTTAACATTATTTGTCATAATCCATAAAGCAAATCCAGGGATAGCTAGTAATACACAGACCCATTTTATTATAAATCTATGAATATGGTGCTTATATTTTATTGAAATTAAGGTTTTGCAGCAAAAAATATTAATAGTGGAACATTTGAAATAGATACAGAGAAATCATTTTTCATTAAGTAGTACATTAAAAACTGGCTAAAATGGATTACCTTGATACCAATCTCCCTATGCACACGGGAAAGCTTGTGTCCAGAAGTATTCGATGGAGTTATTACATTAGAAGATATAGTTCATCTGTGGTGGAAAACAGGCATTGGTTCTGTCACAAAGCATAGCACCACTTTCACCCTTCCCTCCAATATAGAGTCTTCCTATAAAATAGTTTTATGCAGTCACAAGAAGAGTTAGAGTTCTCATGGTATGTATATGTGAACCCCAGTTCCATTTTCTTTTAAAGGAACAATTCAGAAATTATTGGCAACAAAACGATCTACTGTGTAAGCACTAATTTCTTCTAAAACTAGTGTGCCTAAGACTGAAGGGTGTGTGTGTGAGAAAGAGAGACAGAGAGACAGAGAGAGAGAGACACTGAGGTGTGGAGCAGGATCCCCTCACCAGTGTTTGCATACTGGATACATCCATGATTCAGGGAGACCTGCATCTCCTCCTACAAGTAGTCCTCTTTTATGAACATCATAACACATGAAGAGCTTTGCTTCCTGATACATTGTTCAACCTCCTCCAAACAATAAGTAAGCTGCACTTGTATACGATCTGTGAGCAGTATTTTCAGGGCAGCTAGGAGCAAACCTGTCTTGCTATACTTTGGCTATCAGTCAGGAGTAGCTGAAATGTGTTTTAATGATTGTGTTTTGGGTTTTGATAATCATCTTTTTCTGCAGAATGTACCAGTCATCAAGTACATGATTCTTCTCTATTTGAAACATGGTGTGTGTTGGTTCTCAATGTTGACTCTATGCCCTGGCTCTGATGACCAGTGAATATGCCTGCCTGTATTTTCAGAATTTTAACAGAGTGGATACAATTTTCTTTGAGAAAGCAAACCATTTCTCTCGAGACAGATTAAGTTATAAGATGCACATTTTAGTTTTTAATTTCCTTCCCAGTCTTGAAGGTTAAATTCTTCATATCCTCCAGTCAGTAATTCAGAATCCCTTTTCCTGATTATCTGGAAGAGAAATAGTTTTAAGAGCTTAAGAAATGCCACTTGAGGTCAAATCCGTATTTCATTCCAGTGTCACTTCTGCTGGTGTTTGAAAGAACATGCTTGCTATTTAGGACATCTTCTTTGAAAGGTTTGTAGATGCCCTCCAAAATATTCCTAACTTTGTAACATAGTAGGAATGTATTCCATCTCTTCTTAAACCCATTTAGATTCTCAGGCTGAACCATCTCTTAAAGCAGAGGGTGCAAACAGACATGATTATTCATGCTTAAATATGCTTCTGTTTCATGTGAAATGTGGTCCTTAATTCTACTTGGGACTTTAGGATTTACTTGGTGTTTGCTTCATCCCGGACCTTTAATTAGTATCAGATCTGGTGTTTCATTGCCATTATATGGCTCAAGTCTGAACTTTTTCTTTCTAATTGCCTTTGTTGTCGGAAATCGAAATGGCACACATTATTCTCAGTATGTAGCTGGATACATGAAATTGTGATTAGCCTTTGGTGTGCTTGCCTCAGTGTCCTTGACTGACTATTGATGGTAATAACTTGGTTCAAGTATAAGCTTTGAGGTGTTTATTTCCATCCAACTCTACAGATCTCAGGTAGAGTGGGCACTGGCTGATTATTACTCCTACCATCAAAGATGGTCTAATTTTTTGAAATTTTTTATTTTAGACTAAAAGTTGTCCAAGGAATTTTCTCAAAAGTTATTTTTTGAAACTCTCTATATTTAACCTGGTTATAGATATGTTATTTCCCTTTGTAAGATAATTATTTTAGTAAAAGAAGTTGGATGGATAGTTTGAAAGGGGTATCTAGGACACTGGAAGGAACATTCATCTGAGGATGAACTTTTAGGAATTTTTGAAGTTACTGTTCACAAATCATGTTACCTCTATTTCTCTACATATTTTTTGCTTTAGCTCATTATTTGGAATTAAAAGATATTTTATAAGAATGCATAAAATTATTCAGTTGCAGGAATATGAATTATTATGAAAATTGCAACCTGTTGCAATGCATTTGATAAACTGCATGTATATTTTTACAAGAAAAAGTGAGTAAAAATACTTGGATCATTTCTGTTTTGTACTGGTTTGTCTATACATTTCAGTTAATGCCAGCCTTCCGTCTCTATCTTCCTCGCACCAAGAAATACATTCCCCCTCCCCCCTCACCATACTAAATTAAAAAGCTTGGCAAATAGCAGAAAAGTGCTCTTACTTATCTTTGTTTAAAACAAGAGTCAGACCTAGGAATGTTTTAAATTTTCTTTAAAATTCAGTAATCAAAACTAACATATAAAAGTATTATTTTACCTTGTTATTTTGCTGATGTTGGAACTTTTTAACACTAGTTTTGTATGCTTGAATTTTAGAGTGACCTGGCAACCTACAAAAGAAAGCAAAAACATGGTATTCTATTTCCTGGGCTTATCAACATTAATAGCAACTACAACTTTCTACTATTTTAGCTTTAAAATTAATATGACAATGAAAATGGATAGCCTATTTTTGCAGGTGCTTTCCATTAGAGTTGGCAGAACTGTGCTCTTTGCCACCACCCCTGAGTTCTGCCTTCCAGTTGGCCTGCTGTTTCTTAGGCAGTGGTGTCAGAAGGACTGAAGAAAGCTCATGGGAAAGATGAGTGATAACTTGCAAAAAGTGGAGTTATATTTTTTTGGCATTATTTTTAAAGTCAGGTCTGAGTCGTGGTTGCTGAAAAACAACTGCAATGACATCTGTTCATACAGCTTAAAAATAAAAGTTATTTTAAAATTTGATGTATATAATTCCAGACTTTTTAATACACATATAATTTCTGATGATACTGTATACACATTTTGCACCTTGCCTTTTCCCTCTTTACATTCTAAGATGGATATAATATTTGGGGAATGCTTTCTGACTTATGTTCCCCTATGAGTGAACAGTTTTCTTTCTCCCAACACTCTGTCCACTGTCATTTCAGGGAAAGGCGGAGAGAGGGTATCACGCTAGGAAGAAGGAAGACCCTATCCAGGAGGTGTAGTTGGAGGACAAGTCCCTTGTTCCTTTTACCACCAGCTAAGACAGCATTTCTGATTCCTACTTACCCTGGCTGGGTGACTTGGAGGCTCAGAGAACTAAGGGCTGGGTAGGTACCCGGGGTCAGAACTAAGAGATCACAGGTGAGGGAAATAAGAGGATTGAAACTTTCCAAGGGGCCTGGTGAGGCAAGAAGTGGCCTCTGCCCCCACCTCCCTGAGCGTTTAGGCACCACCTTGGAGAAAGGAAGGGAAGGGAAAGGATTTTTGAGCCTAATGATATACTCCAAGGGAACCGAGTTGCTTAAATTTATTGCTCCAACTATTAATCAGACGAAGTTTTAAAAATTGGATTGATCTATATGAAACTCTAACTGCTAACCGTCTTAGTTCCCTCCCCACCGACCCTTCCCCATCCGGTGGAGAAAGTGCTCATGAGGGAGTTAGGAAGAGCTGCTAGAGATTAAAAAAAAAAAAAAAAAAGGATCCCTCCACTGTCTGGGGTGTAGCAAGTGAGTAAATCTGGGATCTTGCTGTAGTTAAGACAAGTACTTCCTTAATACTTCCTTCCTCCTAGATGTCACTTTGCATCATCATTTCCTTATTCTGGCTCCTATATTTGGAAATAACTTTCATTATCATAAAAAACATCGCAGGGAACGCATGAAGCCTATTAAATTAAAGGACAAAGTGAAAATCTTTAGATCTGAGGAGGAAAAGTCAAATAATTTACTCTATTAGATCTAGATTTGCATTTTCTGCATATGTATCATGATAATTGTAATTAATAAAAGTCAAACTCATTAAGCTAAAAAAGGGACCTTTAAAAATGAAAATTTTGTTTATTCTTGGGAGAACTTTTGCCAAGTTCCTAATACAACTGAATATGTATATAGGACAAAGTTTAAGGAAATGAAAAATGTGTAGAGTACGTTTGTAAGTATTGAACTGAGGAAAAGAATAGAAGGGAAAACAAAGGGGAAAATAGAAGGAATGATGACTTGGCGGTGGAATGACGAAGCAAACGAGCTGAACACGTCCGCTGCGCGCTGGACTCCTCTCAGTCAGGCACCAGCCCTCAGCAGAGTCTCCCTATCCCCTCCCTCACTTTCGGGCGGACTAACGACGCAGCCGAGCTCAGGGCGCTGTGGCGAGCGCTGCTCTCAGGCTCACGCCGCTTGGTGCGGCCGCTCATGGGCTCCTGAGTCTGGGCTAAACTCGGCTACTTCCTCACGCGGCCTCCCAGGCGGTGACTGTCAAATGGCTCCTCTCGCGCCCAGCGGTTTCTCATTTGTTCCTCCCCGACCCCGTGAGTGTATCCCTGTCATCCCCACGGTATGGACAGGAAGCGGGAGGCCGAGGGTGGCTGCGGGTCACAACCAGTCGGGCCAGAGCCGGAGTTTAACTCGGGTCGACCCTGAAGCCTCCGTCTGTGTCACGTCCGGCTGTGGCTGGGGAGGCCTCCGCGGCCGCGCGGCCCTCACCTCAGTGAGTGGCTGGAGCGCCTACACGACGGCGCCAGGGTGACCTGTGGTTCGGCTCTGAGGCGGCTGGCGCGGGCCGCGGGGCTGGTCCTCCTGCGGGGACATTGGGGCTTAGCACTGAGCGTGCGGCAGTCCCACTCTGTCCGCGGCTGGCCGCGCAGCAGCTGACTGCCTCGGTCCACGACTTGTCCACGGCTGGCCGCGCAGCAGCCGACTGCCTCGGTCCACGGACTTGTCCACGGCTGGCCGGACACCAGCCGACTGCCTCGGTCCACGACTTGTCCACGGCTGGCCGCGCAGCAGCTGACTGCCTCGGTCCACGACTTGTCCACGGCTGGCCGGACACCAGCCGACTGCCTTGGTCCACGACTTGTCCACGGCTGGCCGGACACCAGCCGACTGCCTCGGTCCACGGACTTGTCCACAGCTGGCGGCGCAGCAGCCGACTGCCTCGGTCCACGGAGTTGCTCTGCTTTTCCTTACATATCTGAGCAAACCTGAGATAACTGCCAGCATCGGATTATTTGCTCTTGATAAAATGGTAATGCCATAGAATCTAACCGACTTCTAAGTATACACAGTTTTAGTATTAAATTATGACACAAACAGGATCTATTGTCCTGTAATTTACTCTTCTCGCTTAATAAAATGTCTTATTTCTCTGGCAGCTCCAGAAGAGCTCTATCATTGCTTTTAACTGTTGTTCTGAAGCGACGAATACACCACACTACGTGTGACTGAACTGCTTCTCCATAGACACGCCGAGCAATTGTTTCACGGTTCAAAGCAATGATGCTGTGAACATTTTTTATAAATGTATCTTAGTTCATAAATGCCACTATTTTTTTTGTAGGAATTGTTGTCTAAAAGTAGAGTAATTGGATCAAATTTAAAAGTTTATCGATACTAATGAATAGCTCTTGGAAGAAGGTTTTTCTGATTTACACATTCTAGCAATGCTTGATGGAACTAGTTTTCCCTGATGTTACCTACACTGGAGAGTATCGACATTTTTTACAGACCCATGAGTAACATGAGATCTCTTTATTGTTTTTGGATTTCCCCAATTATAGTGAGACTGAGTGTATCTCAGTCCTATGTTTTCTTGGTCATCTGGACTTCTTCTATGGATTGCACTTCTGCATTCTTGGCCCATTTTAATATTAGCGTGTTTGTCTTTTATTGATGTGTAGGAATTCTGATTATTATGGATGTTCAACCTTTATAATATAGGTTATCAGTATTTTCTCCCACTTTGTTAATATGTTAATTTTATTTATGGTGACTTTTTCCCTGTGGAAATCCTCTTCTTAATGTCATCTGGGATTGGTGTCTTAATTAGGGAATGCTTTTTTAGCCCAGGATTATAGAAGTGGTTTTAAAAATAGTTTTCCTTGGGTGCCTAGGTGGCTCAGTCGTTAAGCATCTGCCTTTGGCTTGGGTCACAATCCTGGGGTCCTGGGATCGATCCCAGCATCAGGCTCCCTGCTTGGAGGGAAGCCTGCTTCTCCCTCTTCCACTCTCCCTGCTTGTGTTCCCTCTCTCCGTCTCTCTGTCAAATAAATAAAATCTTTAAAAAAATAGTTTTCTTCATATTTTCAACATTTTGATTTTAGGTTTCAATCTTTGATACAGAATTGATTTGTGTATAGAAAAATAATTTTATTTTTTAAAAATAAACTTAAAAAATAAAAATAAAAACTATAAAAATAACTATAATAACTATAAATAAACTATTAAAAACTATAAAAACTATAAAAATAAAAAACTAATTTCTAAATAGAAGGCCAATTGTATTCTAACCATTATTGACCAGTCCATACTTTCTCTATTGATTTGAAATGCTTGTTAAAATAAATTCTCTAAATATAAGGGTCTATTTGGTGTGTGTGTGTGTGTGTGTGTGTGTGTGTGTGTGTGTATGGATATTTGTTCTGTGTACTTATTTGTCTTAGTGTTCTAAATATTATTTTAAATATTACTATCCTACAGAGCAACCTCTCCATCATTCTACTTCAAGATTTTCTGTTGTACATTTTCATTTCCAAAGGAAATTTAGAACCAGAATGTCAAATTCCATATAGAATCCTGTTGGAATTTTATCTGATATTAACTTAGAGAAAGTTGACAGCATTATCATAATCCTCACTCACTTGAATGGATACTCTTGTGCTTTATGGTCTTTGTAAAGATGCTTTATAAACATAGTTTCATATACCCTTTGCAGTAACCCAATAGGTGGGTTTTATTAGTTTCATTATCAAATGAGGGAATTGAGATTTTGAGATGTAATTGGTCCAAGGTCACTTAATTAGTAAATTGCTAAGCCAAAATTTTTAAAATTTTATTTATATATTTACTTGATAGCATAAGTGGGGGAACAGCAGGCAGAGGGAGAAGCAGGCTCGCTGCTGAGCAGGGAGCCTAATGCTGGACTGGACCCCAGGACCCCGAGATCATGATCTGAGCTGAAGACAAACACTTAACCGACTGAGACATACCCCCAGGTGCCCCTAAGTCAAAATTTTAATCACTATCTGTCTGACTCCAGAATATTGCTTCTCAATCATCACTGGGTTAATTCGTTGTCTTTTAAAGTGTTAATACTTTGAAAGAACCAGGGTATGTTTCATGATGAGAAAGGCTAAATCTCTCTAGCTTCTTGATGGAGTAAGCAGATGGCCATGAGCTCCCTGGTGGGAAATTAGAGACGGTGACCGCTAGAATAAGTAGGAGGACAGTAAAAACAAACGCAGGACGATCTACTCAAGATATGGGTCTAAGGTGATCGCCACTGAGATGTTCAGGTGTGTGTGACTGGAGACTCTTGGCTGGGAAAGGCGAGACAGGCTCATGAAGAAGACCTCCACGGGCACAGTGCACAGTGTGGACTGATCTGGGTGTCACAGGACTTGGAGAAGAGTAAGGAGCCTCTGTGTTCTGATCATTCGTAATGCCACCTACACCCTAAAGTCAGGTTCGTGAATAGAAGGCCAATTATATCTTGTCTCCTTTTCCCTCTTCTTAAGAGCTTCTCTTAACCTTTCTGTTGGAAATAAAGGATGGATTAAACATGTATCTACCATTTAATCATTAAAAATGATAGTACAGAAAATGTGTAATGACATGGGGGAATGTTCTCTGTAAAAAAGCTGAGTATAAAAGAAGAAGCCAGTCTGATTCCATTTTGCTTTAGGAGAGTCTATGTAAACGTTCTGTATGAACATGTACATCAAAAGATAGGAACAGTTAGTATGATGAATATCACATGATTTTTTTCACTCATAATTCTCTGTATTTTCCAAATTTCTCATGATGAAAGCTATATTTACAAATAGTGAAAAAACAAATATTACACACACACACACACACACACACACACACACACACACACACACTCTCTTCAACACCAGTTAAGGTAGGAGACCGTATGGTATTTGGTCTTGAAGCTGACACAGGCACCAAAAATACTGCTGCAAGGATGGAACAGTGGCCTCAAAGTGTAGTCCTTGGACCAGCAGCAGCAGCCTTACCTGGGCCCTACCCAGACCTACTGCATAAAAAAACCCCAAAAACTTGGCAGGGAACCAGCCATGTGTTTTAAGAAGTCCTCCTCTGGGAGGTTTTCATGTTCACTGGAGCTTGAGAACTGTGGGTTTAGAGGAACGTATGCATTCATTCTAATGACAGGTTTCTCAAAAGCAAGAATAACAAATCCCTGGGTCTATAAAGTGACTGTGCTTGACCTACCTGCACGGAGCTCCCTTTCCCTGGATGACCTCACATTGCTCGGCAGGGCCACAGAGGTCTGGGTCCCTGTGGTGCTGGCTCCCTGGTCTGCAGCGACACTCGGCTTCCTTGGTCCGCTCATTTTTTACACACTCGGCAAATTCGCCACAGGCCAGGAATTTGCAGGGATCTGCTTGATCGGCTGTAAGAGATGGGCCAGATTTTAATGAATACATGGCTGCCTGAGCAGAGGAACTGGTGGAAATCAAAGGCCAGAGACCAGAGATATTGGCCATCATCCCATTTTGGAGTGGGTTGTCCAGTAGCGATAACAGACTGGAGTGAAAAGTGAAATGCACATTTCTGTATCTTTGAGTTTATGGACGCAGATGATAACATATTTACTCAGAATATAATTGTGCACAAACTTGGTTGGGCATCCGAATCAGCTAGAAGCCTTGTTAAGACACAGGTTCCTGGCCGGATCCTCAGAGTTTCGGAAGCAGAGGGCTTGGGACGGTGACTGAGAATCTGTATTTCTAAGGAGGTCTCAGGGGTGCTGATGCATATGGAGGGCACATTTGGTAACCGCTGCATTAGAGAATTAAGATGTTTTGTTTGCTAGGTTTTTAAGGTAGGCATTTTGTGCAGAGATTACTTGAGACAGTATATATTTAGGACCAGGTATACCTTATAAAGTAGTCAAGTAGTCATATATGTGGATGGTTTTGAGAACTCAGGACAATTTCCTCACTTAAAAAGTATCTTTTTCTTAAGTCCCTTGTTGATCCCTCAGGCCCTAAGTTAGAGATCTTTCCTTTGGAGTAATTGTTTTTCCCCTATTAAAGTTTAAATAGAGCTCTAGTCTCTGTTTTTGCTTTTTGTTGTTTTGTTTTATGTTGATTGTTCTCTGATATTCTAAATTCGATAGCATTGTCTCAAATTTTTTGTAAACTGGATTATAAATCAAGAGAATCTCAGAATATTTAGCTCTGGAAGTCCTGTGGCCCCTGCCAGCTTTTCCTTGGTGTGTGTGTGTGTGTGTGTGTGTGTGTGTGTGTGTGTGTGTGTGTGTGTTTTAAGATTTTATTTATCTGAGAGAGATAGAGAATGCATGACAGCAGGAGAGGGGGTGACGGGCAGAGAGAGAGGGAGAAGCAGGCTAAGCAGGGAGCCTGAAGCAGGGCTTGGTCCCAGGATCCCAGGATCATGACCTGAGCCCAAGGCAGATGCTTAATGGACTGAGCCACCCAGGCACCCCTCTTTCCCTGTTTTTATACAGGTGAGCACACTGAGCTGTCAGGCAGAGAAGCAAATGGTCTGAGTCCCCACATGCTGATGGCAGAACCAGAACAGGCCTCTGGTCCTCAGACCATTGTTCTATCTGCCCTGGGAGGGATTCCTGTTGAATCACAGTGGTCATTTATCCTTCAGATTATTCTTTCAATAAGAACCTATTCTGTGCAAGGAGCTAGGTAACAGGTAGCCATGCATAAAGCTGTCCTTCCAAGAATCCTAGGGGAAGGTAAGAAATATAGGTAGATATTTCCATATGAAAAGCCCAGTATCTTGTCTTGTATACGAGCTCTAAAGGTAAACTCTATGAGTTTATATGAGCTCTAAATATAAGTTAGAGGTCATTGTTTCATTTATTTAAATAAAGTTAGTGGCACTTGTATGTCCAAAGACTATGGAAGGCATCCCAGGCAGCATGAGCAAAGGCGCAGAGGTGGGAAAGCAACAGATATGAGAGGAGAGCCTGGACTTTGGAGGCAGCAGACACTCATGGGCAGGAAGGAAGGGAACCAAGATTAGAAAGGTAAGTACCGGGCACCTGGGTGGCTCAGTGGGTTAAAGCCTCTGCTTTCGGCCCAGGTCATGATCTCAGGGTCCTGGGATCGAGGCCCGCATCGGGCTCCCTGCTTGGCGGGGAGCCTGCTTCCTCCTCTCTCTCTGCCTGCCTCTCTGCCTACTTGTGATCTGATCTCTCTCTCTCTGTGTCAAATAAATAAATAAAATCTTTAAAAAAAAAAAAAAGAAAGGTAAGTACCAATTTTCTGGTAGGTCTTGAAGGCCATGCTAAGGAATTTGGACTCTATAGACATGGGGAAGCCGTGGAGGATTTCTGGGTGAGGGAAGGGTCTCATCAGAATTGTGCGTTAGAAGATATGAAATAGTACTGTCAGAATTAGGATGACTTCAAGTGCTCATCTGGTTCTGTATTTTCCCAGTGGGAACATTTGCAGAACTCTAATTCAGCAGACTTAATAGGTTTTATACTAAGAAGTGGTTGGTGGCTAAATAAGCTCCCCCCCCCCAATGCAGGGTGAAATAAATGTAACAGGTTTCTCGCTCTTTCCCTTGTTCCTCTTTCTTCCTCTTCCTTTCAAATTTACCCCCTTCTCTTTTTACTTTTAAATTTCTTAGGGTCATTAATAAGCGAATGTCTATTGTGAATCTTCAAGTGGAGAACACAGTCAGCAGCTTTGCCAAGTTTACTGCCCACAGAAGCTCTGAGTAGGGTCACTGGGGGACACGGTACGGGGTGAGAATTCCAATGAACCCTTATATTCACTGCTCCGATCCGGCGCCTCCTAGTGGTGGCAGAAGTGATAGCGAGGGAGATTAGTAAAACCAGCCCCACTGTGGACAAGAGCAGGTCCTGGAAAACATCTATTTGGATCTCCCAGCAGCTAACAGACTTCACGTGAAGTTGTATTTCTCTGCAGCATGGGGGTCCCTTATGGACAAGTAGGCCTGACTAATGTGAGCTGGCTTCCTCTGCTTGAAAGTTCCTAAAGCTGGTCATGTTATGGGATTCTTGTCACTGTTTAGAAAATGCTTCAAATTTACCCAGACAACCCAGGAGATTCACATCCAGGGCCTGGTTTAATAAATAACAGCTGTCAGCAACCTTACACTCAAGACTTGTAGTCTTGATAACGGAAGTCAGGGGGGAATAGAGCTCCATTGCCCTCTCTCTGCAGCTGAGAAATATATCAACTAGGAAAGCTGATGGCATGCACAGATTCTACCCCTCTGAGAAGTAAATGTGTGATAACCAAGTGAGTTTCCCATTAAAAAATATTACTGTTTTACTCTCGTTTCCTTCAGCTCAGCCAGGCCTAGTCTAGGCACCAGTAAAGCCGAACAGAACACAATAAGGCAACACTGGAGAAATAAATTTATCCACATTTGGGGGCCCTGGATCAAATTTATTTGAAGAACAAATGCACCTAGTTTATAGATAACTTGCTTTCCCCGTGTTATTGATTCAGGATCAGTCTACAGAGAAGTAGGAGACTTCAAGTCACCGAGCTTAGTTTTTGTTTGCTGTGTGTTTGCTGTATATACTTTCCTGGGTAATAAGACAACATTCGTTGATTCAACAAATACCAACTTGGCCCTTCAAAATCTCCAGCACTAAGAATTTCAGACCAACTAATTGCTTTAGATTTTAATTTTATCCTTATTTAAAATTTTACATTTTAGATATAATATTAGAGCTGAAAGGTATTTTAGATTTGGCTCACTTTGCCGATGAGGAAGCCGAGACTCAGAAATTGAGTGCTGCAAAGCCCAAGGCTGTTTGTGCAGGCCCCGTGTGTGAGGGGAAGTGCCAGGAAAGGAAGGAGCCAGGAGGGGGCGCTGTGGGATCAGGCATGAAAAGGCAATTACGGTTAATTAGAATCATTAATAGAAGAGGTCATATTTAGAAATGTAATTTGCGAAGCAGCCCACACTGCTTCCATTATTATACCTCAAAAATACTTTTCCTAGCTGTGTTGATGGTCCTCTACTTACATACCAATCTCGGAGGGGCACTGCAACTTTGGGCTTCAGGCAAAGACTGAGAACTGGATGTGACTGATGATGGGAAGGGAGCGCTATGAAAGAGAAGAGATTGCACAACGGATGAAAGTTCAGTAGAAGTTTTTTAAGCGAAGCTTTTCCTCTACTGATATCATTTTCTTTCCTTGTCATTCCCAAAGACATTTCTCCCTAGAGTGATGGACTCATCCACCAGTCACCGCAGTCACTGTTGCCTCCTCCTTAATACGTCCCCAAGCCTTTGCACAAAACAAAATTTGCACAAAATCGGTCTGAACATCCTCCCCTCTGCTCTTGATTTGGTCAATACCGACAGTGTGAACATTAGGTAACAGCAACCTGAAATGCTCTGAACAGTCTGTAGCTTGGAAAGAGGGAGGATTGAGACTTGAGATCAGTAGTTGATTAGGAAGAGTGCAATGGATACCATTTTTCTAGAAGAATATTTTCAAGTCATGATCAAGTCGTGTGTGGATCTGAAGAAGTGAAGTCCTCATGATTGGTGCATAGCCTCTTTGGTCTATAATTGTCCTAGCTTCACGGATTTGCTTAAGCCTTCTTTCAATACGTTATTTTTATGTTTGGCACTATAGAGAGGTTTCTTCAAGAGCCTGTACCACACCCACCAAACACCTACCATTGCTTACGGTAGCCTCTGGGCTTATTATAATTGCTTGCTGGAAAAATGAATGAATTTTCTGTCCTTAACTTAGGTAGCGCTTCTCTGCAGCAAACTGGACAATCTCTGTGTAGAGGCAGGCCAGGGCACTTGGCCTTAGTGTGTTGAGCCATGTCAGGAGCTGCTCATTTGCAGCTGGTGGGAAAGTTCCAGGTCCATCCTGGCACCAAGAGGTCCTGGCCTCGACCCTAGCTTCCCATGCAGATTCTGGAGGTAGTCAAAGCATTAATGTCATTCCATTTCAGGCTCTGTCCCTGACATAGCCTTGGGGATCACGATCCTGAACCACCAGGAGTGTGATGATGATTATTTACAGGAATTGGGAGTTCCCATTTATTGAGGGCCATTTTGTGTTTGGCAGTATGCTGGGCACTTCAAACATGTCTTCATTCATATTCACAACCACCTTCCAGAGCAGATATCACTGCCCTCATTTTCATAAGTGAGAAAACTGAAGTCCATTTTAGTTAGAAAGTATAACCCCAGATTAGCATCTGTATGTCTGCTTACAATGTTCAGCTTCTGACATCAGTCTAGTGGTTTTCCGATATGGGGTTTCCAGGACACACCTTAGGGTCCAAGGGGCTACCAAGGGATGGTGGGGGGTAGGGAGAGGCCCAAACATGCCAGTATTTTCCCTCTTACCGATTCACATTAGACTTCCACAAATGCTTTCCTTTGAACAAAGGCTCTCTTAACTAAACAAAAGGTTAAAACCACTGTTTGCCAAAACTCCTTCATTAGGTGGAATGACCCTACAGCAACTCCACATTTGTTCCTGTTGCTCAAATGTGACAGCAATGAACATGGCTTGAAGGAAGTGAGCTGTTATGTGGGGCTTGGACATATGTATATCATTCTGAGATGTCCAGCATAAGCACATTTTATGTATCAGTTTCTCCCCAGATTTGCTTATATAACGTCTTTTATTTCTATGCCAAAGGTCCTGAAAAGCATTCCCAACTGCTTCCTGAGGATGTCCCTTAGCTCTTTATCATGTGATAGAAACCATTTAAATAAATGTCCCTTGCCTGCAGGGAACACTCTGAGGCATTTTACAGTTAACATTAAAAAGATTATGGTCTTGGTCACCAAGCAGTATTAATTCATAAGTCCCTGATGGTCCAAGACTGTCTTTCTCAACCTTCTTGTCATGCTTGTCAGGCGTGAAAAAAGCCACTCCCAGTCTGTCAGGCCTCGGAGGGTCTCCGGTGCTCATGTCACCAACTCCACTTCGTTGCCGGGCGCCCCCTTCCCATATACAGCAGACCGTCCTGTCACTGCCCCCCAACTTTGGGGCTGTGTATTGATTGATGGCCTTTCTGCCCTGTTCGTTACCATTCTTTATAATTTCATTATGCCCTTCTCTTGCGCTCTGAGGCAACACTCACGTGCTGGTCAGGAAGTGAAGCATCTCCTTTGACAGGGCCCTGTCCTAAGGCAAGACTTGAGCCCAGTCTGGCTGAGACTCCGGCTTGCCCAGCCTGACGCCTCTCCCCCCGCTTCAGTGTGAGGGAGCCGAGGGGTCGCTAGATGGCGCTCAATAGCAAAACAAGGGGCAGGAGACCTAAGGGATGAAATTGGAGGAGCCCCAACTGCTTTCTGTCTCCCTAAAAACCGCCGCGAGGTGCGCACTCGTGGAGGGAAGAGGAGTCTGGAAGGGATTCGCGCGGAGGCGGAAGGCGCTCCGAGGGACGGCTGATAGAGCCACTAGCGCTGCGCCATCACCGGGGAAGTAGTGGAAACTCCTGATCATCTGCTCCCGTTCCCAAAAGGCACAGCTGCGGCTCCGGGGCTCCGGGACCTCCCGCGCCCTGGCGCCCAGCGTCCCCAAACCTCACTACGGGATGCGGTGACTAGATTTCCCACGGATGGCCCGGTGCGCGCCCCTGCCGCTGCGGGGTGGCGGTGGGGGGAGGAGGGAAGGAGCGGGGGCAGCTGTGGGGCCATCTCTCCCTCCCCTTCCAACTCGTAGCCAAGGCTTTGAGGTGCGCGTTTCTCTCGGTGCGCAGGAGGGGAGGGGTTGTTTCTTGACCCAGAGCGACGGAGAATGACAAGCCGCCGGTCCCCATCACTGGCAGTGCGCAGGGTGCAGCACGCGCGCTTAGCTCACCAGACTCTTAAGGGCTCAAGAACATGTTTTAAATTCTTTAAAATCAGAAAAAAAAATTATATATATATATATATATATATATATATAAAATCCATGCTGGATATTCATCTTTATACCAAGTCATAAGATATAATTTTAAGTATTTTTGTTTTTATTGATTGATTTTTTAAATTTTTTAAATTTCTTTGAGAGAGGGAGATCATGAGCGGCAGCAGGAGAGGGAGTCCCAAGCAGACTGCGCTGAGCACGGGGCCCAGTCTCGCGCTCCATCTCACCACCCTGAGATCATGACCCCCGCGGAAACCAAGAGACTGGGGTGGAACTGACCACACCACCCAGACACCCCTAATTTTAGGTATTTTTATAAATTAATGTTAATATTTTTATTAATATTCATGAAAGGCCTAGAGCTCACCAAATCTTAAAGCAGCACTGGTGGTCTATCTTCTTCTCAAGATGGGAATGTTACCGAAATACGGTGCTTGGTGCTCAGCACTCAGTAATTTGTATGGATATGCCTATCCCCTGCGGGTTCCTTTGAGCTATAAGGCAGGGGGACCTCACCTTCTACACCAGCCCATCTGGTTTATTTTCCCAAATCCTGAGAACATTCCAGGATTTGCTGGACCAGCAGAGGGAGTGGGCCAGCTTATGGCTGCTGTCAGGGCTGCTGCCTCCGGGAGAGTGCCCTGGGTGGAAGAACCATCCGGCAACGGTCTGTAGCCTCGGGAAAGTAGCTTGGCATCCTTAGTCCCACTCAGCCCTTCTATAAAATGGGTTATTTAAACCAGATGATCGCTGATGTCCCTGCAGCTCAAATATCAATCTCCCAACCTAGATGTCCTATGGGAACCGCACAGCTGGACATCAGCCAGACCCGCCCCTCCTGAACTCCTGATGGAACTCAATGATCAAAAGAATGTTAAAAAGAATCTATAACCTAAGTTACTATTTCATTATTTTATTATTGGACAAAACATGCGTTGCTCCTGCCTTAGAGCGGGAGGGCAGGATTAGAGAATAATCATTCAATGATATAGCACCAGGCGTGTGGCTGGAGCTTCACACACATTTGTGGAATTGAGTAAATTACTAATGGGTGTTCTTTGTAGATTCAAGGGACATGTAATGTGGAAAACTTTGGGTTTCATTTTAATCGTCCATTGTTCCCAAGAACAATAACCACAAACTGTTTAGCGTAGGCTCTCAGAATCTCTTTTTTCTGCGAATGGATGTGTGAATGCCCTTACACATCTTGCCCTGGTTGAGACTCAAGGATTTCTGTTCTCAGTCATTATTTATGTCTGCCAAACTGAGGCATTTTGGGTGCATTGGTGTTAGGACATGAGTGGTCCCAGGATCATCTGGGATCTTGGAGCAGGGGCTGTGGGAGGGGGCCTGGCAGTGGGGCTGACGCCCGGGCTTCTGTGTAGGCTTTGCATTCAGGGGTTCCGTGAAGGATTCCAGTATTGTCTTAAGGAAGCTCCATGCAGTGGCTCACGTGTGGGATGAGGGCCCGGGTTGAAACTCTGAAGAGGGCTAAAGGTACCTGGCGTTCTAGGCAATACTGGGGCTCCCTCATGGAAGAAGGTGTTAACAGAAAATCACCATGATGGCATCCCAGGAGGCACAGGGCAGTAGCAGTGGAAAAACAAGAGAAGGGGCCAGAGACAGAGGACAGAGGGCGGGGGCAGAGGCTGGGAGGGTCTCCCGAAGGAGAATTCCTGTGGGCGCCTCAGCTCCGAAGGGACATTCCTAGCAGAGCCAATAGTACACAACGAGGCAAAGTTAAGAAGTTCGGGACTTTTGTTTCTGAAAGTGAACTTTTTTCTTTCTTTTTTTTGGCATTCTAACAATATAACAAAATATTACAGGAAATTTCACTTGGTGAAATGAGAAATCTAACAATTCATTTCGGATTAATTAAACTTAAGTGTGTTGTCATTTTTTCTAAGTAGATTAAACAACCTTTGTATACCCAGTAGGAGGGGGTTGATAAGACTCTTTATAGGGCGGCTGGGTGGATCAGCCTGCCTTTGGCTCAGGTCATGATCCCCAAGGTCTTGTGATTGAGTCCCGCATCAGGCTCCCTGCCCAGCAGGGAGTCTGCTTCTCCCCCTGCCCCTCCCCTTGCTCATGTTCTCTCTTCCTCAAAAATAAATAAAATCTTAAAAAAAAAAAAGACTCTTTATAAAGAGGCAGTAGACAGACTTGAAGAAAGCACAGAGAACTGCCACCAAGTTCCAGCTGCAGCTGTCCCTCGGTGATTGTGTGACAAGTACAAGGTAAGTTACTTACAGTTCTCTGAGACACAGTTTCTCCAACTGTGTAATGGAGAAAAATACCTACTATGCATAGTTATTTATTAAGATTAAAAATAGCATCAATTACTAGTAGCTGTTATTGTTTTTATGGTCACTATTATGATAAGTGACATCTACTACCTTTTCAGAGCTGGCAACTAAATGGGAGTCTTTCCAATTATGCAACTTTCCCGAGAAAAAGGGTTTGCTCTGGTTGGAAGCATCCTGGATGCCAGAGTGTAATTAATTTCAATATTTACCATTTACCAGCCTTGAAATCTGCCCATTTTTGAGGAGATGTCTTAGGAATTCAAGGAGAGAGTGAGTTAGAATAAGCATGTGTATTTTTGCATTGTTGAAATCTTCAATCTGCACAACTAACTGGCATAAAAGCCATACATGCTATTAAAGAATTTTCAGAGCAGCCTAAATGAAAGATGACTCTAGCTGCCAGGATGCTGGTAGAATCCTGAGCAAGCTGTGATTTATTCGCTTTTTCAGTTGATAAATCACAGATAGTTCTAACATTGGTTTATACTTTCTGTATCATAGATTCATTTATTCAGGTTGTTTTCAAAAGCTGAACGGCAACCGCATGCAGTGATAACACTGTGTCACTTCTCCTATGTGTCTGTACCTCTGCAGATGTCATTGGCATAACCGTTTACTGGCCCTCAGTTAGAGACGCAACCAGGAATTCAGATGCTGATCTGAATGTGAAATGATACCCACCTAGAAATCTCACAAGAAGTTTCAAAATTTCTCCTCTTTTCTTCAATCTAAAAGTAACAATGGAATAATACTTCCCCCTCCCAGCATTCCTACCACAAACTACATTTCCACCCTGACGTTAGGCCAGAAGAAAACAAATGAAAATGATTTGATTTGGTTTCAAATTTTGCCAATAGAATTAAATAAGTGGTCTATCTGGACATTTCCTGTAAATATGGTAAAATCAGGGCATAGAAAAGAAATGCTAAGTCCTCTGACCAAGACCGCCTTAACCTTTCCCCCAGCTTGACTAACTCTAGACCCCTGACTTCCCTTTTCTTAGAGTAGTTAACTTTCCGAAACTTGTAAATTCATTCTCTGCTCCTCTGAGATGTCACTCTTCTTTAAAGCTTCTTGCCAGTGTTACAACTCTAGACTGTCCTCCCCAAGGACCTAGGAGCCATTCCTTTGAAATGTAAGCATCAAAGAAGATAGCACCCACTGTCTCCCAGTCTCTGTGAGAGGCTAGGAGCCTTGCTCTATGTTGTAAGACAGGAGGAGGACAGGCCAGGTGGATGGTCTCATTTTCTACTTCATCCCAACCTCACTAAGATCTCACCTCTGCTCTTGCCACTCCGCTAAACTGCTTTTGCAAAGGGTTCTAGTGACCTCTGGACTGTCCGCTTAAATGACCTCCACGCATTAAGTGACCTCACAGCTGCTGAAGTAGCTGAATGTCCGCCTCTCCTGCTTTTCTCTCTTCCCTGCTTCTGCAACACCATCTTTCGCTCCTTTTAATGACAATCCTTCTATTCCCTGTTAAGTGTTGGGGTTCCTCAGAGATTCAGTCCCAGTTCTCCTTTTCTCCTGTCCTACACCTTGTCCTGGGCCATTTTTTCATCTGTTCTCTGGTTTCAACTGAGGTTTCCCAAATGTATATTTTCCGCACTGGCTTCTGGCCTCTAAACACCAACTTCATAGGATAGCAGTCAGTTTACCAAATGTCCATTTCTGTAGAACTGGTTTTCCCAAAAACGTTTTTGGAGTATTTTATATCCTTAAGATAGCTTATTAATTTTTGCTTTGTTTTCTGCATTAAAAACCTAAAATGAATTAATCTGTGTAGCTTATGTAATTACCTATATATTTTTTCTAAGTATTTTCAAAATTGGCAATATTTTAGGAATGATGCACTATATATATAATATGTACATTATATATATACACACACACATATATATTTTTTGAGAGTGTGCACGCGTGTGCACATGTGCGCATGCGAGGTGGGGGGAGGGGCAGCAGGAGAGGGAGAGAGAATCTTAAACATGTTCCACCCCCAGTGGGGAGCCCATTCTGGGGCTCGATCCCAGGACCCTGAGATCGTGACCTGAGCCGAAATCAGGAGTCCAGAGCTCAACTGACTGAGTCACCCAGGTTTCCCCAAATTATATGTTTTCATTTTGTAATTTTGAGAATACTTTAAGGACTGTTTAGTACTTAGTTTGAAGACTTTGAATTTTTACAAAATTTTATTGAACTGCAAAAGACCATAGTCATAAAGAAAGAAAGGAAGAAAGAAAAGAAAAAAACAGGACACCAAAGTCAGTGCACATGGATTCAACAGAGGCTCTTAGACATCCTGGCTTCAAATGTACCGGCTCAGGGCGCCTTTCCCTTCCAGGCTGAGCTCCCTTCTTTCCCTACTTCGTGTCCGAGGCTGCTATCACGGTGAAATAACTGAAGTACCCTGAAACTTCCAGAAGTGTCTGCATCTTCCTCCTGCCCTTTTCGGAGGAGCCGGCCCTACCCTTCTCTGCGGGGGCGGCCACAGGGATTCCCCAAGGTATTCACACTCAGCAGCCCATCTGTCGACAAAGCCTGCCCTCACATCCCTGGCCTCCAGAATTAACTGCTCTCCCTTTTGCGCGTTAGAATATTTCTGTTCATATCCTGATCATTGTATTTAGTAGACTTGATTATAGCTCTTTGCGTATATATCTATTTCTTCTGGCTGATAGGCATTTAGCTCCTTGAGGGCAGGGACCCACTTTTGGGGTTATAGTGCCTGTAATAGTGCCTGACTGGTAGTAGATAATCCCTACTTACTTAATATACGGACAGGGGCCCAATCATGATTGCATTATCATTTATTTGTCTAATTTTTCTGTAGCAGCAAAGATAAGGGCCAGAGGGAATAAGACACTGGTGGTTTAAGAAAAACCATCGGACAACAGGAAATAAAGAGAAACATTAACCTTAAAAGTCATGCTAGAGCATTAACAAGGCTCCCCTCCCCCACCCCACCCAAGCACATAGGGATCACCTGTGGGTCAACCCAGCTGGCTGCCTGCATTTTTATGGTCTGTAAGCTAAGAAGAGTTTTTAGGTTTTTAAATGGTTATGTAAGTACCTACATAATATCCTTGATTTTGCCTTTTGGCTTACAGAGCCAAATACTTACTATCTGGCCCATTAAGGCACACTTTGCTGACCCGTAAAATGTATCAGCTTTGTCCGATTTACCATTTGCTCTTGGTGATGGTATTTTACAACTCCAGAGAGTTGGAAGTTATTGTATAGAACATGGATAAGACAAAATGATGGTACTTTCTGTTTTCTATTTAGCATGACATCCTTATTTCGTCATTCTGCTTTGTTCTCAGTTGTACAGTATTCCCTTTCCAGCGCCTTTTTAGACCAGATTTGCCATCCTAATGATTCCCTTTTTAATGAGCGAGGTAGAACTTTGATGTACGCTCACTCCCTATTTGTATGAAAACTACGTTTTCCACATTTTAAGGGTTATTCTTTGATAAGGGTTGGGCAAGAAAGGGATGGGTAGGGCTGGTGGTTCCCAGGCCTGGGCAACATTGGACACGAGGTGGGAGAGCCTCCAAGGTCTGGAAACCTGCTTCTGATCTGTTTCTCCCAAGAAGGGGGGGAGGGAAGGGCAAGGGGTGAGACACACAGTAAGTGTTGCTGTATTTGGCCATCCTGGTTGGGAAAAGATTAAAATTATAGGATGCCTTCTCTGTTTTCCAAGCATAATTATTGGGATTTTTGCCCCCAGAGACAAAGTTGGGTATTTATTCCTGGCACACGGTACTTCCCGCAGCCGCCCCTTTTCTCTCTAAAGTTTTCCCCTTTTAATTCTCTTTCGAGGAGAGTTTTCTTGGCAGATTGGGCCAGTACCAACGAGTTCAAGCAAACACCGGCAAGATCAACCATGAGTCGGGGAGGTTTCTTGTATTTGCTAGATGACCTTCTGGAACTATCTGGGGTTTTCATTCTAAGTGTCCCTCAGACGTCTTTTAATACATGTTGGCGGCTGCAAATTGCCGAGCCTTAGACATTAGAAAAGACTATCCCAGCAATAGAGCCAGGGGCTTTGTAAATTGGAGTTTGAGTCCCTGTTCTTCAGGAACCTGAAGTAATTATCTTCATTTGGGGTCCAGGTACCTGAGAGGCAACATGATCAGTTGGTTGCACTGGTTGGTTGTACTAGGAGGACATTTTAATCAGCTTGCCTGTCAATCACCATGACAGCTTACACCCCAGTATACCACTAAAAGGGGAAAATCTGAATCAGTCAGTCACATTGAAAACCTAGGAGCAAAAAAGCTGTCATATTCTAGAGTAAAGAAAAAAAAAAAAGGAAGAGAACTATTGAAAATCATCTACATTTGCTCCCTCAATTTGTTTTAAAATCTAGACACCCATTTTTTCTATGATCACAATACCAATATTGTGCCTATTCTCCCAAACTAAAATTATATGGGACAACTCAGGCTAGAAACACTTTACTGTAACTACAGGTTTTGGGTTTTAGTTTTTTGAATAGCGTTTTAAAATTCAGGTTCAAGAAGTTTTATAAGACAAGCAGATTAACAGACGTAGGAAGTTCATTACCTCTGTTGAGAAGCAATGGTGGTGGGGGCTTTAGGGTTGGGGCCATCCCTGCTTGGACCGGAACAGGACGTAAACAGGGAGGAGGAGCTGTGGGCAATGTGAGGATGAAGTGGGGGTGTGCCGGTCTGTCGTCGGGGCGGGTGCCTGACTGCTGCTCACTCTTGGGTGGCCTCCTCCCTCCTCCGCCCCCAACCCCTTCCAACAGCGGCCAGCAGCTTGTACTGCGGCCACCAATGTGTGTGTGTTTGGGGTGGGGGGCGGCGGCTGACATCCTGCCTCTCCAGCTCTGGTGCTGACCAAGCTCTACTCAGGCTCCCCTGAAATTCTCAACTTGGCCTCCACTTTTGAGTTTCAGCGTTCCCCCTCTTCATTGTCCAATTTTAGCAAGAATTTCTTCTCAGTAAGTTCCATCCACCCTGCTCTTTGGCTATAAATTCCCACTTGCCCATGCTGGAGGTAAGTCCCCTCTCCCTTACGTCAGGACCCCACTGCCGTGGTCCCTACATCCATCGAGATGGCCCTCCTTGAATAAAGTTTTCCTTGCCACCTTGCCAAGTGTCATCGAATTTTTTTTTCTTTTTTTACGGTACTGGCTATCTTGGTGGCTGCTCAGCGCTTGCCACCACCAGCCACCACAGGCTGTCTCACTGTGGGAGACCAGCCCAGAGGGACTAGAATTCTCTACATTAATATCTAGCCCTAAATTCTCTCTTGCCATCAGACAATGGGTCTCAATGAAATGGGATTTAAAGGAAAATTCAGTGCTTTCTTCACTATGCCTCAGTGATTCCCAAACTCACAGAAATTTGTAGCTAAATGTGGCATATCAGAAAATGCTCGTTACAAACTCCTTTTGAATGAAATAGGCAGAGGTCTTTTCATTCTAAAGTATCCCTCTTTGGCCATCCTGCAAGTTCTTTCGGGCAGGGACTGACTTCCATGTATTCATGTGTTATATGATGGTGGATGAATGTTTATTGTTTCGGATTAAACATGTAGAAGATGGTCAAGGTCTGATAATCAACCACTTACTGGTTACTTGGGCAAGTCTACCCTTTGCCTTTGGGAAAATAATTAAACCAGGATCTCTAGGAGGGTGGTGAGGAGCTTACCTCTACTCCCCACCAATTCATACCTTCTTCCTTCCCACCCTCCCATTGAGTGGAAAGAATGTTTTGAGGGGCAGGTTGGCACAGTGGCCTTTCCCAGTAAACAGGAACCCTTTTAGGTATTGGATTTATCCATTTTGATATGAGGAATTTGTAAAGTTACATTGTTATATATTTTGGACTTTTATAAAATCCTTATTCGGCTTTCTAATTCTGCTGTCCTCAAATCCTTTGGTTCAGGCTATACTTATGTCCTAGCTGGCTCACTACAGCCATTTCTTGGCAGACTTCATCCGTCCGTCCGTCTGTCCATCCATCCATCCATCCATCCATCATTCTGTAAGTTTTCAATGTATCAGAAATTCAGATTTTCCTCATTCTCTAAGTATCTAGTAAGACATAGCATTAGGATAATGTCCCCAGCTGCCCACGTGCTCCGGCCTCCCCTGTTGTTCTACCATTAAAAGAATAAATTGCCCTTGTATCCCGCAGTACACGAGGCAGTCTGGAGGCATTTCTGGGATAGCTCCGCATAAATTTGTCTCCAGCAGGGACTGAAAACAAAGTTAACATCATCTTGTTTTGGTTGCTTTTGGTTTCGTACAGGAAAAGCTACATAGTCCAACTGGTCCCAGGAAATAAGCAGAATTCCAGTTCCAGCCTCCACACAAATACCCTGTCAGGGTACTTTTTATTGTTCTCACTGGTACCCTATGCAGAAGGACCCTCACACAAAGTTAATAATGGCAGTGTTACAATATTAACTACCGATATTCCTTAATCGACTGCGATGCAGTCGTAGGATGCAGGGTGTTACGAACACGAACATTCTCTCAGTTAATCCTCACAACTGCTTACTATCTCCATTTTCCAGCTGTGGAAATTGAGTGCTGCCGTTAGTGCATGGGACTCACATTCAAGGACTATGGCCCTCCCAAGTTACTGCTGGGCTTTGTTTCCCTACAACATCACCAGGGTCCCCTCTGCCTCCCTAGCAATGCGCCACCAGCTTCCTGTGGTCTTTCTAAGGCACAACTGAAGAGGCGCCACCGTTGAGAAGCCTGTCTCCACAGCAGCACACCTGAGTTCTCCCCCGTCTCAGTTTGGCTCCTTACATTGACTTTCTCATGTTGTTGGATGGGTCTCTAAGTCGACTGTCAGCTCTCCAAGGGATGAAGGAAAGGAGATTGGACCCTCACCTCTGTTATGCTTTCCAAGTTCTGTATGTGTCCCTGTTCATTGCTTTCAACTGACTGAAGAAATTGGTCTCCTGATCCTAATTGGCAGGCACCCCCTGGTTCCTTCTGAGTTCTGAGGTGGTTTTCAGGGAAGAGGCAGTATATTATCAGCATTTGGGAGGTCTTTGATTTCTTAGGGGGTCCTCAGGGCTTTCTTAGCTGCCCCTGTTCAGAGGTAAGCACTCCCAGACTTAGTGCCTAAGGGTGATCTGTCTTTTTAATGATCCTGTTTACTGAAATAGGAGGCAATTTTCTTAAAGTTGCTCAAAGTTCTCTTCTGTCAAAGATAAGTGTCTCCCAACTGAGCCTCTTTGTTTGCATTTTGCCCAAGGCCTTTTCCTTTGGCCTTCATTGTTAGTCCACAGCAAGCCAGAGAGAATGTTAAAGATTCACTTCACTAATTCATAGCCAATTAGGAAGCTTTGTTTTGAACCTGACCAGAAGGCTAGAAGGTCGTGTTGGCAGCAGATTTGGAGACTTGCCCCTCGGCACTCCTCACTCTGGGGGATTTAAAAAATCTTCCTTTGATTGGTTAGAAAACAGAATTTTGAAAGTAATGGTGCCAACAGTTCCTAATTTGGGCATGGCTGCTTACAATGGTACACAGAGCACGTTTTATTATCAGAACGAATATTTGCTTTCTATTATGTAGCTTTGGGCTAACCCCCATTACCTTCAAAAGTTTTCTTCACATCTGACACTTCTCTGTTTTAACCAGCACACAGAAGCTGATCTAGGGCATACAAATGGGAAGGGGCATTATTTTCTCCTTCTCTTGGTGACGGTGCAGTGGCTTTTTTTCCAAGGTTGGATTTTGGCCTAATCATTAGTTTTCTTCCCTCAGGACACTGTTTCAGTTTCATCCTGAATTGTGTTACTGGAGGCAATTCTACAGTTAACGGTGACTGGAAGCTTTCTTAGGTAGAAACCCTCCAGGTTGTTGCAGTTTGGTAAGAAAGTGCTCTGACTTCCAGCAGAATGCAAAGTAGCTTGGCCGTGGGGTACATTTAAAACAACAACAACAAAAAACAACCTCTTAAGGCACAGCAAAAGTTGTGTTCTGAGGGGAAAATAAAAGCTCCCAGATTGTGAAGCATGAGATGTGCTTGTCCTCTGCCTTTTGATGTAGGAAAACTTTAACCTGCATGGCTTAGGACCTACCTTTCTAATAAGGTGATCCATTAGCTTCCCAAATGTTACTTAACAAGTGGGATTTTAATTTGATTTTTGTGGCCTCAAAGTGGGACTGTTTGCTAAACAAACAAACAAAACCAAAAAACTCCCACAATTTTCTGGGTTGGATTTTTTTACCTGGTTCAATGTCGAGAGAGTAGCTGTCTATCTCCAGGTCAAGTCGTTGTGCCGCAGCAGAACGAAAATCCTCCAACACCCCCTGCACAGCCTTGGTGAGGTTATAGGGCACCGACTTGGCAAACCTCATTTTGCTATTCACGATCACACTCCCATTTCTGAAGTTAAGTATTTCAAGTTGTTTAAAGCCCGTAAGATTGGAGCGCAGGTACGGAACCAGCTGCAAAATAAAAGATGGTGTACCTTTAACTGTGTTCTAAGTGCTCAGCTGCTGCTAATTCCATTTATACTCACTTCTCATTATCTGAGGCATAAATTTCAGTTCCTTTTTGATTGCCTTTATTTTTGTGTTTGGATTTAATGGGAGACCAGAACACGACTATTTAATGATCTATCTGCACTGATTATGCCCCATATTTCCACCTTTCTATTTGTGTATTGAGATGGATGGACATGATTTTCTTCACGATGAATTGTGAGAACAGAGGATTTTAAAAATCTAGGCCAATGTTATCAGCAAAGCAGGAATGCCAGGTTCAGTTATTAAAAAAAAAAAATCCAAGCAAATAAAAACATGTTCCAAACTGAGCCCAGGAGCAGACTGACCTATGCCTGTATAAATGGGCCATTTATTTGGAAGCAACCAATTGAAATGACCTATTGAAGCAACAGCTTACACATGAGCTTGTCTGTCTATGCAGGGCATGTTTCCTGGTCAGTGAGTAGGCCACGCAGTAGGAACAGCAGGGACTGGCCCTCAGGAGACTTGGGTGTCAGTCCTGGAACTGTTCCCAGCTAGCTGTGTGACCTTCATTAAACCATTTATCCATTGTAGTGGACCTCAGTGCCCTTATCTGAATTGTGAAGAAGAAAAAGTGGTTCCCTAAGGACCTTTTCCAAGTTGTAATTTAATAACCTCAAAAGCATGCCCAAGGGCGTATTATGCTTCAGATTCCCACACCTGCCTATTGTGAGCCACAGCCACCCCTGAGGTCACTTTCCAGAAATGTCTGAAACTCAGCAGTTTCTGCCTTGTTCTTGGCCCTGAAAGTTAACCCCTTCTTCAATAAACTGATACCTATGAACAGAGAATACACAGATGCAAGCTAAAATCTCCTAGGCTGAGTCCAGATCTACTTTTTCTTGTTCCTGTCCCCACCCCACCAGAATTTTGACTCTAACCTTGCCCACATTCCAATAGCCATTCCCCCCTCCCACAGGTTACTGTAAAAATAAAATGAAATTTTATACAAAGTGTGGTACTTCTCAGTCTACTCTCAATACTTGCCTACTTAAATTGACTGGGCTCATCTTTTATTCGTCTTAGCATTGCGTTAGCTCTGGGGGGAATTCCCTGTCTTTATCTAGTATGCCGATGACTAGCTGCTCCCTTCTTCAAAATCCATTTCTTCTTCACAGGAAAGAGGCTGCCTCTGTAGAAACCACATTTCCCAGCCTCGCTTGCAGCAAGGTGAGGCCATGTGCTAGCTCCCATCAACAGAATATGAGTGGAAGAGATGTGGGTAAATTTGGTATCACTCACTTTCTTAGGGAACTGCTTGACCTGGGCTTCCTCTCTTGCCTTTTCTCACAGTGGAAACAGGGATTTACCGGTGACTCAGTTTTGTGTGAATGAGGAGACACCATTGGGGTTGTCAGAGTTATAAGACAGAGGAAATGTGAGTCCCTGGATGACACTGTGGAGCAGAATTGCCCTACCCATCAAGTTGAAGAGAAATACACTTGTATCTTATTTAAGTTACTACATTATTTTTTTTTTTTTTGGAGTATAGTTGACACACAATGTTATATTAGTTTCAGTTGTACAACATAGTGATTCAACAAGTCTCTCTGTTATGCTACGTTCCCCACAAGTGTAGCTACCATCTGTCACCATATTTAAGTTACTATATTTTTGATCTCTTCATTATGGAAGCTTAGCACATACCCTAATTAATACACCTGAGCTAGGTGCACTGGGACTCTGTTCCCTGAGATTGTCCCAGTATCTACTCACCTCACCTCACTGGGGTGGGGAGAGACTGCACAAAGTCTTCCTTTAAGGTTCACTTGAAGACCTTGGTTTTTATGTGGTTTTAATTTGTATAATGATTTAACATACATGAAGCTTACAGATATTTTTTCTTTTATTTTCAGAACTTCTATGGTTTTTGCATTGTGTACTTTAATTGGCTCTGACTGTATACAGGTATCACAGAGTTGAGCATTTCTTATTATATGTGTGTTTTTTATTGTACACGTAGAAACAAAACAAATGTGAGCTTTCGGGGTATTGTATAATCAAAGATAGATGCCATCATGATCATCATCTCACTTTCTTTGTGAGGGATCAGGGATGATAATGCCATTTAGCTATTTTTTAGTTTTATGAGAACTTAAGGGGAACTAAGAAAGGAGTCCTTACACTTGAACTCTCGGCCTCATCTGTTCTGGACCTTTCTCGTTTTGAATCCTTCCATCTGATAGCTGGAAAACAGCCTGTGGCATTATAATTAGGGAAAGTTTGCTCATATTGCTCTTAAATTCCACGTTCAGTACTCGAGTGGCTATGTATTATTCCTGGGAAAACTACATTAGGAAGAACTATAATGAAAAGTTCTTAAGGATAAGATCTCATGGGGCTGGGGGGCAGTGTCTACCTGGAATGTCCACTGCAGAACTCACTTGCTTATTGGATCTGAATCCATCCCTACACTTTAGCCAAAGGCCTTTGGCAACAGCTATGTCAGAGGCTTGTCTCTTGCAACATTCATTGCTCAAGACAGCCAGTGATGATATTATAAAGTAATAAAAAAAAAGAAAGAAAGGACACCCAGGGACTTGGAAGCAGTGCTTACTCACCAGCTGTGTGAATTGTTGCTCCAGAGCTTGGTACTCCAGAGAGCTCTTGTTGAACAGGTTGTTGGAGAAGGGCATGTTGGCGACTCGCAGACTGAAGAACACTACCAGTTCATGGCCCTTGGTGGCAATGGTCATAGAGCTAGTGGTGATGTACTGTACAGCTGGGTTGGGAGTCGTAGTCTCCAAGAAATGACCTGGGGTAGAAACATCTCCACTGAGTCTTGGTACCTCAGAGGAGGTGGGAGTGTTCATTAGATCCACTATGTCTAAGTCTGTCACGCTGTCCTGGCTGCCTGAAGATCTAGTTGAATGTGAAATTTCCAGAGCTGACTGGCTGATGGCAGAATAACCATCTGTGGGGATGGTTAGTCCTGGGATTAGTACTGTCTGGTCAACGGGCATTATGTCTGTGGCATTTTGATCAGACAGAGAGAAGAAGCTGGATGGAGTAAAGAAAGGGAGAGTGTCTAATAGCGAAGCAGAGGCCTTAGCAGGTGGAGACCAAGAACTTTCTGTGGAATAAGCTTCTGAGTTTAATTCATTTTGTCCAGGCATTTTCCCCAAAGAAGAGAAAGCAAAAAAGGAAATCCAAAGTTAGACTTAACTTTAAAAAATGCATTTGCGTTGATTGTTTTAATGTCATATTTTTAAAGAAGAAGAAATTGGTATAGAAAGGATAGGCAGTCCTGGATCCAAACCTAGGGAAAGAGAGGGTGGGTCCCTGTACTCATTTTATTCAGGTCCAAGTAGTTCCAGATAGTTGAGACTGAAAGACCACTAGTAATCTAAAATCTCTGCTTAGCCAGAAACAACACACCTAGGGACCAGCTGGTAAAAACTGGCTAGGTCACCAGGTGGTGCCAAAACACAGTTGGCATTAGGGTAGATTTGGAAATCACATTCCCATCTGGAACTCCCAGCCAATTAGCTATGCAGTTTAGGCCCAGAAATTTTATTCACCTTCCAGTCGTGCAAGCCTGCATTTTATGTAGTTGGATTTTTTTGGATTCAAGTTGTCACATTTTGGTAGTTTTACCACTTAAAATTTAAATTATGCTTTTCCAAAATTGCATAATCTGACTGAATAAGTTGCCAATTTGCAAAATGATTTTGAGAAAGTAAAGGTGTGGGTGACACATATAATTTGGAACTTTGTATTGGCCATACAACTTGTTAAATATTTGATAGCATTTGAAGGTTTTTTCACTTTTTACATGAGTATACCTTGATAATTTCTACCACCACTCTGCATTTCTTCCTTGGGTAAGAACACATTGAACTACTAAAGTCTATTCTCTTTTTGGTACAAAATTAAAATCAGTAAGTATTTATGAACCAAGAAAGTGGTTATATGAGACTTTCAGATAAAGAGATCGGTGGGTTATTAAAATATTCCAATAAACCTAAATCCAGAGTCACTGACAATATTTAAGGCATTAGGTAGATCAAAACAAGGAGCTTTCTGTGATTACTTCAGTGGCATTTTGGCAAATATGTGGGAAAGCTGTGCTGAAATTCGAATGCTAAGCATGATGAATGGACTGTCTGGATGCAGATATAATCTTTGGACTCTCAGTCAGCTAATTTACTAGAATGCAATCACCCAAACTGAAACTCCAAGTGACAAACAGCTCTGAAAGGTAGAATAATATTACTTTTATTAGTTTCTTAAAATAAAACCTGCCTGTTGGTGAACTGTACCCAGATTTCAGAGACGTACTCTCCTTTCTCTCACCGGAGGAGAATGCCTGGGTGTGTTTGTCCCTACTTATTCAACTGTCAGATGATGTTTTCTAACATCCACAATCTCGCTGGTTACACACACGTAGTTTTATTCACGTCTTCACTGCCATGGGCTGAATGTTTTCTATCCCCCCAAATGCATACTTTGAAGCCTTAGTCTCTAATGTGACAGTATTTGGAGGCGGGTCTTTGGAGGTAATTAGGCCATGAGGGTGGACCCAGCATGAATGGGATTAGTGCTCTTCTAAGAGGAGACACAGAGAGATGATCTCTCCCTCTCCTATGTGAGGAGACAGCGAGAAGGCATCCTTCTGCAAACCAGAGAGAAGCACCCCATTAGGGGCCAAATCAGCTGGCAGCTTGATCTTGGGCTTCCCAGCCCCCAGAACTGTGAAAAATAAATTCCTGTTGTTTAAGCTCCCCAGTCAATGGTATTTTGTTGCAGCAGCCTGAGTTGACTAAGACACCCATAGAAGGATCTGGGATGAATAAATGAAAAGGCTGCAAGTACTATTGTGGTTTGATTTGACTTCTTTGTGTTAGGGGGAAATACATATGAACCTGTGTTCCTAGGATGTGGTCTTTCTGCTCCTCCAAATGATAAGTGTCTGGGAAGAAGCACAATGACCGATATCTTCATTCTGCCCCTGGGCCAGCATCTTATTACTCACACTTTTGTTACTAGATAGACTTTAACCAGATTAAAATAGTCTGCTGCCTTAATGTCATCAATCAATAAAAGTGAATTTTTAACTCCTTCCCTTTGTGGCATTTTAACATTAATCTTTTACATTCAAAATAAGCCTAACCAAGTTATTTTACTGATAGAACAAACAGTTGGCTATTTAAATGTAGGGTTGCTAGGGACGCCTGGGTGACTCAGTCGGTTAAGCGTCTGCCTTCGGCTCAGGTCATGATCCCAGGGTCCTGGGATTGAGTCCCGCAGCTGGCTCCTTGCTCAGCAGGGAGTCTGCTTCCCCCTGCCTGCCGTTCCCCTTGCTTGTTCTCTTGCTCTCCCTCTGGCAAATAAACAAAAATCTTAAAAAAAAAAAAAAAAAAGAAAGTAGGGTTGCAAGATAAAGTGCAGGATTCTCATCGGAAAATACACTAAAAAATTGTTAGTTGTTTATCTGAAATTCAAATTTAGCCGGGCATCTTATATTTTTCTTTGCTGAATCTAGCAGTCCTCTTTAAGTGTGGTTTTAAAAAGACTCTATTCTTTCTTGACTTGAGATTGAAACTATTAAGGCAATGGCTAATTGCTTTGAAATAAAAATATTGTCAAACCTCATTACTACTTATAAATGTATTTTAAACAGTTATGTTTTCATTTGATTCTAATGTAAAAATTAGACATTAGACACAGGCTGTTTCAACATTAAGTTTTTCACACGGTAACAGAGAAGTCAAGTACTAAAAGCCAAGGCCATTTATTTTATCATGAGGTATGCAAAATAAGCAGACTCAAAATAACTTGACTTTTAGCTGTATGGCTACTGTGTGTGTGGGGTTCCTGTGAGGGTGTGGGGTGTGCTTCTATGTCAGTATGCATGGTGGGGGTGCTGGTTAGAATTCCAGCTGCTGGGTGTAGAAGAAATGGCTAGTCTGGCCACTCTCTGGGCAGGAGACCTGTCCAAAAGCAAAGGCCATAGATAAAATGGTCTGAACCATAGGATATGAATTCAGGTTTAGCTGAAACCCACAGTGAGAGATGTTGGTAATGGGTGAAGATGGGCGCAGTGAGGGCAGCCAGAAGCCCGGCTAGTAGCCAAAGGAAGGCAAAGCAGAAGACGAGCAAGGCGTGAGGGACAAGTAGAGATGAAAGAATATTTTAAATGCTTCCAGAAAAAGGTACACATGCTTGTCATAAACATCAAGTGGTCATCTATTTTATGCTTAAGTATCCAATCTCTTTTAAATATTCAACTGGCAAGACGAACAATTGCTTAATTCTATATCAAACAAATCCATTCTTATTTACCGTAACAAGAAAATTATTTTCCTTTTGGCACAATATAGGGATAGGAAATAAGTGTTTACTATACATTCATTCAACAAATAAATATTGATAGCCTATTATGTGCCAGGCACTGTTTCAGATGCTGGAATATATCAGTGAACAAAACAGATGAAAGTTTTGGCCCCAAGGAGTTTACTGTCTAGTGGAGGAAGACAGAAAGTAAACAAATAAACAACGGGAAATATATAATATACCGAGTTGTGATAAGTGCTATGGAAATAAAGTAAAGCGGGAAATGGGGTGAGAATGTTGGGATGGCAATTTATATAGAGTGGTCACTGAGAATATAATTGAGCAAGATCTGAAGGAGGCAGGAGAGTTTAGCATGCAGCAAATGCGAATAAAGAAAGCCAAAGGAAGAAGGATGTCTTTCATGTTTCAGTAACAGATGGCTGGGAGGGCAGTATGGCCTGAATGGAGTTCTGTACTATCAATCAAGCATGAGGGTGACAAAAGATATTTTCAAACACTCAAAGTCTCAAAGAATTCCTCCTAAGCACCCTTTTCTAGGATGATGGTAAACCAAGAAATAGGAAGAAATGGGATACTGAAAAAAACTTAGGGAAATCCCCTGACAGGTGGTGAAGGGGTCTTTCAGGGAGATGGGTACTGCAGGTGTCTCAAGAGACAAGTATATAGAGTACTTATATCATCAAACCCTCTGCTATTGTGGTAAATTATTTAACTTGACAAAATTGCTGGAGGATGTTCTCTACAAGACAAGAGAGTGAATCCAGAGAGAGAAAGCCTCAGATCTAGGAATCAGGGAATCCAACTCAGTAGAAAGGCCAAGGAAATTCTAAGGAAGACAGCAGAGGAGAGCCCCAGGTGGCAGCTGTCCAAAAGGCTTAGAGAATAGCAATCTAGAGAGAAAGAGAAGAAGGTCTTCGGAAATTGGAAGTGATAAGTTACCTGATGTGGGAAAGTATGTTGGAAAATTCAGTGGAAAGTTTGGGAATAGTTGACATTAAATACAAAGAAAACGAAGCAAATTAAAAAAAAATCAAAGAAAACATCACCTCTAGGAAAACAGAGAGAAAACATAGAGCAAACAGATCAGCTGAGAATATATAATATAAATGCTGAATATTGATTTAATAACAGTTGTCACCATTTTGGGAAGATGGGGTGGAAACAGAAGGATGGTATTGTAGAAACATAAACCTTTACAATAATAGGAAGACAATAAATGATATACAAAACTGATGACTCAAAAAATATATATTATTTAAAATTACAGGAAGAGTAAATGCCAGAAGAAATAACTAGCTGAGTTAGGAGACTAGTTTTGGTAAGTGGGATTGCACAGTGGGGAGGTGTGAGATAGCAAAATGCTATTTGTCAGAACACTTTAATGTAACTTGACTTAAACTTAAGTGTTTTATTTTGGGATAATTGTACATGCAACTGCAGGTCTAGGAAATAATAGAAAGTGACAACAGTAAAAATGGCATAGTAAGAAACTCCAAAAGTCAAATTGTCCTTTACATGCAAAAGTTACAGCTAGTAAGTAGTTGTGATATAATAAGAAATATATATTTGGTTTCTGCCTCCAGTTCCTAACACAGAGCTCCTAAATTCCTTGTAATTTCCTGGGTAATAGGAGTATCTTTTGTTCTAGTAAGGTGACTTTTGGTAGGTTCCTAGATAGCAGCAGAATGACAAAGACAGGATTAGAAGCTTGGAAATTTTCCCTTATTCCCTATCCTCTTAAGAGACAAGAGTGGCCAGAGATTGAGTTAATAATTGAGCATGTCTACGTGGTGAAGCCTCAGTAAAAATTCCTAAACTATGGGTTTTGTAGAACTTCTGGGTTGGCGAACACATCCGTGTGCCAGGAGAATAGTGCGCTCCAGTTCCACAGGGACAGATGCTTCTGCACCTGAGACCTGTCCAGAACTCACCTTATCTCTCTCTCTTCATTTGACTGTTCATTTATATTTGTTATTATGTCCTTTATAAAAAACTGGTAAACATAAGTATTTCCCTGAGTTCTGTGAGCCATTATAGCAAATTATGAAATTGAGAAGGGGCTTGTGGTAACCCCAATTTATTTTTTATTTTTCTAAATTTTATTTCTTTTAATAAAAATTGTATATATTTAAGGTATGGAATATGATTTGCCATACATATACATAGTGAAATGATTGCAACAGTTAATTAACCTATCTCCTCAGATAGTTGCCATCTTTTTCTTTGTGAAAAGAACACTTGAAATCTCCTGCAGTATTCAATACAGTATTATTAACAGCAGTCATCATGCTATACATTAGATCTCTAGACTTATTCATCCTATATAACTGCAACTTTATATCCTTTGATAAACATCTTCCCATTTCCCCCACCTCTCTGCTCCTGGTGACCACCAATGTGCTCTCTGCCTCTAGATATTTGACTTTTTAAGATTCCACATATAAGTGAGATCATGCAGTTTTCTTTCTGTGTCTGGCTTATTTCACTTAGCGCAATGTCCTTGAGGTTCATCCATGTTGTTGTAAATGGCAGAATCTCCTTTTTAAAATATATATCTCACAATTTCTTTAACCATTCATCCACTGACACTTCCAGCTGGTTGATCAGAAGTACGAGTGATGGGTGACAGCCTGGGAGTTGCAACTGGCACCTAAGGTGGGAGAGGGGGGGCAGTCTCGTGGAGCTGAGCACTTAACCTGTGGGGTCTGCACCAACTCTGGGTAGTTAGTGTCATACTGAATTGTTCGATAGCCAGATGATGTCTGGAGAGCTGGAGAATTGGTTGACATTGAAAACCCCTCCGTACAGTTGATGTTAGAAGTATTGTGAATAGAGAAATTGTTTTCCTTTTAGTAGCTAAGTCCTCAAGAACTTTGGCACCCATAAGCCCGTCTTAAAACAATTATCTCATACATTCCAGCCAACTCCAAGATAAAACAGAGACCTCAGGAATGTAGAAGCTGTGGTAGGAGGTTGGAGAGTGAGACTTACATCCACTTAAATATGGAAATCCACCCAAGAAGCCATAAGAGTTGTGACTGCAGAACCAACTGTAAATTCATGAAATGTGACAATTGTAAAATACTCATCTCACTACCAAAACTGGGATGTGGGGGAGTGAAGATGGCTGGATTATGAGTGTTTTGATAAATTTATCTTTCATAGCAGTACATCAAAAATACTGCCTAGTGTTGATACATATAGTGTAAATGATAATAACTCTAAATTAATGTATTAGGTAATCTTTCTTTAGGGATGTCTTAAGAATGAATATGTCATGAGGTAAGGAAATATTTATCTGAAATTCAGCAATTTCTTGCATGTCATTTCAGTTTCTTTTTCTTCTATTAAAGACAAGTAAAATTAAATGCAGTCCATTTTATTAGGATGACATTGCAGAAAAATTCAATTTTTGTAAAAGTACTTCTATCTATCCTTTTATCTTTTTAATTATATTGAGAGATATTTGAAATGATAGGTATCATTTAGTTATTTCTGAGTTGCAAAACTTTAACATTGTTATTTCACTTTCTTTCTTTTTTTTTTTTGGTAATTTTCCCCATCCTTTAACATTTTATTTTATTATTTTATTTTATTTTATTGTTAGAAAGAGAGTGAGCATACGTGTGTGAACAGGGGGTGGGGGTGGAGGGAGAGGGAGAGAGAGAATCATTTTTAAAAACTTTTCAAAATTTTTATTTTTAAAAAAGTTTTTATTTAAATTCAATTTAGTTAACATATAGTGTATTATTAGTTTCAGGGATAGAATTTAGTGATTCATCACTAGTGCTCATTATATCAAGTGCTCTCCCTAATGCCCATCACCCAGTTATCCCACCCCCCCCATCCACCAGAGAGAGAGATTCTTAAGCAGATTCCATGCCCAGCATGGAGCTCACCTCAGGGATGAATCTCATGACCCTGAGATCTTGACCTGAGCCAAAATCAAGGGTCTGATGCTTAACCGACTGAGCCACTCAGGTGCTCCAGACAATTACTATTTTTAAAAAGTCTATTGTTTAGTCATTCAATGTAAATATACACTTACTGTTTTTCTCATAGACATAGATATTTTGTAAACCTTAGTGAAAAAAAATAGCTTCATGGTTATCTGGAGTAAATGTGAAATTTCAAACATATCTGCATTTTAAGTAAAAGTCTTAAGCAGAGCCACCAAAGAAGCAAAATATTTTACTCTGAATTCTTCATTGTTATTAATAATCCTAAATAACATCTGGATTAAAATTGAAGTTGGTAAGAATCTTAATTTGTAAGCCCTGGGGAACTTCATTGTGTCTTCTTACTATTTTAGTTAGATGTTTCTATGTCTCCAGGTCTAGTCTTAGAATCTTGGAAGGCAGGATTGAGATAGGATAGGGAGAAACTAATATTTATTTGCCACCTGTTCATGTTCTAGGTATTATGCAGGGATATTTAAAAAAAATCCTCCATTTACTTTAAGCTGTTTTATATTTTCCCTTCTGATTATACACTCTGCATTTGCTACTTGATGTGAAGTATTGGAGTCTTGAAGTATCTAATTATGGCTTCTCAAATGATTTAACTGGGTAATTAAGAGAGGTAGCCCAAAGCTACAAAGATGAGTGTCCCCTTAACCAGTGGTCATCATTAGAATGAAATACGCACATTTATGTACTCTAGCCTGATGCATTCCTCTTCCCAAATTATCAACAAAAGTACATTTTCTTTGCAGTTTAGTTTATTACACTTTTCCTTTATTTAAAAAAATGCTGAATCTGAGAAATATTAGACTTAAACTCTGCCTTATATAATATAAAAACTACAGACCTCGGAGCTGCAACACACCTGATTACTTTCTCTCTTCACTGTGGGTAACATATCTCTAATAACTTTCAATTTAAAATTAGCCCTATACAAGGAAACTGTGAGGATGCATTTGGAAAAAGAACCCATCTATGTCTTTCCCTCATTTGTTGGTGGCCTCAATAGCATTTTAACTCTCTGCTCTGAAGAAATAAACACTTGGGGACAAATGAAGTAATTGTTACATGGATATGACATGCAGTGATGCTGTAGCTTTTAATAGCAGACTCATAATTCAATTCTGAATGGCTTCTGAATTATTTATTCCAAGATTATTGAAGAGGTTGTTTTTCTAGCTCTGGCTTGCAAAGTGAAATAATCAATATTTTTCTCTCTATTAATAACTTCATATGTATCTAAGGAAATAATAAAGATTAAGATAAAATAAAATGTGAATTTGGGAATGTGGAAAGGCACACAAAATATTACATGGTAGACAGCCTCTAATATGGCCATTGATGATCCTCATCGTTTGTTATTCATATCCCTGTAGAATCCCTTCTACATGCATGGAAGTGACCTCCACAGAATGCTATGGAGGTAATGATTAAAAGGTTCTGGTACCCAATTTCAATGAGAAGGGAGAAACCAACCCCACAAACCAACCAATTCTCTGACACGAGCTGGGTATAACACAATTCAACTCAATTCTGACACTATGTACCTGGAGATAGCACCAGATTCCACATTTTAAGGGCTCAGCCCCACAAGACTGTCCTCCATTTCAGATGCCATTTGTAAGCCCAGATTGTTACCTGTGCTTCTGACCCACTCACTACATATTGGAGGTTCCCACAAACCCCTCCCTGGGTTTAATTTCTCACAGAACTCAGGAAACTCATTTACTCACTAAATTACCAATTTATTATGGAGGATATTAAAGGATACAAATCAAGAGCCACATGAAGAGATACACAGGGTTGGGTCCCAAACAAAGGAACTTCTGTCCTTGTGGAGCTTGGAGCCCAGCATGGTGGCATGTGGAAGCCTTCTGGCTTCCTAACCTGGAAGCTCTCCAAACCCCGTCCTTTGGGGTTTTTATGGAGTCTTCATTACATAGGCACGATTGATTAAATCATTGGCCACTGGTGATTGATTCAGTGCCCAGTCCCTCTCTCCTCCCCAGAAATCAGGGGTGGACTGAAATTTTCACCCCTCTATTCATGATTAGTTCCCTTGGCAACCAGCTCTCATCCTTAAGTGCTTTCCAAAAACCAACTCGTCAACATAAACCTAGTTGTGGTGAAAAGGGCTTGATATGAACAACAAGATACTCATTTCACCTTTATGTCTCTGAAGTGATTTCAAGAACTGAGGATAAGAGGACAAATATTATAAGAAGAAATGTTCCCATTGCCCTTATCGCTCAGGATATTCCAAGGGTTTTGGGAGCTGGGAGCCAGGGACTGTGGATGGAGACTAAATATGTATGAGAAATGTTTTGGTTATCCAAATAACCAAATATATATTTCCTGTAAGTCACAATATTGCAATGATGTATGATTATGAGGCTAGGTCATAAAAGATGTTAATTTTACCTTTCTCTCTTGAATCAATTAACCCAGAGGGAATCAGCTGCCATGTTGTGAGGACACTCAAGCAGCCACGTGGAGAGGCCCATCTGAAGGAGAATTGAAGCCTTCCTGTAGCTAATTTGGCAGGTGTATAATTCACCTTGAAAGTTGCTCCATCAGTCCCTATCAAGTCTCCAGAGGACTGTAGCTTTGGTTGATATCCTGTCTGCAACCTCAGGCCCAAAGCCTGAACTACCCAGCTAAGTCACTCCTTGATTTCGATCTACAGAAACTGGGAGAGATAATAAATGCTTGTTGCTGCTTTAAGTCACTAAGTTGTGGAGTAATTTTCTGTGCAGCAATAGGTAACCAATGCACACAGAAACCGTTAAAGGCCTGGAATTACAAGATTGTAAGTCTACCAATCTCTGACTCTGGCTTTTATCAGAATACCACAAAGAATGTCACTTTTGGTTTAGAATAATTATTTTTAAACATGCCTTTCTTATTTTATAGGAGTGTATCACAATTTATATTAGATAGGCTGAAAGATTTTATCAGTATTCTGATCTGCATTGGAGACATCAGATTCCAATCTATTGATAGGAAAGGTTTTAGAATGGAGTATGGGTTTGTATTTATGGTATGAAGAGGCAAAGAATGAGTAGAAAGGACAGAGAAAAGACAGATTATATATTCAGGAACATGGTTAAGATTGGTTTTGCCACTCTGAATTGCATTTACCTAAACTAGGTTACAATAGGCAACCTCCATGCCAGATGTTCCCAATCAATCAACTCAGTATCCCCTTTTTCTAGCAAATACTTTGTAATGCCGAAGTACATTTATGACCTTGGAGTGACCTTAGTCAAGAATATAATCTAGCTAAAAGGCACTTCCATAAACGTCAATGCAATGTTCAAACTGTGACATAAAATAGAAATAAAAGGAAAATAATTTATTATAATGTAATATGTATTTCAAAAGGCATTACAACACCATAAGACACAATAAAGCAGTTAGAAGCTTGTAACTATATGTAAATATCTATAAATGTCACTAGATTCCACAGCACAAAGACTGATTCATCTGTTGTTCTGGCAACATAAATACCGTGATCACCACTGTTGTAAGAGAAGTGATTTTCTGAAATGATGGTTAACACTTAGTAAAGTTCAAACAAAACGAAATTCAATCTCCCCTTAATTTATGTATTAGTCGCATTCCTAGAAAAGTCATGTTAAATTAAAATTTTGTAAAATATACTTTGCAAATCATGCTTATGTGAAAAAAGAAGAGTCAGGAAAAAAATGTGAACCATTTAAGTATCTTATTTAGTAATGTTGAACTTCAACCTGAGCTTTACCAGAAAACGTCTATGGTTAAGAGCCCCTCACCTCAACCCTTTTGCTTTCTGAAATCTCCCCACCATCTTTTGTTCTGGGAAAGGAGCTAACTGCAGAGAATCGCTTTTCCTCGTAGGACTCTGGTAAGACAGGTCTACTCTTGCCCATGACTCCCATAAGCCTCATAGATGACTCTCTGGTTTACCTGGCTTTATAAAACTCCACCCCCTCTGAGACAATATGGATGGACTTAGAATGTATTATACTAAGTGAAATAATTTAGATTGAGAAAGACAAATAGAATATTATTTCACTCATATGTGGAACCTAAAAAACAAAATAAATGAATACACAAAGAAAAAGCAGAATCAGACCTATAAATACAGAGAACAAATTGATGGTCGCCAGAGGGGAGGGAGATAGGGTGTTGGGCAAGATGGGTGAAGGGAAGAGGGAGAAACAGGCTTCCAGCCATGGAATGAATAAGGCATGGGAATAAAAGGCACAGCAGAAGGAATACGGTCAGTGATACTATAATAGCGATGTAACAGGACTGATGGTAGCCATACTTGTGGTGAACACAACATAATGTATAAACTTGTCAAATTGCTAAGTTGTGCACAGGAAACTACTGTAACATTGTGTGTCAACTACACTCAAATAAAACAACAACAACAACCCCATCCACACTTTCCTTTGACACATTTCTTATTAATGAATGTTCTCCCTATTCTAACAGTATGAATAAAATTGTGTCCTTAATTATCTGGTACCTTTTGTTTTACACACTGCTCTAAGCTCTGACTTTACTAATGTATGTATGCATTCTTCTTTGATTCCCTAAACCAATCATTCGTCAGTTATTGAACACCTACTACGTTCCAGTATAAAATGGTGATTTAAACCAATTGCTAGAGATGTCTTTATGGTTACTTTAAAGGTACATTGGCTTTAAGTCAAGGACTGGAGCAGCAAACCCAGAAAAGAAATTTTCAGTTAATCTGATGATCATTTTTATAGAGAATCAGTGGATTCATTGTTTGATAATTTACTGAAATCTTGTTTTCTAAAATTAAGCTTTCTGTCTATTCAAGGAAACATGAGTGAAGAGTAAAAAAGCATTGGACTTGGAATATTTGAACATTTGATTCAATTTTGCCTTTACTTCACTCAATCATTCAATCATTTAACAAATATTTATTGCATATTGATATGTACCAGGCATTTTGCTAGTTCATAATAACAGCTCCAATTTTTTTCTTACTTGGTACATATCAGGCACAATTCTAAGCACTGTACACATTAACTGGATCTTCACAAGAACCCCCCAAATTAGTACTATTATGACCATTGCATGGATGAAAACTGAGGCACAGATAGAAGTTAAATAACTTGCCCAAGGCTGCAAGTGGCTGAGCTGGGGGTTGGAGGCACACGGTGTAGACTCCAGACCCATCTTCCTGGTCTGCTGATGCTGGGGTGATGAACACAACAGACCCAGGCCTTGTTTTCAGGGAACATTCAGTCTTCAGCCACTAACTATATAATCACAAGTATACCAAGTGCTGTGAGAGAGGACACTCAGAGTGCTTTGGGAGGCATAAAAGGGCGACCTGATTTTCATTAGCTGGTAGATCTGCATTTATGAAATGAAGCTGGTAAGAAGACCTGCTCTTTTGGCTTTAGGGGTGTGGTGAGGACCAAAGCCAAATACAATATAAGTAAGCAAAATTTAGCAAGTGCAATTCTCCAAACCACAAGTGTGCTCATTTGCAGAAAACAAACAAACTAGTGTGCATTGGATATGTCAGTCTGGCTTCAGGAGAGAGTGTCTTCAGAGAACGACTTAAGTAATTTTGATTGTGAACTGCTGAGCTCAAAGCAAGTGTTATTTTTTAAAATAAGGCACATGTTTTGGTGCAAATTTGGAAAACTGTTTACTTTGCAAAAAATTTTCATAAGAATATCATAAAAATACTGAAGGTATGTTTAATGAGGATTTTCTTAATTGCAATAAATATTCAACAGTTAAAATGAAAATAAGGTTGATTTAAAAGTCAAGCATGCACTTTAAAGGATGATCAGGGACTTGGTTTTTATGCAGAGTTGTTTTTCTACCAGTTAATAAAAGAAATGCAGTATGGATAGGAACTTTAGAGGGATGCTGCATTTTCTTTTGGGAAGGTAGGAAGCTATAAATCACAACTAAAATGGAGTATCTCTATTGGCTTGGAAATGCCTGTGCCAGGAATGTGTGTTCCGAGGCCAGAGCCCTGGCTTTCCATTTGGGAGCATCTTGAATAGAGCACTTTGCACATGTCCAGTGATGACTCATGTTTGGTCGGTGACTGAGAAGCTGGCGATCAGAGGTCAGTGAGTGGTTGTGAGTTCCTGGTGTGTGCCAAGATCCTGAGGCAGAGAAGATGTGCTGTGAAACAGGGTCTGACCATGCTTTAAGTGTATCGGGATAAAGTGAATTCTGTTCAGAGTCTATCTCTGATGTCCTAAAAAAGTTAATGTAGTTTAGTTTGTGCTGGGAAACATTGGGAAAGATTGTGAAATGAGTTTAAAAATTATTAGGTGTCTTTTTGAGAAAATACTGAGCACCACCTATCAGACTTTGGAGGTTATGTAATTTTAGAGGATTCTGTGCTTTTCATGGTCTTTGGGCTATTTTATAACTCTATAAGCTATAGAAAACTGATGGTAATGCAAATAATTCTAGTCCTTAGAAATGCAGGCAAATTTTGTTTGGATGGAGATGCCATTGATTTCCTTCCTATGGAAGCGATGATTCTAAACATTCTATTTTTATTGCTAGGTGGATTTTGACAAGTTTTGCATCAATTTGTGAATTTTTGTCAGCATTCCCGATTGCCTGTATCATGGGTTGGAAAATTTTTTCCGAAAAGAGTCAAATAGGCAATATTTTAGGTTGTATAGGTCCTGTGGTCTCTATTGCAACTATTGAACTATGCTGTTAAAGATCTCAAGTAGCCATAGTAAGCCAGTGGGCATGGCTGGATTTCATATAATTTTTACATGTCATAAAATGTTGTTCTCTGGATATTTTCTAACCATTTAGAAATACAAAAAAACATGCTTATCTTGCAGGTGGTACAGAAACTGGGAGTAAGCTGGGTTTGGCCCACAGGACTGTAGTCTGCGGATCCCTGGCTTACAGTATGTTTTTTCTTTGGATTCTCTTTTGAACAAGTTACAACATCTTATTGGTTCCCCCATTAACTAATGAGTTAAATAAAATCTTCGACAATGTGTTTGCTTTATATTTGAGAGTCTTGATTTTACTCCTTTAAAAAATTATTCCTTTTTTTTTTTAAAGATTTACTTACTCACTTGAGAAAGAGAGAGAGAGAGAGAGAGAGAGAGCGAGCAAGCAGGGGGAAGAGCAGAGGCAGAGGGAGACAAACAGACTTCCTGCTGAGCCCAAAGCAGGGTTCCACCCCAGGACCCCGAGATCATGACTTGAGCTGAAATCAAGAGTCAGACGCCCAATCGACTGAGCCAGCCAGGTGCCCCTAAGAATTTTTTTCTTTAACATTTTCCAAATGCAGTTAATGGAATTCAATTGAGTTATTTGGAGAACATGAATCAAGAGACTGAGATTCTCTGCCCTGAGAAAATATTAGAATCCTGGGAGGTTTTCAGAACTATATCAATATCTGGGCCCTTTTGTAAAGGAATTAAGTTAGACCTTTAAGAGAGAGCCCCTACACTGGTATGTTTGAAAAACTTTTGAGGGCATTCTCATGTGCTACAAAATACCAAGTAATTTTATTGCTATCTGACACTGGGTACCTTGGAAAGTTTTTTTTTAACATATTTTATTCAAAATGATCCTCAAAAGTTTTAGCAAATAATATAAAAGGTAATTACATTGCATACAAATTTGTAATTTATTTCCTATACCAAACCAAATTCTTTCCAATTATTTGATTTAATATCAGTTACTTAAATAACAAATACACACTTTCCTTTGACTTTTTGTCTTGGTTCTCCCTTCTCCCCTCTGTGTTGTCTGTGTCTGGCCCTCTCTCTCCTGACTCTGACATCCCCATGCAGTGCAGCTAGTTGGCTGTAGCAGGGGGTCTTCTTTGTATCCAAGGTAATGCATTTTTGTTCTTTCTTCATCTTTCCTTTTAATGAGTTCCACTCTACTTTCATTCCTGGCATATTTTGTTATTGCCTTCTTTTCTCTGGGCTCATCCTTTATATCATTTATGTTTGTTAACACCCCTTTGAGAAAAGGGGTTGTACTCTATTTACGGACAAAGAATTGGAGGCTGAGAAAATTTAAAAGTCCTACTCAAAATTAATTTATGACACAGCACTTAAGTTTAATTTTCCTAACACGTCCATTTAATTTCCATACAAAATTCTAAAAGTTGTTGATGCTTTCCTCTTTGCCAAGGCTTTATTCTTTCATGTATGTGTACTTGCATTCCTTCAAAAAAAATCACTGAATACCTACCAGCTGCCAGGTACTTGTAAGACATGGGGCAATCGCAGTGAATGAGAGAAATACATTCCCTGTCTCAGTGCTTAGAGTAGCTAAAAGTATGGGAATTGGTCCAATTTATTGATCACCTTCTATGTATGTATTTTATTGTACTGAAAGATCACATCCAAGTTTTAAGATGCTATCACTCGTACTAAACAGATAAAAAACTGAAAGCACAGAAAGAGGAATAAATTCTTAACATGGTATCAGTGATGAGTACTTAATAAGGCTGGTATTGGGGCAATACACCCTTGGTCTCAAGGAAAAATGGGAGTTTAGCCGGGTGCTAGATGCAATACATGTTGTGAGGAGTTGGATGGAAAAGGGGTGCAGGGCGGGGACATGCAGTTAAGCGGTGCTGCTGAACCTTCGTGCATGATATGCTACTGACAGCACAGAACAATGGCCCTGCCAACCGGGGGGCACACGGATTTAGTAACACATGAAATAAAACAAGAGCTCAGCTTTTCACTTTTCAATAATGAATCTCTAAACCACTTACGCCACTATTTTCCAGGAGGTATAACTGTCTCAAAGTGCTGGGAGAGGTTGTCTACTGATGATGTCACCACCCTCTTTCCATTTGTGTTTAGGGAGAGCCTGGAAGCTGAGATTTGTGTAGCCGCTAAGCAACGAGTCCATAGAGACCTTTATTTTGATAAAAACACAGACTGGAGAAATTTCAAGTTAAGGAAAATTATGTCAGGTACACTTTAACAATTGTGAGTCTGACAATATAGCAAAATCCTTGTTTATATTCTCATAAGATTTCATAATAAAAGAGTAATTGAACTTATTAGCAATAAACTTTTACTCAGAAGGGCAGCTTACCCTGTTAAACCCCAGGCCCTGATGAGGCTAGCACTGAAATTAATGAGCCAAATGGAAAAAGTCAAAGACAGAAGAGTCAAAGTACTTATGATAAGAAAAAAACATATTGAAGTGAGGATGAGAAATGGGAATCTGAGTCCACACAGTACTGGGGATTAGCTCCTTGGGTTTCTGTTGAAGAGCATGTCCCACCAGCCACACCTCATGGGTTTCAAGCAAGACAGTTTCCGACACAGTCACACTCTTATGGAATGGTGAATTTTTTTTTTTAAGATTTTATTTATTTATTTGACAGAGACAGAGATTACAAGTAGGCAGAGAGGCAAGCAGAGAGAGAGAGGAGGAAGCAGGCTCCCCGTCAAGCAGGGAGCCCGATGCGGGCCTCGATCCCAGGACCCTGAGATCATGACCTGAGCCGAAAGCAGAGGTTTTAACCCACTGAGCCACCCAGGCGCCCGGAATGGTGAATTTTTAAAAAGACATACCACAAAATGAACGAATTTGAAGGAGAAATTGGGTTCATGAATACTAAAAAGAGGATAAACTAGATATGTATAGAAGACTAACTTATCCTGATTTAATATTATGTATCAAATTTGATGAAATCTCTTTTCCAGAAAAATTTAAACATAAGTACCAAGGTATACCAGGAAGAGAAAACAATATACCCAAAGACACAGAAGTGGAAGAGAGCAGGGGTACCCCTAAGGTAGGGACTGAAATCAGTGTGGCTTGAGCAAGGGCCAGGTGTGGGTGGAGAGAGAGTCTTGGGTGCTTCTGGGTTTCCAGCTTGGGCACTTTCCTTGGTGGTTGTTGTATTCAGTGAGATAGAGAATAGAGGAAGAGAAGCCTCAGTTTTTCATTTATAATCTGTAAAATGGAGAGAATTAGCTATCCTGTGCATCTTATGGGATGGATTAGAAATGAATGAAATAAAAAGGCATGAAGAGGCCCCTGGGTGCCTCAGTGGGTTAAGTGTCTGACTCGATTTTTGGCTCAGGTCATGATCTCAAGGATTGTGAGGTGGAGCCCTACGCCAGACTCTGTGCTGGGTGTGGAGCCTGCTTAAGATTCTCTCTCTCTCCTTCTCTCTCTGCCCCTGCCCCGCTCTCTCTCGTGCACTCTCAAAAAAAAAAAGACCTGAAAGAGCTTTGAAAGTATTAAAGCCCAAAGGTCAGTCATAGCTGTAGCTGTCACTGTGGAGCAGTAGATCCCTCAGAGTAGATCCACCCAGCAGCATTGGAGTCCCCAGAGAGTTTGCTAGAAATGAAAATTTGCCCCATCCCAGTCCTCCAGAATGAGAAACTCTGGGGGAAGGGCCCAGCAATCTGTGTTTGAACAAGGCCTCGGAGGGATTCTGATTCATGGAAAAGTTTGAGAACCTTGGTAAAGGAAAGGTTCTATAGGTTATTCTGGGGATGTTTACAGTGATGGAAGCCCAGGTTGGATCTGTCCCTGAGGCGGATGTCAAGCACCACTGTTCTTCCCTCAAGCCTCAGAGTGGGCTCCATCCACAGGTGCCTCTTTACTATATTTTGCTGGTAAAGACTTGGGTCAAGAAGAGCTACATGAACATTTACATTTAATACCAAAATCTGCAAAAGGGGAACTCTTCTTTAGAATTAATTTAATTATAGGCAAGGAAATTCAACTTTAGGCAGTAGCTTTGTACTCTGAAGAAAAGAAATTCATAATGTGATCACACTGAAGTTCCTTTAGAAATGTTCTTCCATTTGACATTTAAAATGCTTTTTATATCAACGAATGCCATTTTGGAAAAAAAATGACATTTTGCGCAGTATATTTATAGAACTTGTTAAAAAGCAAATACGTGTTAAAAGGCATGTTTGAATTTCCAGGATGTTGTCAATTCAAGCTGGTTAACACCTGTCTTTGCTTACTTCTAAATGGAATATAAATCTCCCATAGAAAGAGAACTAGTTATGATTGTTATTCATGGTTTTGGCTAAGTTATGGTTGCAGAAGATATTTGCATTTCAGTCACTTAAAGCAATCACTTCCTGCCTCAATGCATTTTGTGAGTTGGTTCTGTAAATACATACTTTGAGGATATTCCTAGAGTACATCACATTCTACCAGCTAGAGGGAATCATTACGTGCAAAGAAGGGAAGAATGAAAGAGACTGGTTCTAAATTTGTTTTTAAAAGACAGTTTAGAAGCATGAACATTTTACTTATACCTTAATAGTTCCAGTTGGAGTTATTTAAAACTCAAATTTCTAATCATTATTCATCCCCAAGTGATCTACCAAAAGCACTTGAACTGCCTTTAGTGCATTTTGTTAATTTCATGTTCTTGGTATTGACAATTGCACCTAAAATATGATACTTCTTATACTTTCATTTTACAACAGATTTTGAAGAATTTGCAAGATCTATTAAGAGTAATGAGCTGTGGGGCACCTAAGTGGCTCAGTGGGTTAACACCTCTGCCTTCAGCTCAGGTCATGAGCTCAGGGTCCTGGGATTGAGCCCCGCATTGGGCTCCCTGCTCAGCATCGGGCTCCCTGCTCCCTCCTCTCTCTCTGCTTACTTGTAATCTCTCTCTCTCTGTCAAATAAATAAATAAAATCTTTTAAAAAAAAGAGTAATGTGCTGTACTTGAAGAAATCATAGCCTAATCACATATTAACCTTAACTCATTAAAAAATTCAGCTCCATAGGATATTGCAGGTGGTGGTGCTAGGGAGGATTTATAGCATCCTGCAAAGGCAGAATGCATAGGGAATGTGAGCATTAAGAGAAAATCTGAATAATTCTGGAAGCAGTTTATTATTTATTATCTGAATAAAGAAAATGTATCCATACTCTCCTTACCTGCTGTGAAGAGTGCTTGAATCATTAATATCTTTCTAAGTAAATCATCTCCTACTTTCAACATTTTAACTATGGTTAGGAGATAAAATATCACATTAATGAGGTTTACATTTTGTACCCATGACCCTGAAATCAACCAACCATAGCACTCTTTGAGTCTCACTGCCACCAAAAAAAAAAAAAAAAAAAAAAGCTGGAACATCTCCTTATTTAAAATCCAAGGACCCGAGGACATCATCACTATCATTAACATCCATCCATCTTCTATCACCCATCCACCCCCCACCCTCATCCATTTATCCATCCATTTATCTAGAGACTGTCTCAGGGCAGAGAAAGACAAGATAATGGTTAAAAGTTACTGTAGAAAGATAGCAAAATAGAGATTGCTTCAATTCAAGGGCAGCTAAAATGGACAACCACATCTAGATGTCAGCACTAAATGGGAATTATCCCAGGTGATTATGCAGTTTATCACTTTATTGAAACTGATAGATTGGGGTACACAAGAAGACATTTCAATGGGACAATACTCAATTCTGTAACAACTTTAAAATTACTTAATACAGAGGGAGAGAGCCTCCTTCTTTTTATTAATTCAAATAATAAGGAGGTAATTATGAAACACAATGACCTCTATGTTTGTGGCTCCCACAATATTGGAAATGGAATGAGTGGACAGCAAGAGCTCTTGGTTGATGTTGGCTGAGCAATGTTTCGTGATGTTACTCCAAATGTCACACTGCTCCTTGAGGATGGGTCCCCTTATGAATCGGTCCCTGAGCCGATCGGGGGCTGGGTTTCCCTCAGTCATTCTTGCTCTTTCCTGGGCTCGGGCACTGACTCCTGTGGGTTACATGTCAAAGTCCACTGTACCACCTGGTTTGGCCAACATGGGCACTGGCAGGCAGGGAAGGAAAAAGTGGGGCCTATTTCTTCTCCTCCCTGTGTGCTTCAAGTCACTGTTCTGGTAACAACTGTCTCTCCTCTGTGTCTCCAGCTGCCACTAGATTAGGCACTCCAGGCTTCCAGCTTTCCCCAGATAAGCTGGCTTTCGGATTCTGGTAATACCACCTCCTGCTTTTATCTCTTTAGGCTCAGGGCAGTAGCAGTGCCTGCTCTTCCCAATCTCCGGTTTTTTCCCTAACCTCTCTGGTTTGGTTTGTCGGCTCCTTCTCTACCTGCGTAAAAAATTCCCTGCATTAAAATCCCTTTCTTGGGGTGCCTGGGTGGCTCAGTTGGCTGGGTGACTGCCTTTAGCTCAGGTCATGATCCTGGAGGATGGAGCCTGGTGTCGGGCTCTCTGCTCGAAGGGAGCCTGCTTCTTCCTCTGACCCTCCCCCTTCTCATGCTCTCTCTCTCTCTCATATTCTCTCTCTCTCTCTCAAATAAATAAATAAAAATCTTTTAAAAAATAAAGTCCCTTTCTTGTAAATAACAGTTTGAACCATTATATACTGCTGATGTTTGACTGTTTTGACATTTAAAATTGGCCACCTCATGCCTGAAGTAGTTTGTGGTTTTTTTCTAGTTAGATTCTGACTGCTATGGGTCAGCTAAGGAAGGGACACTTCCCACCAAAAAGGGACTTTAAAATGCTGGCCTTGGCAGAGGGGACGCATTGGGCAGAGAGCACGGGGGCCCAGGACAGCGCTGGGTGAGGAGGCAAGGGACAATACAATCACCCGGCCAATCCGGGGAGTGCGCATGGGTAGCCAGCGTTTTCCAGATGAGACCAGATCAGAGATTTTAACCTTAAATAGACTGGTTGCATCATTAGGGAAGAGAAAATAGAAAGCTTATTCCAGAACACTATGGGAAAATTAATACATTTCTTTTTTTTTTAAAGATTTTATTTATTTATTTGACAGAGAGAAAGAGATCACAAGCAGGCAGAGAGAGAGGGAGAAGCAGGCTCCCCGATGAGCAGGGAGCCCGATGTGGCGCTCGATCCCAGGACCCTGAGATCATGACCTGAGCCGAAGGAGAGGCTTAACCCACTGAGCCACCCAGGCGCCCCAATTAATACATTTCTCATCCAAAACAATGCGTAAGTGATTTACAACAAATTCTTCATCATCCTTATAAATGCCCCTATTTATACTGTTTATGTCATTATCTGGACTGTTTTAACCCTACCACTCCATTATCTGGCACCAGGGTGCTGGACAAAGCTTGGAGAGCAGTTTTGCTTGCAGAACAGGGTTTTAGCAAGATTTAGTTCTGTGTGTGTGAACCCTACTGGATTTTGAGGCAAAAGGGAAAATGGGCGCCCCTACATACACTTACCCAACAATCCTTGCATATTTTAACCAAATAGACAAAGTTAATAAAAGCACCACAGTGCAAAATCATGACTCTATGTGAAGCCCCACGTTGTTCCAATCTGTTTATACCCATGTCAGCCCTTGAAAGCCTGCCCGAAGGGGTACACAAGGGCCATGCAGGCAGGAACAGTACGTAGGCTAGAAATGAATGTTCATACAACAATGTAAGGTTATAAAATAAATGATGGTTTATCTTTGTTTTTTAAATTTTGATCTTTTGTTCATGACTTTTTTTGCAATTATTCTGAGTTTCTGAAATCTTGCATTTAAGTATAATCTTGACCACAGAGTTTTTTTGCTTTCCTTGAAATTTTGTGTCAAGAGACTAGTGTCTTACTCACTGTCCCATAGACTAGCAATATTTGGGCTCAACACATTATACATGCACAGAGTGGGTGTTGAGATTAGGTTGAGAGAAAGAAGAAAGAAAAAAGGTCAGGCAGGTCTTGCAGGAATTCATGGAAGATTATTCTAAAGAGTCCTGATATTTCAGTATAGACTGGAGGTCTTAATAATTATTACACCAAAGTCTGAGGGAAAAACTAGGTGCATCAAATCCTGGGAAAATGGGCTTCGAATTGGTGGTGAGGCCACTGAAGACACAGCTCTATATGGGAATCTGCATAAAGATACGTTTTTGTAGGGGCACCTGGGTAGCTCAGTCAGTTAAGCATCTTGCTCTTGATCTCAGCTCAGGTCTTGATCTCAGGGTTGGGAGCTCAAGACCCACACTGGGCTCCACACTGGGTGTGGAGCCTACTTAAAAAAAAAAAGACACTTTATTATAGGTCATGAGTTTGCCAAAAAAATTTGAAATTGGAAAAGTGGCTTCAGAGTCCCAGAGAATGACACTTGTAATATAACTTGCTATTACCAAGCAAAGTTGATGTCAATAATAAGGGTTGAAAGATAGCATCGCAGGGATATTGCTGTAAACTGCATACCACGTCACACTGGATCTCTTGTCCAGACTGTACTTTGTAAGAGGAAGAAACAATGTTAGCAATGAGGAGAGAAAGTGAGGCTTCCCCAAGGAGAAATGAACTGAGAAATTCATTAGTTTGTGTGTGGAGGCTGCAAACTTAAAAACAAAGACAAAGCAAACAAAACAAGCCTGCAAATCTACAAAACTTCAAATGATACTCATGAAAACAAGAGAGTTTCATATCTTTTGTAGATGATGCAGCAATGGATTAAGTTGCTCCAGAAATGAGACTTTTAATATATAATAAATCCCAGGAAGGTTTTTTTAAAATAATTTTTTCTTTTTCTTTTTTTAGCTAGGAATTCAGGGCAGGCACTCCTCCATGAGTCATGCCAAACAGAGGTTCCGTTTTCCATAATACATATTAAGGCAGGGAGGGCCCAGGTACTGCAGTACTCCTGTTTTTCTGTGGTTATGTTGAACTTCCCTTTTGCCAAAGCAGAAAAACCCTCACTGGGAGAGGTGTTGAGTGAAAAGGTTCACCTGGATAAGTTGCAGCCGGGCCCTCAGCAAGGGCCTCCCAGCTGTCTAACCCCTCTCTCATCCCCCAGGAAGATGGGGATGGTCTCTCCTCTCTGGATGTCAGTCGGCTTCAATATTTTCACTCTCGATTCCGTGAGCTGTCATTCCAAATACTCAGCCACTTAGGGCAACACTAGAATCATGAGTAAATTTATAAGAAAGCTAGCAAACTATGGATGCACAGCACAGGGTCAGTGTCTGTCCAACTTACAAGATGAATCTGCTTCCTTGAATTACTTCTGCTTTTCTCCTTTTCCTGAACTAGGAGGTGCTCTTCCCCATCCCTGGTCCTTGATCAAGCATTGCTCTCTNCTTCCTTGAATTACTTCTGCTTTTCTCCTTTTCCTGAACTAGGAGGTGCTCTTCCCCATCCCAGGGGAGTTGCATTCGTTCTCCCAGGGAGATGCTCCAGCTGCAACCCAGCTTCCATTCCAGGAGGCCCCTGCATTCCCAGTACTGGTGCTTCACCCTTCTTTGCCCAGCACCTCCCACTACTGTTTCATTTCCAAGGTCTCTCCCGTTATTCAGCTTCTCTCTTGCTGTCCTCCAGGTCCCATGGTTAAAACAAATATTCCCAACAATTAAAAGGCCCTTTCAGCTATTTAAGTTGTAGTCTTCCCATCTCATTGTCCTTCTCCTGGCCCTTCTCTTACTCTCCACTGTCCAGGTCTCCCAGCTGTAATATTTCTTGCTCTGAAGTCTTGAATATTGTAAAGCCTTGTGTCCTACTACCGCTTTTTAAACTTAACATTCAAAAGATGCTCAAAGCAAGAAGTGGCACACCTCATTTGCTTAGTACCCTTGGGTCACTCTGACTTTCAGAGTTGGAGAGATTTCTTGAAAGATCATTTGAGAATGTCACAAGTATGCATCTGAAAGATCTGATGAACGTTATGGCAAACTCTCATGTAAAGACTCTAATCAACAGGAAATTTGTCATCCTCCAGAATGAAGGTTTGGATGGGAGAATCTAAAGAGACTGAATTTCCTAAACTCTGAACATATTCTCATTCAAAACAAACAGATAAATACAAATAGATGTATTTATTTATCTTTCTACAAATGCTTTAATTTGTTCCATCTCTATAAATAAAGTTTGGTGAGTTTTGTAAATGCTGACTTTGGATGATATTTAGTAAGCATTTTATTAAAATTTTATAGATTAGCACTTGTTTTAACATTCCAAATAGCATAAATCTAATATGCATGCTCTGGCAAGCATTCTACTTAACCTGACATACAAAGAACTTGCCAACTAGCAAAGGAAAGTTGTTGTTTTTCTATCTTGATCATTGCCAAGCTAGAAAAATAGAGGTAGAAGAAACTGAAAATCCTCTTATCTTTTGGTTTACTCAGTGGCCAATAGATGTTAAATTTTTTTTTTCTGAGATGAATAGGATCTATTTAAAGATCAGGGTCCCATGTTCCTGAGATTTGCATTTTTAAGGTCAGATGGAGGATGGGACCTGTCACAGAGCAGAACTGGATGACAATTACGAAAGTTTGCTCAGTTGCCTGTGTAGACTCCCCTTCTAGAAACTGACCACTGCATGTAACTTGTAATCTACTGACACTTTTAGAAATGCAGTTTCATCTTCTTAAAACTTAAAAACTAAATTGGGGCGCCTGGGTGGCTCAGCTGGCTAAGCATCTGTTCTCTCTCTCTCTCAAATAAATAAATAAAGTGTTAAAAAAAAAAACTTTAAAAACTAAAAGAAACTATTCGTGAGAGTTTCTATCCATGTCCTCCAATCCCCTTACAAATGCTGTTCCTGTTTCTACTTTAGGATTGCTAAGATGTCAGTTTTCTTTAGTGCAAGAGTTGCTTCTTTGATTAAAGTGCTGATCATATTATAAACCCATGATTCTTCACAATAGGACCTAAAGTGACATTCCCTCCCCATAGTCTCCAAAGTGACTTTGTTTGGCTATCACTATGAGGCCATGGCTGGTGCCTTATAGTCTCTTTAAAAGCAGAAAAAAGAGGGGCAGAATTACTTGCCTTCCCTCCCTAATTGCATAACCTTGTATGAATCAAGATAAGGGTATACAAGACAGAGATCCTTATAGCTATAAATGCATCATATCCCAGTAAGTTGGAAAGTGATAAATGGTGGTAATGGATGACTATGGAATCAGTCAGATGCCATTATGTCCTTCTAGCCTTGTCACCCTGTACCTCACTTGTCATGGCTTTCTTCTGGACAGTTTTCTTTCTAGCTGTTCGGTGTGTATTTCTTGCTCCTTCTACCATGGGTTCCTTCCAATTCCACAAATACTGACTACCTATTATCACCAATGACATACATCTTTTACATTATGATTAAGGGCAAGCCATCAGGCCACCCTGTTTTCACTTTGTACCAGATGAATTGTCTGATTATGACCTGATTCTGCCTGTTCTAGTTCTGGCTTTGCATTTTTTTTTCCCTGCAGATCTAATGTATAAAGCACCCTCTGTTTTGTTTGTTTGTTTGTTTGTTACCTACTATGCAGAGTTCATTCAAGAAATAGTGTGATAGTTAACTTTCTGTGTCAAGTTGGCCAGGCATGGTATCCAGATATTTGGTCAAACATTATTCTAGATGTTTCTGTGAAGGTATTTTTTAGGTGAAATGAACATTTTAATTCATAGACTCTGTGTAAAGCAGATTTTCCTGTATATTGTGTGTGCGCTTCATTAAACCAGTTGAAGCCCTTAATTTAAAAACAAAAAACAAAAAAAACAAAAAACAAAACATCCTCTCCAGAGGAAATGGAAATTCTGTAAGCAGACTTCTTTCCTGGGTCTCTAGCTTGCCCATCTATCCTGTAGATTTAGACTTGCCAGCCTCCACAACTGCATAAATCAATCCCTTAAAATAAATCTCAGTCTCTCTCTCTCCACACACACACACACACACACACACACACACACACACACACACACACCCTATTGGTTCTGTTTCTCTGGAGAACCCTGACTAATACACATACTGAGCATTTAACTTACCTCTATGTAAAATTCTGATCACTTAAGTGGGGGCGTCCTCATACATACTAGAAAACTCCTATTGTCTGACTTGGGCTGATTTTTCAAAGCAAGAAAGAGAAGGAGGGAAGGAGAGGGGGGAAAGAGAGATACTGAGAAACATGCGGAGAGAATGTTGTTCTTATGTTCTATTAGGTTTTAACTTCTAGGGCGGGAAGAAACTTAGTATCTTGTGTATAACATGGATGACCATCGGGGTGTTCAACCTAATGCTAGTCCAAATCATTCAACCCATTCTTCTCCATCCATCACTATCTAAAGTAGTCCCTGGCTTACTGTATTTTATATTATTTTGTTTTATATTTAAACTTTATTTCATTTTTTAAAATAAAATCTTCTCGATCTCCTTTTCTCCCCTCTTCTTCTGCTTCTACCCTCATCCATGGCTCCAAAACTTTTTATCAGATATGGGACAAAATCCCTCACCGTCCACCTCAGCCACCAAAAGCTGTGGCCAGACTAACTTTCCTAAGCTTCATTTTCATCATTCATTTCCTGAAAACTTGGAAGAAACTTTTTTTCTAACTTTAAAGCTCTGCTTATCTACTTATCCTTTATCTACTTATTCTCTGTATTCTTCTCTGAATCATATGCCAGCCTCTGCTTTTTTTTTCTCATAAACTTATTCTACCTGAGGGTCATCTCCCTTTTCTTTGGCAAAGTCCTGTGCTCCCTTCGAGACCCACTAATAGCTCCACGTGTGCCTGGTTTGATGCCTCTGCTTCTCACTGATTTTCTTCCCCTATGACCTACCTGACAGTTATATACATATGCTTAGTCTAGAAAAAATTTTAAGTAGTGTTTCTTCTATCTTATACATAAAATCTTACAGTGTTCCTATTTCATATGTGTAGGTCTCGAATAAAGAAGATAGATGGAAAGTGCGCTGTAGTCTAGTGTGAACTGAAGTTTCTTTGTCAGAGCTGTTCTCTCTGCTTGTTGAACAACCAGGCTGAAGTTCTGGTATTGTTGTAAATAAGAGTTCCCCAACATTAAATTTTAATTTGCCCCAAAATCTAGGCCTTGGAAACATTGCAGATGTATGTGACAGTGCATTCTCATCCTAAAGAAGGGACTGCATTATCGATGGTGATGTATTTCTTCCAATATTTTCCCCATGCGGTATCACCTTAATCTCTCTCTTCCTTTTGTCTTACCTTCTTTCTGAAAACTTTACCTACTGTCTACATGTAATAATGGAGTGATGGGTTTTTAAGTTAAGATTTCTTGGGGTGCCTGGGTGGCTCAGTGGGTTAAAGGCCTCTGCCTTCAGCTCAGGTCATGATCTCAGGGTCCTGGGATCGAGGCCTGCATCGGGCTCTCTGCTCAGCAGGGAGCCTGCTTCCTCCTCTCTCTCTGCCTGGCTCTCTGCTTACTTGTGATCTCTCTGTGTGTCAAATAAATAAATAAAATCTTTAAAAATTTTTTTCTTTTTTTTTTTAAGATTTATTTTAGAGAGAGAGAGTGAGTGAGCATGGGGGCTGGGAGGGGCAGTGGGAGAGGAAGAGAGAGTCCCAAACAGACTCCCCACTGAGCGCAGAGGCTGACATGAGGCTTGACTTCATGACCCAGAGATCATGACCTGAGTCGAAACCAAGAGTCAGACCTTAACCCACTAAGCCACGCAGGTGCCCTTAAGTTAAGATTTCTGTTAAAGTTGTCATAATGGCTTAATTCTGAATTCATTTAAGGGCTTATTCATGCAGACATTCTCCTTGTCATTAGAGCTGTCTTCCACTGAGGGATGATCCAGGAACCAAAGCCCAACGAGTCTGTTCTCATTGTTCGAGTGCCGCCAAGTGCCAAAGGAAACAGAACAGAGCTGGTGTCCAGATAATCTGTGAAGAGGCTGTCGTGCTCTGCGGTGTGGGGCACACTTCTTGCTGAGCCAGGAGCTGCTGCATGCTGGTTTTTGGCACTGGTGAGGTGCTAACATTTCAGCTACACTGAGTAAAATACAAATACAACAGCAGTTTGCTAGTGGTCACTCCAAGAAATGAGAGGGTGCTAAATGCAGATGCTAAACCAAAAGTGAAAAATAGGAGAGATGCCAAAACACTAAAATTAAAAAACAAACAAAAATCACTGGGTTGTTAGACTAGAACCTCTAAATTGGGATGTATAGGGGGCTCAAGTCCTCACAGGTGCTACGAGCTCTATAGATTTAAAGTAATTGTGGAAATAGAGCAAGTCATAAAAAGAAATCCTCATGAATCATTGTATTTACTTATTTACACAACACAGTTTCTTATATTTATTGGCCTCTTCTCTGTAAAATACTGGACAGAGCAATCAAAAGCATTTGATTGATCCATAATAATGGATACATATCCATCTTCCTCACTATGTAAATTAAAGCCAACAAAAATGAATGAAAGTGATGGAAGTGACCATGTCAAGGATCTGAGAACCAACAAAAGGATGTGCTCACCAGTCAGACGACCATAAATTGCTAACAGGAAGGAAATATTTGTACCTCTGAGAGGCATGGCCAAAACCAGTTTACTAGCCTATTACAGACACTGCAGATACAGATATTACTACTTCCCACTGATGAGCCTGTAACAGACATTGCTCATTAATCAGGTCAGGCCTTCTTGCTGAACCTGTTCATGGCTTCAGGATTCTTCATAATGATTTTACCTCTTAAATATCACTCAATCAACTCACTTTTGTTCATCTCCCCTTCTATCACTCAAGTCCAAGCTATCAACGTTTGTAGTCCAGATTGTTGTTAAGACTCTTCTAATTGATTGCTTGCATTTTCCCACCTCCAGCCAATTTTCCACAATGAAGTGAGATCTATTTAAGCTCAAATTTGATGTGTCGCTCCTTTGCTTAAAACCCTTAGATGATTATTAACAGGGCTTATAAAACTCTACGTTTCTAGAGCTTCACTCTTCTAACTCTCTTTGACTCCTTGTGCTCTACCTACGTTGGTTTTCTTCACTTTCCTTCAATATGCCATACCTCTTCCAGCTTTCCCTACTCCCCTCTGCCCAAAACACTCTTTACCATCCCTCCCCAATTCTTGTTTTTGTCTTCCTGTCATTCAGATCTCAGCTTAAATATTATTTCCTTAGGAAAATCAATTGGCTATATAGAATTGAAAATAAAGAATATATATATTATTTATGAATTGTGCACTACATATCCTTTGTATCAGCCAAGTTTTATACTAAACTTTTGTATGCATATGTATCACACTTCTTTGTTTTTTATTTTGGATTGGTTGTTAAACATGCACCAGCATGCCACAGAGGAACTCCAGTGGTCACAAAAGTAATGGGCTGTATTGGTTTCCCTCCCTTTCCTGTTTTGGTTCCCTGTTCCTTTACTGGTTTTCCTGGGGTCATCTCCAAAACACCCCCTTATAATCAAATCCTCATCTCGGGCTTTATTTTGTGGGAGACTCAAACCATGAAAGTCATGGAGTGTATACTTTTATCCATTATTTTATCTCCATACTTAATAAGCACAACATAAATATTTGTTAAATGAATAAAATAAGCACGGCATCCCAGAGAGCCACTACTAGCTACGTGAACTTGTTGAAATCTTTTTTAGTCTCTGGTTTACTGGCCAATGAAGGGTGTGCTTGGATCTGTGGCCTGCAGTGCTGCTGCAATTCACCTGTGATGGACCAGTCTCTCCTCTAAAGGTGTGAGGGGAATCTAGATGGAGGCCTTGGAAAAAAATCAATGTGTAGTAGTGCCAAATGAGGCAAAACCAGAGAACGGACTTAAGTGATATTGAGGAAAGAGAGAGCGCCCCTGGGGAAGGAAGAAAGAAGAAGAAACGGTGGCATTAAGGTGAGATGAAGTTGCCAAGAGTTACTGCAAGTTGCTTGGTACCTACCACCCTCTAACTATCTATGTGAGTGTGTTTAAGGGAAGGACTGTGAGGGTGGGAGGAAGGGAAGATGCAATTGCTAGCGGCAACTGCTTCTACCTGCTTTTGCCCTTGCAGGATTGGGAGAATTTATCTTAGAAATATGGTCTCAGTTTAGTAAAGTGTTAGAAAGAGATTAAACAGAACAGTGTTATGCATAAAAAATAGGATCATAAAAGAATGGGGAAGAGTCTAGAAAAAGAATGGTCCTTGAGGGGGGTTTGAGAGAATAGGGGCTGACCATTGTGCAGCAGGGAAGTTCCACAGGGGGCAGGAAGTCGGAGCACAGATTTTCTTGGGAATGGCCGAAATTTGGGGCAGGGCACTGAATTGAATTTCCCAAACTTAAATTCTGAAGGACAGCACTATCTCGCCTGACATCTAGGTAAAGTCTAGAATGACCAAATTAGACAGTTGGAAGGACTTCAATTCACTTTTCCTCTTTCGCTGGGCATTGTGAAGATTGAATCTACGGCCCAAGTGTAATTGCAAGCCTTAGCTGAATGGCTATTCCTTCCTTCCTTCAGATGCTATTTTCCTCATAGATCTCTCTGAACAATTTTTATCAGCAACCCATTCCTATTAGGGAAACTTACTGTTTGAGCCTCAATTTAAAGTACAAAGAAGAAAAGGCAAAAATATTGACCACAGTGATTTAAAGTTCAGCTGAGTTTTTCTTAGAAATCTTTCCAAGTCTTACTATTGTCTTTCATCCTAAAGTGGAACAATTTAAATAACGTCTTCGCCAGGCCTTCATGGCTAAGAGTTAGGATATGAAAAGTTTTTGGTTAGCAGAATGGCCGATGGCATATTTCTTTCACTTCACGACTACACATTAATCAGTGTGGAAGTTAGTGTATCACACATGGTGGAGCTGATTAAAGTTCTTCAGCACTCTTACTTTGATAAAGGTATTTACCGGTGAGGAATAGCACCTTGTGAGGAACAGCACCTTCCATGTGAGGCTGTCTGTCTCTAGCTGCACGAGGACTGACACAGGGTGGGGCGCATCTTCCAGGAACTTAAGTTGAGACTTAAAATAGACTTAAATAGACTTGAAGTAGACTCATTAAGGTCGACAACAGTAACAAATAATTTCAAAAGCCTAATCATATGCCACACACTGTATTTAGTGCAGGAGTTGATTTTTGTTTGTTTGTTTGTTTGTTTTAAACATGTTCTTTCATTTCAGGAATTCAGTCCTGAACAGATACCAGACATGCATATTAATAATTTCAGTACAGAGTGGTAAATGTTTGACGGTGATATATATACTTTCTTGTTATGGAGTCAGGAAACAGATGGTAATTATGAGACTTTTCAGGGAGCAGTTGGGGAAAGCTTCACAGAGGAGATGGCACATTAGCTAGAATTTAAAGCACGAGTAGGAGGTCATTAGGCTAAAGGAAAGGAAGGGTATTATAGGCATGAGAGAAAATAAATTGTGCAAAGTCACAGAAGCATGAATATGGATGACGTATTTTGGCAGTGATGGGTGGTGTGACCAGAAGAGATAGCCGACTACTGCTTCTGGATCACTGAATTGGCTCTCTCTGAGCTTCTTAGTAGGTAGGGCAAAAAGGGAAATAACCAAATTATTCCAACTAACTCTGACTTTCATGGAGGTATGATACAATTCATTTCTTTACTCCTTAAATTACTCAACATATGTTAATTGCTTGCCTAGTATGTGCCGAGCATACTGGACACTGGCTGGACACTGATGATATTGCAAAAAGTAGAGATGAAATGAATCCTTAATCTCATGAAACACTAGCAGCTGTGTTCTCTGTTGAGTTCATTCAGTTTAGCTCATCTCACTGCTTCCTTTCAATGGAGTCAAATGCTGAGGTGAAATTAAGAAAATCTGAAAATGTGTGGTGATTCTAATGTATTACTTAGATGGGATGTGATAGCTAATTTTATGTGTAGGCTTGACTGGGCCATGGAGTGCCCAGATATTTGGTTAAACTCAATGTGGTTGTAAGGGCATCTCTGGATGCAATTAACATTTGAATAGATAGATGGAGTAAATTACAGATTGCCCTCCCTAACATGGGCCTCATCTAATCAGTTGGAGACCTGAATAGAACAAAAGGCTAGGTAAGGGAGAATTCTCTCTGCTTGACTGTGTTTGAGCTGGGATGTTGGTTTTCTTGCCTTTGGACTTAGACTGGAAATTATACCATTGGCTCTCATGGGTCTCCAGCTTGCTGATTGTACATCTGGGACATCTCAGCCTCCATAACCACATGAGCCAATTCCTAATATTAAAGCAGATATAGATAGGGATGCCTGGGTGGCTCAGTCAGATCAGTGTCCAACTCTTGATTTCTGCTCAGGTGGTGATCTCAGGGCTGTGGGATCGGGTCCTGCAGTCAAGCTCCATGCTCTGGCATGGAGCCTGCTTGGGATTCTCTCTCCTTCTTCTGCTCCTCCTCCTCCTTTCCCTTTCTCTCTCTCTCTCTCTCTCCCCCTCCCTCTCTAAAAAAATCAGAAATAGATATAAATCTCTTATTGGCTCTGTTTCTCTGGAGAACCCAGACTAAATACAGGGTAATAAATAATAAAACAATGTCCAATAGCAGAATAGCTCTGCCTGAAGTTTGGTTTTTCACCACTTAAAATATTGCAATTTATTAGGAGATCTGGCTTGCAACTTAAATGCAATGTCCACCAAGTGAAAATTGCCTGTAATTTGGAAGGGAGAACTCTAAAGAGCTTCTCTTTTGATAGGTCAGATGATCATTCTAATGAGGGAAAAGAAAAATGTATCACTGCCTATACACACCTAAAACAAATCAAACCAAACTAAACCACAAACAAAATTGATAAAATTTTTGGACAAGTCGGATGCATATTATGAGGAAGACCGGATGTTGAGTTTCTCCAGTATTTTATGACTCTCATTTTATGAAATAGGAGTGATTTTAACAGTTAAATCTCTGTAAGAAAGAACGGCTTAGGATCAACTACCTCCCCAAAATGTTAATAATAGAAGATCTCAGAATTTTATACAAGATACCAATTCATTTAACGTTCTAGAGGCATATTTTGCAAGTACTTTATCTCAAGGGATTAACTACTAAGTCATACTGCTTAAACTGAGAAATTTCTATGAGTGCTTTATTGAGATTTTAATGGCGTGGTGGGTGTTTGGTGACACTAACCTTAAAAATTTTCCAGGCTAAATTTACCTCAGTAATACCATGGTGTAGGAACTTTGGAGTCCTAGTTGTCATTTTACCTGTGCATGGGAGAGACCCAGAACTGTCTTATGAGAGAGGGAAGCTTTGGTCTTGTCTAGAATGCTTGTGTTCCCCTCTCCCCATTTCCATGTATATAAGTAGAAGGCATTTTTATTAGAATACTTATTAGTTAGGGTCTTCATTTTTCATTAAGATATGGCATTTTTCTCCCCAGCTGGGCTGATTATGAAAGCATATGGGTCTGCCTTTAATTGGTAACAGAATATTTGCACTCTAGGCCCATGTCAGCAAATGCAGTGCTCTTGGTCAATACTAATCAAAAGCTGAGTTATGAGATATAATTTTTATTTATGGAGCATTGACTAAAAGTTATGCAGCACATTCATTCCTCTGGATACTCTAAAATCAATCCTTGAATTAAGGCGGACTGTCAGAACCTAGCCCTTCATAGAATTGCTGTAATGAACTAGGCTTTAGCTTTCCTTATGCCTCTCCAGTGAAGCAAAGTGCTAAGAAACTCAGAGGCAAATTCACAAGTCACCCAAAGCAAACTTAGAGAACTGTATAATGTTTATTTTGTATACAATTTTCCCTACAGAGTCATCTGATTAAAAAAAACAAATTATTGAAGTGAAACATGACATAAAATTTTAAAGTGAATGATTCAGTACTCGTGAATTAGTAAACTCACAATGTTGTGAAAATACCACCTCTATTTAGTTCCAAAATTGTTTTATTACTTCAAGAGTTATCTGACATTTTTTGTTTTATCTTTTCTTCTATTTTTTCCAATTCTTTAAAATCTTATTGTATTTCCTGCATGTCTGTAAATCATCATAAATGTTTTTTCAAATGAGGTAGGATTTTAATAAACAAATCATAAAAAAAAAACTAACAATAAGCTCCAGTACAGGAAACTGAAGAGGAGGAGTCAGGAAATATGAGAAGAATCAAGAAGTCATTTCGTGGAAGCCAAATGAAGAAGGAATTTCAAGAAGGGAGTGGTTGACAGGAGCCCTTGCCAGAAACATCAAGTAAAATAAAGATGGAAATGAGGTTGCTAAATTGATTAATTAGGAAGCCATCTGTGATTTTTTCTGAAAATTGTGTCCCTGTAATGTATGGTTAGAGGTGAAACCTTCGTGAAACTTAAAAAAAAAATCTACAGTGTAGTAAAATAGACAGAAAAGAAGCTTGAAGGTTTGAGGGCAAAGCAAGTTTGAGGGAATATTTTTTTTAATGATGAGGTAGTTAAGCCAAACATAACTTAGTGGGTGGAGGAAAATTGACAGATGGTCTTGGCTTTGCAACCAGCTACGGTGTGACCTTGAGCAAGACACTTCACATTTCTAGCCTTGATTTTCTTATCCATGAAGCACAGTAGCTTAACTAGATTATGTCTAAGATTCCTTCCAGCTTTAGTGTTCTGAAGTACAATCTTGAGTGGAAGGAATGTATAAATATATGAGAACAGTAAAGCAATTTTGAAAATAATTCACTCATCATGATATAGTATCATTTTTATTAACCTAGCTGAAATACTGATCTTTAATAAGGTTTTATGATATCATAATGAAAGAAAGGAATCCAATGAGTATTTACTATCAACAATTTTACCATAAAGGTTTGCTTTGTTTCATACAGCCAACTTTTTTTTATTTAAAAAAATTTTTTAAAGATTTATTTATTTATTTTAGTGAGTGTGAGAATGAGACAGACTGAGTGCATAGAGAGGGGCAGAGAGAGAGGGAATGAAATCCTCAAGCAGACTCCCCACTGAGTATTGAGCCCAATGTGGAGCTCTATCCCAAGACCCTGAGATCATGACTTGAGCCAAAATCGAGTCAGACCCTTAACCGACTGAGCCACCCAGGCACCCCTACAACCAACTTTTAAATAATTTAAAAGTCAAAATAGTGGTTGATGTGGATTGTAGCGGATTATAAATGGCCATGAAGTTTTTGGTACTTCTCCTGTCTAGAGATAAGGTCCACGTTCCCTCTTCCTGAATTGAGATGAGCTCAATGGCTGTCTAGCCCTTAGAACGTGAGGAAGTGACAGTTTCTGAGCGGTTGAGAGATTGACAGCTTCCACCTTCTGGCTCCTGCACTACTGACTCTTTAAACCTGTGCTGCCATGCTTTAAGGATGCCCAATAGCCCTGTTAAAAAGACCTGTATAGAAAAGAAATGAGCCCCTGCCCCCACCTCCACCAGCCAACAGCTGTGGTTGAGTACTGAATTGCCAGCCATGTGAGCAAACGAATTGGAAAAAGATGTTCAACGCTTGTTAGCTTGAGATACTCTAGGTAATACAACGTGGGGCAGAGAAAGGCTATCCTCACTGATCCCTGCCCAAATTTCAGATGTATGGGCAAAATAAATGATTGCTGTTTTAAGCCACAAACTTTGGGAATGGTTTGTAGTGCAGAAATAGGTAACTGTATCATGCAGTTAATATTTATTCACTGGTAATCATGTAAGCCAAACATAATCTTTATTTTTTTTTCAAACATAATCTTTATAGGTGGTTCTGCTTTTGTGCCATCATGTATTTGAGAAAAAACTTGTATTCCATAAAATTGCATACTAATTGCACATAGCATTTATGAAGAAAGTAGGATTGAAGTAGACCATTCAAATCCTATAGAATTTTGTAAAGAGAGCCCTACCTAAAACAGTAACAATCCTATTAAAAACATCAACGATAACATAGTAATTTCTTTGACAACAGTTGTAGAAATATTTTTCTAGATATGTTTCCTCTGGCAAGGGAAACAAAAGGAAAATTAAACTATTGGAAGTATACCAAAATAAAAAACTTTTGCACAATGAAGAAAAGCATCAACAAAACAAAAAGGGAACCTACTGAATGGGAGAAGATATTTGCAAATGATATATCCAATATGGGATTAATATCCAAAATACATGAAAGAATTTATACAACTCAACACCAAAAAACATAAATAACCCAATTAAAAAATGGGCAGAGGACCTGAGTAGATATTTTTCCAAAGAAGACATACAGATGGCAAACAGATACATTAGAAGTTGTTCAACATCACTAATGATGATGGAAATGCAAATCAAAACCACTGTGAGATATCACCTGACTACCTGTCAGAACGACTAAGATAAAAAACACAAGAAATAACAAGTGTTGGAGAAGATGTGGAGAAAAAAGAACCCTTGTGCAACATAGGTGGGTATGGAAACAGGTGCAGCCACTGTGGAAAACACTAGTTTCCTCAAAAAAATTAAAAATAGAATTACCATATAATTCAATAATTCCATTACTGGCTATTTACCCAAAGAAAATGGAAACACTAATTTGAAAAGATATATATACCCCCCATATTTATTGCAGCATTATTTATAATAGCCAAGATATGGAAGCAACTGAAGTGTCCATCAATAGATGAATGGATAAAAAAGATATGATATATATATATATACACAAAGGAATATTAGTTATAAAAAGAATGAAATCTTGCCATTTGCAATGATATAGATGGACCTAGACTGTATAATGCTAAGTGAAATAAATCAGAGAAAGATAAACACCATATGATTTAGCTCTTATGTGGAATTCAAGAAACAGCAAATGAACAAAGGGAAAAAGAGACAAACAGAAAAATAGGCTCTTAAACACAGAGGAAAAACTGTTGGTTACCAGATGGGAGATGCATGGGGGAATGGGTGAAATAGATAATGGGGATTTAGAGTACATTTATCTTGATGAGCCTTGATGAACACTGAGAAATGTATAGAATTGTTGAATCATTATATTGTACACTTGAAACTAATATAACACTGTATGTTAATTATCCTTGAATTAAAAAAATAAATTTTAAAAAGAATTTTAAAAATTAAAAAAAATCAGCTATAACAAATCTCCTGTGTCGTTTGCACTTAGAATCACAGTTCATCCTTATCAGCCTTATATCCTGGGGTTCATGTTTCCTTAAAGACATTTTTATTATAGTTTCACCAGAAAGCTATATAAAGTGGAAAGCATTCCTGAAAGCCACTAAATCAGCTCCTTCTTGGACTAAAAAAAGACTCTGCAGCAGAATTTTAATTTTTTTTCTTAAAGTCTTCATAAATTGCTAAAAATTCCTTTTTAACTGTGATAAAGTTGAACTCTATTGTCTCAAAAATGAACAGTTTTGGAAATTCAAAAGTGAACCTAGAAGATTTCGATGTTTACTGACATCCTTATTTTTCAATTACACATGAGCCAATTGGCACTAAGGAAACATATGCAGCAGATCAGATGGTATGAATGGTCAGTCTGTATATGGCAAACAGAATACATATATTGACTGTGAAGGCCCATTACTGTGTTTCCATAGTCCCTTATCTCTTATGACTTACCTTGTCCTGATGGACTCTCAGTTTTGAAGCCTGGTAGAGACGGCTGTTCTGTGTGGGTGGTAGCTGGTACTGCTTTGGTTTCAGCTTCTTTTACCAGATCCATCAGGAAAGGGGTGTCAGTGCTCTCTGTGGGCCTAGGGCCCAAAGTGGAGGGAAGGACACTGAGTGTGGTTCAATGGATTGTTCTTCAGTTAGAAATGCTGGTGTGAGGAAACCTTCTGAGTTGAGAATGACTTTACCACTAGTCTTTGAGGTAGTGTCATAGACGGATTCCTCATAGAAGATGTAACTAGCTAACAATGACTTTCTGGTAAAAAACTCACCAGGTATACTGTGTCCTATTATGTCCACTGTCTCAAGCCTGGATTGACCAAGAGGAAGTTCTGGACTCAAAGTAGCATCCTGAAGAATGAATTGAGAAAGACATGTTGAGAAGTGACATCTCCCTGTATGTGAGAAGGGCTACACTCTGCATTTTTTCTTTTATTTAAATTTAAGCAAATCATTTTGTAGTTGACTTGAATCTACTATGGATTCTTTTCTTTTTTCTACTATGGATTCTGATATAGGTTCTGATATAGAAGTTTGACATGAAAGGAAAACATGCATTGATACAGTGGCAAAGTATGATTAATTGGCTTCTTGGCTAACTTGGTCTGCCTAGGTAGGGTTAACCAATAACTGAAATACGTTGAATTATCTACTATGTTTGAATTTATGAATTCTTTCATTTAAAGAAGGAATAGAGCTCAGCCAGCACTTCCATTTATGAATACCCCAGTGACAACTTTTGGCATAAATTAAGTGGACATAACTTTAAAATGAAATATAAAAATTATTACAGAATTTATTATTTTATTTTGAATACATGAAACCCTCATAAATAAATATAGGTAAGACCTTAAGACTTAAGAACAAACTTATAAAGTATGCTTATGTTTATATTTATTTCTAAAAGTCAATATTAAATTATATATTCTGCTTTAAGTATTCTTTTCAGTTCATGAACACGTGTTTGTTTTATCAAAAAAGCAAATCCTGACACTAATTGAAACAAAGATCTAACAACATTGAAGAAAACTTTGAATTTTAGGATATTTGAAATGCAAGTTGTATCATACTTTATTAACACAGAAACTAGAAGTGGGCAACAAAGTACTGCCTGTAAGACAGAAAAAAAATTGTAATTAGCATTGCAAAGAAGATTTTGCTCTGTTCAGTCTTTAAACTGATTTTTTTTGATGTAAGCTTTTGAGGCCTTGTTTCTAGTTGAAAAACAAAAGAACAACAAACTCACTTACCTTTGTGATATCAGCAAGGAGTGTAGGCAGCACTGAGTGGAAGTCAGGATCGGAGCCCGGCAATGACCCAAAAAATTCTGCAGGTAAAAAATCACAAGGTTTGAATATTTCTTTTTTTTCCCTTTTTTTCTTTTGTGGTTGGGGACTAAAACAGTCAGGGTTGAAAAATGTGGCAATAATCAGTTTTTAAGGACTGGTATAGCAAATCATTAAGAAATCAGCATCACATAAACTAATGGTCATTGATGTGAATGATATATCGGAGGACAGGTGCAAGGGGTACATTTGTATGTTTATGTGATAAGAATAGTTATTAAAGTGGATTTTTAGGGTGCTTAGTTTTATTGTATAGATTTGGATCAGGCAGGCAAATTGACTGGCTAGGCCTGTGGAGATGAAGATATGATGAAGCTAACAAAAAGAAATTGCTAGCATAAACACTGGAGCCAAGGACCATTTGCAGAATCCTACTTCCATCCTGAACCACAATTCTCAGAATATCCCAGAAGGTTGAACAGAGACAATCCAGAGTGCCAGAAGGTATCTAAGTAAGATGAGTCTAAAACTCACCTTTTCTTATCTAGGAGATTCTCTTGCTCTGAATGTTGTCCCAAGAGACCTTTTGATATTTTCCAGTGTTGGGTTTGCCTATCTAAACCAGAGAAACAGAACTGGCAGAGAATGCCAGTTTCATGCCATGTCATACTAAAATAGCATTTCTAGTGTCCATCTAGCGTGCTAAGAGTGCTGGGCGTAACAAGGAGTTCTAGGTTCATGGGTCCCTCCAGGTACCCTCTGAGAATCCTGAGTGTGCCTGATGATCTTGCTGAGTTTTTTAAATCCACTCCCCTCTTGTGTCCCTGCTATTCTCTGCCCTACAAGGTCGACTTATATGGACTATATCAATGGCTTTTTGCCCTATGGCCTTGGGAAGGCTTAGATCATCAGGCAAACCCTTCATGCCTAGAGGTAGTAATGGGGCCCTGCTGCTTTTGGCACCAGAGAACTGTCCAGTTCTTTTGTGTATTGGGAAAAACTATAAACAGCCCCTTTATCAAACTCTTCTCATGCTCTCCCAATTTGAATGGCCATCTGTTTCCTTCTGGGACTCAACCAATTTACTAAGTGAGGGAATCTGTTTGGGTTATGCCAATGGAACAGAACTGTCCATGGGTGCTTCTTTCCACCTGGACTCTACAGGGTAACTGTGGCTAACTATTGAACTGAAACTCTGTGCTTCTCCTAGACCTATTATTGATATGAAGTAGCACCAACGGCTCATCAAATGAGACACAGGTTGGAGTGAGGAAAGAGAAGTGATACCATTCATGTTGTGCCTGTCACAGAAGTGACTGACTCTGTAAGGCCCAAGTTGAAATGACACCTCCTAATGTCGCTGTCGGAATGAGGATAAAACTAGAACTATGAAATCACCAACTGACCATCAATGAACTGAATTGTTTCCACATCCAAAGATTTGTCTTCCTCTAGCGCTCTGCTGATCAGCTTTTTGAGGTCTACATCTGTGAGATAGATTTCTGGTCGCTTGTCCTCCTCCATCATTCCATGAGGGGCTCCTTCACTTTCAATTTTGTTGGAATCAAAAGACAGGAGGTCACTTGCAGGGCTTTTTGCTTCTGCACTGTCTCTCTTAAAGATGGCCGTAAGTCGTGTCTCTATGGAGCTTGAACTGTAGAGAGCAGAGGACACATTCCACCCAAACCCATTGTTATATTTTTACAAAGAGAGTCATTATGTTGCTGTGAAGAGTCCAGACAGCTTCATCCTCTTTTCTGATGGGCTCTTAAAGAATATCCCACTTCAAAACTTGTTTAAATTGTTTATCAGAAATTTGAAATGTGGAAGAAGAATGGACATATATTTTAGTTGTTAGACAGAATGACAGGATGGGGGTAAAGTCCAGCTTGAAGACAGGCTACTAACTGAACCAAGTGATCAGAGTTTTACTTTATTCTTTACGAAAAAGTATTATTTGTCAAGAGTTGCTATATTTCACCAGTGTTTTTGGTGGCCTTATAAGTAAAGTCATGAAGTGCCAATCAACAAGAAGGATGAATCGTCCTTTTTTCTACAAATAGCCTTCTTTAGGAGGGTCTATGAAATAGCAGCATAGGATACAGCAGTGGGACAGTAGTATGTATACATTGTAACCAAGTCAAAGTTTCAATTCTTAAGTTTATTTTTCTTCTACTTCTTTCAAGAAGTATTTTTTCATTAAAAAACAAAATTCTAAATCAAACATAATTTTTCCCCTCAAGTGGCTATTAAGATAACATCATAGAAGAAAGGTGTGAGAAAAGAGAAAGGGAAGTAGTATATAATTAACCATATTTATTATCATATTTATTGACTTGATGCCTTTTTGCATATAAAAATGAAATAGGATTCTCTTTAACTCTTTCCTCTAGGATCAGGTTTACCTTTTAGTTTATGCCATAAATCCACACAGAGGGATGCAAAAGTGTTTTAAAGGCACAGAAACTGATTATGTGTACTCTTGGCAGTTCTTGAGGCTACACAATCAGTCAGAGTCTACAGTTCATTATTTCATTAGTCAATTAGAGAAGCCAAAGCTGGATTCTTATCACTGAGCTCTCCAAGATATAGTGGGCTCTGCCCCAATTCAAACTGACCTTGAAACCAAGGAACAAATTAGTTTCTCTGCTTTATTCCAGACTTAGGTTGGCTGCTTGTACAAGTGTGCATTCAGACAGACAATTCCCCATCACAAACGATATTTAAGAAATTGTTAAAACATGCACAGAAATGTGTTTTTATGTTTTTCTAGTTAGATTTTGAGTTTTACAGAATATAACTTCACAGATCAAATAATTGTTTACATACTTATCTCACATGGTGATTTTGACTTGAGTTTTTTTCTACTACTGAGTAACTGATCACTTACTCTCATTTAGATAAGACACCAATAAAAAGCCATTGGTTTATACCAGACTTTGTAGGTAAAAATTATTTGTAAAAGATCAGCATATAAATTAGTGTGAGAAAAGGTACTATATTTCAAAACATTAGAAAAGTACAAATTACCCATCTCTTCTTTTCTTTGGTCTTCATTTCACCATATGCAATGGGAACATGCAAGGGAGAAAGATTTTTATGAAATTTATTAAGACATTTACTGAATCATTTCATATACCAGAGAGAGAGAGAAAGAAAGAGAGTGAGAAAGAGAGAGAGGGAGAGAAAGAGATTTCTTTCCATCGTCTCCCAAGTTTGCCCAGAGCTTTGAAGGAAATAATAAACTGCCATCAGAATTTTGATAGGAATTTTGAGAGCCATATGAATCTCAGGAAGTAAACAGATTTATATGATATTTCTGATTAGGATTCAATCTTAGTTCAAAGATTGTATATACTTTTTATTTTAATTTTTACATTTAAATTTAATTAGCCAACATATAGTATATCATTTGTCTCAGATGTAGTGTTCAACGTGTACTTTTGGTTCTCTTTGTAAACTCTTTGATTTCTTTATATTCTTCCCAAAGAGGTGGCAAATATATACATCTTACATTTTGGGTGGTGCTGGTGCCAGGAAGTTTTTAAAGAAAGTATTTTATAAATGAATTTCTCACCCTCTGAGTAGCATTAAATGATTAATTTAATCCTGAAGGTAATTTATTTAAGATTGGACACTGGGACCGGTGTTTTGTTGACTGATTATTTTTCAAATTACTTTAATCAGTAAGCCTTGAGGGAATGGTATAATTCATCATGGAACAGGTTGCAAGAAAAATAAACACCTGTTTCCTGAGTGGGTGGTCCACGCCAGGGAATGTATATGCATCCTCATTTAATCTTTTCAACAACACAATCCCCATTTTACAGAAAAAGGAACACACACACGTGGGGGAAGTTGTTAGCTGGAAGGTGGCAGAGCCAGGATTCAAACCCTGTCCTGCTTGACTTCAAGCTTGGGCCCATTGGCCATGCCACTACCTGCTCAAGCCTCAAAAGTGGCCATTTGGTCATCAGACTGACAAATATTTTGGACTCCTCCAGGCATATACATGAATTGAGTTTAGAAGCTATATTCAGCTTTCTCTTTTTACATTCAGATGATATTTGTTGGCAAAGACATTCTACACCTGTGATGGGATTTGTGTTGCTGCTCTTTCTGCTTGGAGTATGAATTCATTTAACTTTTATCCCTTGATAAAATATGACTGAAAAAGACTTTGATACTACTTTCCTTCTGTGGAAAATCTATGACTTTCTCATTGGGGCTGCTCTGTGGGAAGGACTTCTGTATCAACTAGACATTCATTTAGGGCTTGCCTCCTGCTTCTTTCAGCAGTGGCTTGTAATTTGGAGAGAAGCAGGGCTCCCTGAGCCAAGACCTTAGTCCTGCTCATTAAAAACAATATGTATATTGCATTGAAATATAATTGCCATGAAACAAATTGCACATGTTGAAGGTGTACAATTTGATCCAAGTTTGCCACTATACACCTATGCAACCATTACTACAATCAAATTAATTCCTCCCAAAGGTTTACTCATGCTCCTTTGAAACCCTTCCCTCCTATCCTTTCTGTCTTACCCTCCCCAAGCAACTACTGATCTGTTTTCTGTCATTATAGATTAGTTTTGTGTGTTCTAGAGTCACATATAAATGGAATCATAATACACTCCTTTTCCACCAGTTTCCTTCACTCAACATAGTTATTCTGAGGTGAACCCATATTGTTGTGTATTCTATTAGTTCCCTCCTCTGCTGAGTAGTAGTCTATGGTAATAATAGTCCACAATTTGTGTTATCTATTGCTCTGTGGATGGATATTTAGGTTGTTTCCAGTCCTCAGCTATCCCAAATTAAGCTGCTAGGGACATTCATGAACTAGCCTTTGAAAGAGTATACCCTCCAATCAGATTAAATGATTGTTAACAGTTTCCCATATTTGCTGTAAGAAATAAAGCAGAATTTAAAGTGCATCTTTTTCTGTTCGTCCTTATAATTGTGTTAATAATAGATGTCCTCCCAACTTCCCAGTTGTGTTGGGAGAATCAAATAAGGTCACTAATAAAAAATGTACTTATTAAACTGTAGATCAGGTTTTATACAAATGAGGTGACATAAAGACAGTATTAGGAGATTCATAGAATTTTAGGGGATCTGGCTCCATGAGAAAGCAATTTCCTTCACACTAAGTTTACTTTACAATATTCTGAGCATTGTTAGTTATGATTAAAAGCTTGCCACACTTGGGGTGCCTCGGTGGCTCAGTGGGTTAAGCCTCTGCCTTCGGCTAAGGATCCCAGGGTCCTGGGATCGAGCCCCGCATCGGGCTCTCTGCTCTGTGGAGAGCCTGCTTCCTCCTCTCTCTCTGCCTGCCTCTCTGCCTATTTGTGATCTCTCTGTCAAGTAGATAAATAAAATCTTAAAAATAAATAAATAAATAAAAGCTTGGCACACTCATAAGCATACTGTTTATAGTATTCAGGGTCAGCATGTTTTCTGCGAGACTTAAGTATTCATTCCATAATGGAAATCATTGGAAATATATGGTCAAATTTACTTTATAAGCATCTTTGGCAGAAATAAGAATAAAGTCTTACAGAGACAAATACATGGGAAAGATGCAGCTTCAGTGGATATACCCTTTTTACCTTGGGAAATCTCATCATCCTAACATTTTTGTTTTCTTCTGAAATAGATTTTTTTTATTATTAGTTTTTCATTTATTTGAAGGGAGGGCATAATGAGCAATTTGAACATTCACCAAGAGGACTGTTTGTATCATTTCCTTCAGCTTTAAATGAAACATCTGCTCTTTAGCGCAGTGGCTTGTCCAGAAGACCTTGCTATGTATGCAGAATATTCTACTATCACCTTTTATTTCTCTCTAATCCATCTGATTTCACATGGAATATTGTGGAGCAGCATCTTGAAATAAAGAAAAATGAGTCTGCTGCGGTACATATTAAGGGTTTCATCTTTTATAACTTTCACTTTTCAATACTTTCTTCCTCTGGAGTCATACAAATCAGAGCGGCCTGATAGCTTTGAACAAAAGGAAAAAACTGGTGGAGTTCACCCAGATGCTATTCCTCATGAGTGTGGAAACTTGCTCTGGGGACCTTCTAGCTTTAAGACAACAGACAGTTTAGGGGCCAGGAAGTACTTTGGGGGAGGCCTTCTCTATCCACCTTACAAATCCCCCTTGGGGCAGGGAATCTCATTCTGACCCGCCAGGGCTGACATATACCTTGTGGCACATTTAAAAAAATATCACATTAGGACCCTGCCTATAGATGTTTTGAATGAAAACTTAGAGGATGCAAAACTGCTTGCCAAAAATCATGATGCCCACCCAGATTAGAGTGTTGACATGCTAATGGATATAGGCCTACTTGTGGGGAAGCCATGGGAATGTAACTCGACCCTGCTTTAGCTTGGCACTATTCTTTAATTTCATTTCCTTCATTTAAAATTGTAATTAAATAATTTTTGTGTGGTAATGCATTACTACAGTTCAGATGTCAAAGTGATAATAAAAGGTATATTTTGGGAAGCATTGCTTTCACTTCTGTCCCTTTCTACCCCACTCTTTCAACTTTCTTATCCCCATTGGTACTACTTTCTATTTGTTTCACCTGATTCCCTAGGGTCAGCCTGATTTGTTTCAGTGATGATGATATTTAACATTCAACAGGGAACCAGGCAATCAGACACTAGGGTAACTAATTGGTACTACTTTTGACCTGTCTCTACTGAGGTGTCCTCCTAAGAGGTTCGTTAATAACATTGCCAAGGACAGCAGATGAGCTCTCTGCAGAGAGCAGTGTTTCTGACTCCAGAGGGAGGAAGGAATACAGCTTCTGTGTTACCCCTTAAGAAATCACCTAGAGTCATGTTCTAATTAGACAATTCCTTTATCTGAAATATATTCAGTTTCCAGGATCTGGCACGGCTAAACAACTGGGGGAAAGGAACCTTATAATCCCCATGACACTGCTTTTAAAAAAGGAGAGGGAGAAAGTAATTTAAATTGAGAAGAGTCCGATTCTCTTACTTACCTAAATCCTAGCACATGGATTTCTTTGAATCCTGGAAGTTTCTTAAATACCTTTTGCAACTGCGGAAAGAAAGAAATTTATGAAACACTCTTTGGCTCTACTGGGTCAGATGTTACCTAACTGAAAAAGCCTAAACACTTTTGATGAGTTCGGGGAAAAAAACATGAAAATGGAAAATTGAAGCAACTATTGAGGCCAAACTCTTTGTTCTTAGTTATTTCTGAAACTCAGAGGAAAGTGTTTTACTATGTATTTAAAAGCTGCAATTGGGGGGTGCCTTGATGGCTCAGTTGTTTAAACATCCGACTCTTGATTTTGGCTCAGGTCATGATCTCAGTGGAGCCTGCTTAAGATTCTCTTTCTCCCTCTCCCTCTGCCCCTTCCCACCGTACACTCTCTCTCTTTCAAAAAAAAAAGAAAAGAAAAAAAAAGTGCAATTGGGTAGTTCTGACCTGCTTTAATGGTTACTTTAAATAGAATATGAAATAACTTTAAGGTGGTACTTGGAAGAAACATTTTTGGCTACAGTATTTTTATTTATACACACAGAATAGCTATTACATTTTCTTTTTTTTTTTTTTTAAGATTTATTTATTTGACACAGAGAGAGAGATCACAAGTAGGCAGAGAGGCAGGCAGAGAGAGAGAGAGGAGAGGAAGCAGGCTCCCTGCTGAGCAGAGAGCCCGATGTGGGCCTCTATCCCAGGACCCTGAGATCATGACCTGAGCTGAAGGCAGAGGCTTTAACCCACCGAGCCACCCAGGTACCCCTATTACATTTTCTGAGTTGAATAAGATGATTTGGAAAATATAATGTCAAAGAGATTATTAAAATCAAAATGGCTGCTGTAACTAAATAAATTGCTACAAGCAGACTCTAATAGGTTAGATTCACATGTAGATTTATGTGGACTTTACAATAAATTTTCTTAATTAGTGTGACCTTGCTAATGAGGCATATTATCAGAATATTCTACAATCGCTATTCTCAGTGACTCCTGACTCACTATGGTCTGGCTTCTGCCTCTGGATTTGCCTCGGAGGGGGTTTTCTCCAGGCTGTTGCCTCTTGGCTCTCTCCAAATCCAGTGGCATTTTCCATTCCTCTTCCACAGTGTGCCTGCTTCCTTTTCGGGTTCTTCTTCTATCTCAAGGACCACTTTCTCAGTCTTCTTTACTCCATCTTATTCTTGTCTGCACTCTCTACTTTAAATATAAAGACTCTGGAGTTTGCATTCTCAGCCTCCTTATCTCACTCTCCCACTTATTCGGTGAGCTTGACCGTAGGTACCCTGCTAGGCTCTGGGGACACACGGCCACATTGATCAACTTACTCCTGTGCAGGCTGGGAGGCAAGAGAGACCAAGAGGAAGGGATAGATTAGTAGTGAAGTTTGGAGGGGAAAGCAGGGTGAAAGTGAGGCTGAGTAGGTAAGCAGGGACCCGGGATGGTCCTTCTTTCCCTGTGCCCACCCTCCTCTGCCTCTCCTCAAGGGAACTCATTTTCTCCCATGGCTTCCGTGATCACCTGAGACATAGCTTTGAGTTCTACACATCAATATCCCAACTTGGTCACTAATTAAATGTGTCCAAACCAGAGTCATTCTCTCCTTCCAAATCTGCCTTTCCTCCTGGGCTCTCTATCCTAGTCAGATTCATAAACACTTATCATGCATCTTGTATGCCAGAAAACCCAGCAATCCCAATACCTTCCCCTCACACCCAGTCACCAACTCCTGGTGGCTTGAATCCCATATACATTTTGTTTCCACCACATTCTTATTCCCGTGGCAGGCATACCCTTCCTGTCTCCCTTCCTATATTGCTGAAATGGTTTTCTGGGTATGTGTGAGGAAAGGAAGGAGAAATTTTGGGGAGGGATATGTTGGGGCAAGAGGAAAAGGAGGAGATGTCTCCTCAACCACATTTTTATTTTTAAGGGAATCATTCTATATCTGTTGTTCTTCACTAAAAATCCCTTGATGGGCTGCACTGCCCACTGAAGAAGGTCCAGTTCTTTAGAATGGCATTTAAGACCCTCCACAATCTACCCCCTCCATTCCCCAAGTACTTTATCATTTGTTATTCCTGCCACCATTCCCCCCTTGGCCAATATTGTATCCTCTAGTCTCACTAAACCAAGGCCTATCTCTCCTTAAGTACAACATGTACTTCATTCAGACTTCTATGGCTTTAGCCCAACATGCAACTTCTATCTTCTGCTTATTGACTGCTTATGCCCCCATCTTTCAAAGCCAGCTCAAATGCATTCTCTATTTCTTTAAAGATTGTATTTATTTATTTGAGAGAGAGAGAGAGAGAGAGAACAAGGGGCATGGAGAGAGAGAGAGAATGAGAAAGAGGGAGACAGAGAGAGAGAGAGCAGAGAGCATGAGCAGGGGGAGAAGCAGGCTCCCAGTTGAACAGGAAGACTGATGCAGGGCTCAATCCCAGGACCCTGAGATCAGGACCTGAGCCAAAGACAGACTGAGCCACTCAGGCATTCCAAACACATTCTCTATTGAAAGGCATCCATAGAGTACTAAAATTAGGCTCAATTATTTCTTCTCCATGCTACTCTAGAACTTATTACACTGTGTCCCATAAAACAGTCTATGAGCTGCATGATGTCTCTCTCACTGAGATTATGCTCTTTGGGCTCAGGGACCATGTCTTATTTACTCATCTTCATCTCCCTCCCTGTCAGTACCTAGCAGATCATCATCCACATGGTAGGGACTCAGCAAATTTTGTTTAATTGACTTGAGTGACTCTTCATTCTCTAAACTCATCGACTTGCCACTGCATTGTCACTGTATCTAAAATTACTGCTGACTCTACATTATCTATGCCAAGGACTAAGGCAATGATGCACAGATAATCCCCAAATCACACTGGGCTTTGAAATGCATCATGGATTTCTTTTTCCAGCAGACTGCTTTACCTCCTAAGTCATATTTTCTTGCACCAATGTTAAAAATAGTTTTCATTCCCTGAGTATATAGTAACTTCAGTGATGAAGGTAGGCCAGCTTTTAGGTGATGAGGTAGTTGTGTAGGCTTGAATTTAGACATTGGTTCTGCTACTTTCTAGCTGTAAGGCCTTGAGTTTATTGCTTAGCCTCTCTGAATCTGATCTCCTTAGCCAAAAAGGGATAACAATACCTATATTGGGAGGCTCCTGTAAGGAATAACTAATAGGTGCCTGATACACAATGGGCAAAGAGTCAATGATACTGTATTATTGATTTACTTAGTCTCTCTCTCTCCTACTGGATTACTAGCTTCTTGATAACCCAATTTTCTTTTATTTCCTCAGTGGCCGCAGACCATGGAGCCTGATGATAGCAGACAGAGCAGGCCTTCAGTCAGTTGTTTTTGAAAGACTCAGTGCGGGGAAGGTGAGTGGAGAGAGGGTGAGTGTCTCCATAGGGGTCAGGGGCAGGGAGCCTGAGTAATAAGTTTCTGTGCCTCCACTGCCATTCCCGACCACACCCGCCCCCCCTCCACCGCCGCCACAGGCTTACCAGAGGAGAGGTAGGAGTTTAGGCAATGGGGACCTCGTCTTTAGTATGGGAGCAGGTAGGAAGGAGCTGTGTATGTGCTCCAGCTCTGTTCTGGCCTCCTATGACAAATATCTCTGGGGCCACAAGGCATTTGTCATGCCATTGCAGGAACAACACCTGGGACTGAATGTTTAAGTGTGAGCAGCAGTTTCTGGAGAAGATTCAGACCCTGACTTGTTCCTCTTTCTTGTCCAGGGTATCAGAAACGCTGTTATATGGATGAAAACAATCAATCAAGCACAGAACTACTGTTTTCAGAGAAGGCCACAGCTGCAGCATGGGCAGCAGGGAACATCTCCAGGGACAGCCGTCCTCCCCTCCAGGAGTGTTCCATGGCACTGCCTCTGGTGGAGGGGAATTTTGCTTGTTGTCCATGTCCTCTTTGTAAACCTGTCTGTGATTGATTAAGAGTCAGCTATGCTTAGGAGGGTGCAGAAGGCATCTAGGGAGGAGATGACAAAGGCCTTCAGTTAATTCTGCTAAATAATCTTCTGGGGACCTTCCAATCACGGAGTGCTAACCACTAAATTGCTAATTAAGTGCCCAGTTAACCTTATTAATAATACTAACTGCACAGGGGCCTCCCTGATTCTGCTGGAATGTATGCTAACGGGGCTATAAAAAGGCAGCCGTGTTGAGTTCTCATGAATGTTTGCACAGGAGAAAGCATTCAGACAACAACTAAGCATTCCTTTTGACATTTGTATTAAATTGCTCATTAGGTTTATTGTGGAAATTAAATTACTGCAAAGCACTGTCCATTAATTCCTGATTAGGCCTGAATGGCTGTGCTGATGAGAGTATGGGCTGTGGTGGAGCTGCTTTGTTATGTGTGGGCAGGCTGCTAGGTGGTCTGGGTTGCTCAGGAGCCTGGAAAGGGAACAGATGCTCTAAGCAGAGGGGCTCCATTTCAGAGAAGCCAGCGACCATGCAGAGGAACCAGCAGGACTGATGTGATGGGTCTCTGGAATAAGACCAAGCAAGACATAGTCTTTTGTCTAATAAGGTTTTTAGAGTCTAGAATGGATATGTTTATCTGATAATGGTACAAAAATTCCTGTCTTGTAGATATTTATTTGGGGAAAATGGGAAGTATAGCATAATGGCTAAGAATAGGGGTTGTGGTGCCAGGCTGCTTGGGTTTGAATCTTGGCCAACTATCCAGTTTTGAAGATACTCTCACTATACTAAGAACTTTCTGAAAAGAATATTTCAAAGAACAAATAGGAAGTTAACAGACTATTCTTTAATTCACTCTATCTAATAATCCATGTCTAAGTACTTCTCTGGTTCATAAGCACCCCATGCTGACGGTTTCTCTTTGAAGTTTGTAGAAATGATTCTTTACATTTTATTGACTGAATGGTGATGCAGGGAGTGGTTGGAGGTTTAAAATTTTGGCTTATTCATCATCTCTTCAGTTGAGAGGAAGTAAGTCTTGAATTCTCCACATATGAGAAGGAGGGGCCTGTGGGTTCCCTGCCCATGCTGTGTGAGATCCTTGGGCTATCCACAAATGTAGTTCATAGTTAAGTTATCTGATGAATGCATCAATTTTCAGTTGCATTTCTATAATTACAGAATAGTTAACTGCATCCCAACTCCGTATTAGGAGATGAGTCCTCGGGGATAAAGAAATTGCTCCGGCCCTCAAGAGGACACCCAGAGCCTGAAGGCAATGAGGGTGTTGAGTGAAGAGGGAGAAACAGAGACAAGAGAGGCCATAGACATGTAAACGAACAATCTCAAGACAGGGTGATGACTCTCAGGATAGCAGTAGGCACTGTGTGTTAACTCAGAGGAGAGGTACTGAACCTAGGATGGGTGGAGAGAACCTTCCTTGATGAAGTTTGCAAAATGAAACCCAGGGAAAGGACACTGCAGACAGAGGAAGCAGCATATGGAAAGGCTAAAGGTGAGAAGAGATTTGCAAGCGGTTTGTATTTCCTGTAAAGTAGTGTGCAAAGGAGGGGGATGGGAAGGAGCTAGTGTTAAGATGAGGCTGGAAAGGATGGGATCGGGAAGGAGACAAACCATAAGAGACTCCTAATCTCACAAAACAAACTGAGGGTTACTGGGGGGTGGGAGGGTAGGGATAGGGTGGATGGGTTGTGGACATTGGGGAGGGTTTGTGCTATGGTGAGTGCTGTGAAAGGTGTAAGCCTGATGATTCACAGACCTGTACCCCTGGGGCAAATTAAAAAAAAAAAAGATGAGGCTGGAAAGGAAGGCAGGACTCTTATCATGGTGTATAGAAGCCACGGTCAGCACAGTGCTTTGGATTTATCTTCCAGCAAATGAAGAGGTGGGCAGAGGTGATGACGGTCAGAGATGGACGAGACATCTTGGGGCAGCTCCTAAATTTACTGGATGGCATGGACAACATAATTGGCCTTCACTTTCACCCATGAAAAATGCCATGGCTTTAAATTGCATCAAACTGCAAAAGTGGAAACATTATATAAGACAAATATGGGTTAAAAATTCATATTTCAACCTAGCATATTCCATGGTTGGTGCTTACATGAACATTTTAGAGCTACAGAATACGTGCTTAGTGACTTTCAGTTAAAGGAGATTTAAAAACCTACTAATATTTAAAGAAAACCTAAATGTAAGTGACTTTTAAAATAGAGAAGCTGGAATAGAAAAACTTTTCTAGAGATCATTTGCCCTAACGTTTTGGGACCTACTGCAGTTTTTGATTTCTTTCTAACGGTTAAAAATGAATGCCTAGTTATAAGAAGTTGGAAATATTAGCTCAAAGGGTTTAGGTCCTGTTGGCTCTCAGATTCTGATTCATGACTTGGGCTGTGGTTGTGTGGGGTGGGTTCACTTACCTGAAGTTGAGACTTTGCTGCCAGCTCCTGATAATATGGGGACTGGGAGTCAGTGAGTTCTGCCTTGAACCTCTGGTTTGCCAGAGTGATGCGCAGCTCCACCTTCTGCTCCAGTGGACCCTCGGACACCTTAGTGGATTCTACTTTTCTTTCCTAAATTAAAAAGTAAAAGTCTTCTCTTAACATAAAGCATAATCATATGGTAATATTAAACAGTATATATTGATAATGTCCCAAGAAGTGTATCATGAAGGCTCAAGTGCTTTTAGAATTAAAATCCTACTAACTAGAAGTGTCCTCTGAATTTCATTGACAAAGTACCAAAGCTCCAATGAGTTTAGAATCCTTGAGAACACTGCAATTGTATGACTATGTGCATGAAAGCATTTACACACATACACACACACATAATTCATAAATACCATATGTACATATACATACATAATCCCATCACTGGAATTGTGCCACATTCTTGTGTAACTTTTTGAATACTCTTTGATGAGGACTGGATTACCCAAAATAACCTAAGGATGCTGAGCTATTACTTAATATAATCTTTTTTTAGGGAAGGGTCTAGACTGGTTTAATGAGACCTTTTGTGCTTAAACTTCACATTGAAGCTAGTTAGTAAGCACTGTCAGGTCAAGAGAGGGTTTTAAATATCTCTCAGAAAGAATGGCATATTTGGGCCACCTTTGGTAGCATGTGACCTAGAAGAGAAGCACTCTTCTGAGGACCTGGATTTGGCCTCTGATCACAAGGGCCAGAGGTCATCCTTCTTGCCCTCTGGACTGGAGTCTGTCACTGTTCTGAATTCACCTAGGCTCCCAAGGTACAGATCAGCCTAGAGCTGGGTTTCAAACTTGGGGTTTGACATATTTTCAATATTGGGCACCCAGATGATCATGAAATCTGAACAGCTTTCTTAAAAGAGTAAGAAACTTGTCTGTAGAAAATGGAAAGTCTTTGGTAATGTATATGTTCTCTTATTAGTGAAATTAGAACTGTGGAAGCTGAGAGAGACCAACCAATGGAAAATGACATGAGGGACTAATCTCCTGTGGTCAGTGGTCAATGTAGTTTCTCTTCATTTCTTACCACAAAGTCCTCTTTTCTATGGGACAGCAGCATAGCCTCTAACTTTAATAGAGCACACAGAGGATGTAGACTCACAATTGTCAGACTACTGATGGTTAACAAAAAAGATTTCATTCATTCATTCATTGACATACATTAAGCATCTGTATGGGTATAGAAGAGTGCTGGGAAGTTGAAAGAAAAATATGGCATATGGTATTATCCGTTAGAAGCTTACCATTTCACTAGGCATACTTAAAGTTTACATGAGACATTTAAATAAATTCTTTAGATGTATTAGTGAGAAGTCTTCTAATTTATCCTCAGCTACTGGATTAATTTTCCATGCTTCTCACCCAGCATCCTCAGTGATACTTTATTACCCATGTGATAAAAATCCAAACTATTTTCCTGACCTCTAAGGCTCTCCACAATCTGATCTCAATGTGCTTGAACAATTTTATTTACGTTTTATTCTTTATATTTTTTTTTCATGAAAATTTGTGTGTTTTTTTTAATTAAACTACTGAGTAGGCCCAGGTAGTACATTCTATTTTTAAAAAGTTTTTATTTTAATTCTAGTTAGTTAAGATACACTGTTATATTAGTTTCAGGTGTACAATACAGTGATTCAACACTTCCATACATCACCCTGTGCTCATCATGACAACTGCACTCCTTAATCTCCATCACCTATTTCACCCACCCCCAACCCACCTCCTCTCTGGTAACCATGTTTGTTCTCTATAGCGAAGAGTCTGTTTCTTGGTTGCTCTCTCTCTCTCTCTCTCTTTTCCTTTGTTCATTTGTTTTGTTTCTTAATTCCACATCTGGGTGAAATCACATGATATTTGTCTTTCTCTGACTGACTTATTTCACTTAGCATTATACTCTCTAGCTCCATCCACATCCTTGCAAATGGCAAGATTTCATTTTTTTTTATGGCTGAGGAATATTCCATTGCATATATATATATATATACACCACATTTTCTTTATCCATTCATCAGCTGAGAGATATTTGGGCTGTTTCCATAATTTGGCTATTGTAAATAATGCTGCTGCAAACAGGGGTGCATGTATCCATTTGAATTCGTGTTTTTGTACTATTTAGATAAATACCCAATAGTGTAATTACTAGATCTTAGGGTAGTCCTATTTTTAATTTTTGAGGAACCTCCATATTGTTCTCCAGAGTGGCTCCACTAGCTTGCTTTCCTACCAATAGTGCAAGAGGGTTCCTTTTTCTCCACATCCTTGCCAACACTTGTTTCTTGTATTGTTGATTTTAGTCATTCTGACAGGTGTGAGGTGATATCTCACTGTAGTTTTGATTTGCCATTCCCTGATAATGAGTGATGATGAGCATCTTTTCATGTGTCTCTTGGCCATCTGTATGCCTTCTTTGGAAAAATGCCTGTTCTCGTCTTCTGCCCCCTTTAAAATTGGAGTATTTCTTTTTTGGGTGTTGAATTTTAGAAGGTCTTTATATATTTTGGATAATAACCTTTTATCAGATATGCCATTTACAAAAATGTTCTCCCACTCTGTAGACTGCCTGTTTTTTTGTTTTTGTTTTGCTGTGTAGAAGCTTTTTATTTTGATGTAGTTCCAATAGTTTATTTTTGCTTTTACTTCCCTTACCTCGGGAGACATGTCTAGAAATAAGTTGCTATGGCCAAAGGCAAAGAGGTTACTGCCTGTATTCCCTTCTAGGATATTTATGGTTTCCTGTCTCACATTTAGGTCTTTAATACATTTTGTATTTATTTGTGTGTATGGTATAATAAAGTGGTCCACTTTCTTTCTTTTGCATGTTGCTGTCCAGTTTTCTCAACATTACTTGTTGAAGAGACAACAAGATATTCTTATTGGGTATTCTTTCCTGCTTTGTCAAAGATTAGCTGACCATACAGTTGAAGGCTTATTTCTGGGTTTTCAATTCTGTTCCAATGATCTATATGTCTATTTTGTGCTAGTACCATACTGTTTCGATTACTACAGCTTTGTAATGTAACTTGAAGTCCAAAATTGTGATGCCAGCTTTACTCTTTTTTTTCAAGGTTGCTTTGGCTCTTTGGGGTCTTTTGTGGTTTCACACAAATTTTAAGATTCTTTGTTCTAGTTCTGTGAAAAATGCTATTGGTATTTTGATAGGGATTGCATTAAATGTGTAAATTGCTTTCGGTAGTACAGACATTTAAACAATATTTATTCTTCCAATCCATAAGCAAGGAATGCCTTTCCATATCTTTGTGTCATCTTCAGTTTCTTCATGTGTTTTATAGTTTTCAGAGTACAGGTTTTTCTCCTCTTTGGTTAGATTTATTCCTAGATATCTTATTATTATTTTTGTACAATTATAAATGGAATTGTTGCTGCTTGAATGATTGTAGTCTGTATCATTTCTCCCTGTACTGACTACCAGATAGCTTGTTCACTGTTGGTCACATCGCTTGTGCTAATCTCCTGTCTAGAGACCCTCCTCACTGCTCCCCACGCTCGCCTCCAGCACTAAATCATGGGGACACACACACATACACAATACACTTTTTTACTTCTTACCAACATTTTATGGTTCATTGAAAATAACATTTCCTCTGATCATTTAGGGCAGAAATCTTTGTCTCCTCTAATCTCCTGGAGCAGTGAATAATATTTGAATTTCTCATTTAATACCTATGCTATACTCATCTAGAGTCTTTTTATATGCTAATCTTGTCACCCTATATATAATCTCCCGAATCCAGTATGATTTTCACACTTCATTAATTCTCCCAAAGTTAAAAAAAAAGTGGCCATTTATGCACAAAACTCTCTGTGAATATACATGACTGAGGGTTATATCCTTTGCAATCTGTCCTGGTCTATCATTTTGTTCCATTCTATACATCCGCTATCTTCAAGTACAGCAATTAGATTATTTTGTTGTACTTATTTGCATTATACATTTCTCGTAGGCAGGAACCGTGTCTTATTTTTCTTAGGATCTTTGGCACATACCCCAGTGTCTGGCACATCAGAGGATTTTAGTAAAACGTTTGCTGAATGAAAGAATCAGTGATAGATGCAGGTGATAAAAAGGAGAAGAGGAGGATGTGGTGAATATGAAATGAAATGTTCAGGGGGTATTTACTGCAGAAGGGAGACCTATATTAGATTTTAAGAATATGGGACACAAGTAATATGAGAAAAGAGAAGGCAAAACAGAGTTGCCTTTGAAATTTTATAGTGAATACATTTAATCTCAATAATTTTTTCCAACAGCACTTTCCACTGTTCTTGGAATAATATTTTTGAGAAAAATGGAACATTTTAATTCTCTGTTCACAGCAATAGTTCCAGCAAATCCATAGCCATCTGGCCTACAGGCTTATAGGCCAGATAGAATGGCCAGCAGGGTTCTCATCCCTGAATTTTCGTCTAGAGCTGGTGAGACTGAACTTCTTGTCCTTCTCGTCCTCACTGCCTGGGCTTTGACCCGTGACTTCTGTGGAGGTTCCCAGGAGAGGAAAGGCTAGTGAAGTCTCACAGACCACGGGGAAGTTAGGTCTGGTTGCAGTGGCAGCGTAAAGATGAGAAGATCTGGGCTCAGATGTGTCACCCCTATGCTTCCGCCCCCTTCTGAACTTGCTGCCCACCTCGTGTTGCCACAGCCCTGTCACTCCTGAGTGAAGAGGACAGGGTTTCCCAGCTTCAGTGCCACGTGTCTGGCTCAAAGATTTTGGAGTGGTTAAAATGTTCCCCTTTTTTGATAACTGACATTAAATTCTGTAACATATCCTCTCTTCCTTCATGCCTTTTCACACAAAGAGAGCAGTGTGGCCAGTACTCTTCTTTGTCTGAGTACAGTTTGTATTTTTCCCCATTTGACAAGCAGGATTTCAATCACTTTCATATTTGTCTGATCTACTCATGCTGGCCATGACTGAAAGCAAAACTTCTACTCTTACTGTCAGCCCAAGATTACACTTAAGTGGAGAAGGAGCTTGACTGATTGACTGGTAGGTTTATTCATTCATTTATTTTAATGTTTGGTTAATACCTGCTGTATATGAGGTGCTGTTAGGTACTGGGAAAAAAAGGGCCCCTGCCGTCCTGGAGTTTATAATAAAGTTGCTTCTTGCAATTCCTCCCACCTTATTCTAGTTTTCAATCCATTTTTCCCTCAGTCCCTCGAGGAAGGAAGAATCCTGAATAGAGCAAAGTCACTGACTCTTAATTGGAGTGATAAAAATGCAGCACTGGTAATACTGAATGGCTAATTCACCCATTCTCTTTTCTTGTGTTACTAATAAAATGAAAACGGGCATGTGAAGAGATAGGTTGACTCTAGGAACTTCTTACTATTGTAGGCATCTTGGTGTCATTGAGGAGTGTGTCATCCGGAGTGAGAGGGAAGTGTCCAACGGAGACATTGGCAATGTCTATGGAAATTAAAAACATTACAGGCACAAAAATGAGATTGGAGAAGTTTACATTAGAATAAAGTCAAAATTTCATACACTTTTTCTGTCATTATGGAATTTACAGATGTGAGATGCCTTCTTACCTCATTTTTTTTTTAGAGATCACATAAATATGTTCTTAAGAAAAATATAACTCAAACTTTTGATCCTAGTTGAATTCTCCATTCTTCTTTTCTAGGTGTTATCCTAGTTTGGTGCTATCCTAGATATGTTACATTTAAATGGTTTTGCCAATGAGATCTGGTTAATTTTTCCACTTGTGACTATATAAAGGATGCAAGACAGACATTTATCTTGAATTTATTTGTTTGAAAATATTGATAATGATTGTCTCCAAGTTGTAGGATAATGGGTGACTTGGCTTTACCTTTATTCTTTTCTAGATTTTTCAAGTTTTATACAATGCATTTAAATTATTTTCTAAAGTTAGAAATATCAGTTAGCTTTGAGAAAGTATATTATGAATTCTGTCAACTTCAATTAAAGATTGCTTTTAAATAATATACTTTCATGATCATTTGAATTAAGGTTCAGGAGGAGGTGAATGAGGAGGTCTAAGCTTACCTGTAGAAAACACAGGGGTCTCACCAGGCTCTCTGAATGTCTCCTCTGTAGATGTTTCATCTTTTCTATCACCACAGAAGAAAAGAAAGAAGAGGTGGTAAAAAGGAGCTTGATAACAATAGGGGAAATGCATTTACTTTTCTTAGACTCGATAGACCTAAAAATTAGAGAAAAACCCTTTAAAACTGGGTTTGCCTATTTCTTTCATTATATAAGTAATCTTCAAGTGCATTTTCATTGAAGCAAAATGCAAACAACTCCTGAAAATGATTGTTTGACTCCAGGGTTTTCCATAAACATTTCATGTGGTCCTGGGGAACATTTTCATCATAAGCAAAACTGGTCTTTGGGGCTTGATGTTTTATAGTCCCGTTGTACTTGCACTGTGTCCTTGACATCAAAGAAACTGCACGACATGATCTATGACTGAATGTTCTTGCTAAAATCTCAGATCCTCAAACCTGGAAATTCAGAGTCTTTAAGTTTATTTACTAAGGTGACTCTTGTGGTTATAGTAATAGGAGAGAGGGAGATTTCTGGATAATGCAGATGTATTAAATCGTTATTCTGGACATAACCACTCTCTGCAGGAGTTATAGGTAGGTTGGCAGTGCCAAGCAGTGGCAGTCTGGAAGATATCTAAGGGCAAATCCAAGGGCATGGTTGTACAGCTGTCTGTTATAACACTGGCCCATTCTAGCAAGCAAGTTTTATACAGAACGGAGTAGTAGTAGTGATATCTTTTGAGGGTCACTGAAAGATTCATTACTATAAGTTATTAGGTCTAATTAGCTTGTATCTGTGTTAGTATAATTTAGTCATAGTTGACCAATATACTTATTTGATCCACTTTTCTGTGATTCATGATGATGGGAAGACCAAAGGAAATGGCTAGGTGCTCTGTGTTGTAGAGTCATCTAGACTGGCAATAGACAATGGGACCATCTATATACATATTTCTAACACACTCAGTTTACCAGACCAAAATGTTATCCGTTGGCCTGGCATGGGCTCTGACCAATTAGAATAGATGCAAACATGGAGCACTATATTGGTGCACACAGGCTAAGTATAAATTCAGACCATTTTGGAATTAGGTATTCTTGTTTGTTTCTACTGGTATTATGCTATATACTTAAGAAATAGTTTTTATGGGTATCATATTTATAAAGATCTCATATCAAACATTAGAGTATTTGTGATTTAGACAATTTTCCTTATTTTTCACTTTATGGAACTTTGTTAATAGTAAGATCTATTTCCTCCCATTATAACTTTGGTATCCTTGTCTTACCTTGCTGTAAAAAAGAAAACCATGAGGAATAGTTATTAAAGTGCTGGCTATGGCATTAGTTACAAGTCAACAGCCTACTTTGTGCAGGATCCTGTGTCAGATGCTATTTCCGCATCCTTTGCCGCTGGGTATGATTCTGCCGTTACAATGGCAATCTAGACCATCACTCAAAGCTATAGTTTGGGAAGCTGGGACACTGGATTCTTTCACTGACTTTTATTTTAAAGTCATTTGAAACTGGCAGATTTACAAGCTACTCAGGTAAGAAAGTTTTCTGTTTTGTCTTCCTAGAAAGGTTTGAAATAACAGGCCTTCCTTCCTTCCTCCCTCCCTCCCTTCCTTTCTCCCCAACTTGGTAATCATAGTTAAAGTAAAATGTTTGTCTCTTGGTCATTAGCAATTCTTTCTAGCAATGTTGGTAGACACGGGAGTGGATGGGATGATTCTATTTTTTCTCTTTCTGTCTTGGGTAGCTCTTTCCTGTAATTTTTAATGTTGTTTTTTTTTTTATCAAGTCTTGGTACATTCTGTTGGATTTCTTCTTACGGATGCATGGCCTCTGCTTTGCTTTCTTTTTCTTTTTTTTTGAAAACAGAGGAATAAATATCATCCTATAGTTAATCAGAAGAGTGAATATCTGTGTCTTGTGAACAAAGTTAACACTCTAGTACTAAGATTTTCCTCAATCACATTATTACTTCTCATAACAACTTTTTAAAATTTCTAAAGAGTGGCTCTGTAGACTTATCAATTAACAAAATATATGAGGATTTTGCTCAGGTCTGTGGTGGCGGGTGGAGAGATATGAAAAGGTTCCTGCCCTTGAGGAGTTTAAACTCTTATAGGAAACTATGATAAAGCGAGGAAGTGTTAAATAAAAATGTAAGTGCCAAAAGGAGTACAAAGTTCAAAGCAGGGAGATATTGCTGCAGGCTCAAATAGTCTGTTAAGACATCATGGGATCTAGGTGGGACTTGCCTACGAGCTTGAAGGAGAGTAGGTTTTGGATAGGTTATGTAGAAAAGGCAGGTTCTTCTGGCCAAGAGGGAAAGGCTAGGGGTCAGAATCCAGGATGAGGAAGGTGTGGTCTATGTGCAGTGAGTGGCATGGTGGCAACAGTGGGATCATGGGTAATGGGTGTAAAGTTGGAAAGGTCAGGGGGTGGAAGGTCTCAATTCATTAGTTGGCCTCTGCCTCAGTGAAGGTCTTGGCAGGACACAGATGGCTCACTCATTGTGGGGTAATTTGAGCAAAGTTTAAAAAAGGAAACACTTACTAAGTTGTGGGAAGAGTATAAGAGCAACCACAAGGCTGAGTGCAGTACCCCAGGGCTGGTAACAGTGGGTGCTCAAACTACCCTTAGCCCAGTTACCGCAAACTGAGAAGCATCTGTAGAAAGGCTGCTTGACATGAGCTGAGATGAAGTTGAAGGAGGACAACAGCCCTTGGAGACTTTGCAAATTGGGGGTGAGGGGAGGTGAGAAATTCACTTACCTCATTCTCTCCTCTCCCTCTGATCTCCTGCTCCCCATTGACTGGTCCTACCTAGGAGTCAGGGCAAAGGCTGTGCGTGACTTTATCCTTACCAATCAGCCTTCTGTACACAGAGCATGAGGGGAACAGTGCGCAGAGGATATTTAGAAGTGTAAGAGGAAGATATGGGAATCTTTTGAATGTCATTGAACAGGGCTCAATGAAACAAAATGAATTTTTTTCAGGCTTATTAATCCACTAGCAGTTATGCAAGTTAAGGAGGGGAAGAGGTTAGAGGCAGGGAAATCCATTAGGGAGATCAGATTTGACATTTTTCACAGTGTAAATTAGTAAGGTCCTAGAAGAGGTTGTTGGCAAAGGGAATAGAAATGAAGGAACAAATGTGAAAAGCATTATAAAGAATTGTCAGTAATTCATACAGCCAAACTTGTGTCTCTCTTAGTATTATCTTCAGAATTAGATTTCTAAATGTTATAAAATGCATGTAATTTGTGTTTAGAGTTTGTCTCTCTTCTTTAATCATTTTATCTAATGTACTTTTCCCTGCCTTTTTCTCATTTTGATTTTCTTATTTGATATTCAGTTCTTGCTGAGAGTATAGCTCAGTGCTTTGGTAATTTAGTTTGAGAAATACTAATGCTTTACAGAATACCAAATGAGAGTTCAAAATGCAGGTTGCTCTCTGATTGTATTAGTATTTTCCTTATGTAACTAATAGTTTATCATAAATTCTAAAAATCAAACTATTTTAATTGTTCTATATCTTATAAGTGAAAATACATATTAGCTACTTAACACATAATAATGAATCCACTTTATCTGCACACATAGTGCCAACATCTATCTCAGTCTTTAGGGTCTATCCATTTCCCCTTTATATACTCATTTATCTTTAGCACAGTATATGCATAATTTGTCTGTCAGAATAATCTACACAGATATCAGGGCTGACATAATATCATAAAGGTACAATAGCTCAGTCTCACTCCATTATATGATCTTTCAAAAGTCAAGAGCATGCTACACTCTATTTTGGGTACTTACCTCTCAGGGAAGTGTCTCTGTTTTATTCTCTGCAGAAAGATAAAAAGTAATTTTACCAGGAGAAAATGTCAACTGAAGAGCTAAAGTCTATTTTCATCCCCTTTTCCCTTTAACTTCACTTCAACCAGCCTGTACAATGCTATTTTGCAAATATAAAATTCTTGTTGGGCTTATCAGATTTCTCTAAGCATTTCTTCAACTAATCCTTATACAGTGGAAACCAAGTGAAAAGGGGTGGGCATTGGAGGCCTGGGGGCTCTTCAGACAATGTTCCAAACGTACAGCGTTTAGGCTCACCTGCTGAAGAAGATCCAGGTGCTCCTGGGAATTGCTGAAATTTTTTCCAATGTCAAAGAGGCAGAAAGTCTCCTGTTGGCAGAGGCTGACCCAGTCCTGGTATTCCCCTGGGTCAGGGATGCGATCCAGAAAGATCCGATATGCTTCCCACACTGCTTCCTGACACACTGCAATGCAGCACCATTGAGAGCAGGAAATGGGCACATCCTAAGATGATCCCTGTTTCCCAGCCCAAGCATAATCTCAGAACATGGAGCGCTCTTTGATGGCTTATGTGAACACATTAATTTATAGCCCACAGAAATTAATTCATTTAAAAAATATATATTGAACCCCTCTATGTGTTATAGAGAAAAATAAAAGAAGGAAGATAGGGAATATGAGAGAGAGAGAGAGAAAGAGAGAGAGAGAGAGAGGCTGTAGTTTAAAATAAGGAAGTTGAGAAAGGCCTCACTATAAAGGTGACTTTTGAGCATTATGGAGAAGGCCTCAAGGCTGGAGAATGCTCTGAACATTGAAGGAATAGCAAAGAGGTCAGTGCGACCAGGGCAAGGATGACAGTAAAAGAGGATGAAGACAGAAAGATGTGGTGAGGGGAACAGGGACTGTGTAGGGCCTTGTGGACCAATAGTTTTCAAACTGGGGCATAGGAACTTGGCTATATTTAAAGACTTTTCAAGGGATAAAGAGGCACACAGACAATTTAAACAGAATCAGTATCTAGGTTTCATTTTTCCTATCATGCTTTCCTAAAGTCTTTCTGCCCAAGGACACACCTTTCCATTTCCACTTTTCCTTTGGCTTGTATCCTTCCCCCATTCATCCCTCCCTAATCTTACTGCGGCTCTGTGCCTCTAGGTTGCCACACAAAGAGACCGTGTCAAATAATAGTGTTGAGGTTAAGAAACCAAGTGAACTCAGCTGAGGGGTAATGCTTGTTTTTGCAGCAGGGTGGTTTCTGATTCTTTGCTTTCAACACATTAGAAGAAGTCCTAATGGAGTTGACAGCTGACAAATTGTAAAAATAATGATAGATCATGATGTGACTGTAAGCATATAATGTCAAAGCAACTTAAAGAATAAAGCTATTACTATAACAAAACTCCCATCTGTTTCCATCTACTTATTTACATTTAAGTTTTCTCAGCATTTAAGGGAAACCAAGTAAAAAAGTTTGGATAAAATTGATGCTAAATCCTATCTCATTTTGGCAATACATAATATGAATAATAAGTAACGATACATAAACTAATAGGAGGAACAACATGAAAGCACTCCACGTATCCAGAGCCTGAAGCTAATGAAACTTAAGCTACAGGCCCTTCATTTAAACTGGCCTCTTCCAAAGTCTTGTTCCTAAATTTGTATTTGTAAACGTTAGTCCCACAAAAAACGTTAGTCCCACGTTATCTGATCTTGTATCTATCAATAGAAATTTACTTAAAGTTTTTGGTAAATTTGTATCTATTTGTTTTAATCAATTGTATTTTAAAAGTAATTATAAATACAACTGAATCCAGGAATTTCTTTGTACACATAAAGCCTATAGTAACAGGAAATAAATAAAATCTGTAATTTAAATTTATATACATATTTTTACTACTGAGAAGTATGTAAGAGTAACCCTAACAAACTTTCAAGCATAAAATAAATTAAGATAAGGCTGTGAAGTGGGAAGTGGAGTGGACATGTGATGATATGAAGAAAAAGGATCCCTGTGGCATTTTGTACTGTTGAGAAGAGTACATGAAGGCATGCACTATAGAATATTTGATGGTAACTACTGTGTAGCTATGGTAGATTCTACTAGATGCATACGAATGCTCTAATTTTTGTTTTATTTTCAAAACCAATATTTACAACTCACCAGAAGTTGCATCTTATCCAATTATTTAAACTTATGATGAAAACCTTCAGATGTTAACTGGAAAGCATACAAAGGGGTACATAGTTTAAAAATTATTTTAGAGTATTAAGTGAGAGTAAAAAGTTAGATGACATCTGTCATAAGCAATTATAATATGTTGAGTTTTACCTCAGGAAAAATGGGGAGCAACTGGAGCAATGGAGAGCAAATGGGGGCCAGAAGCTGACATCATGTGACTTTCTAAAGAAACTCTGCGTGCCTCCTGAGAGAAGGGGTGGGGGGAGGGAAAAAGGTGAGAGAAGACCAATTTGTAGACTATTACTCCTATGCTTTATCCCCCCTCACTCCCTATTTTTATAAGTCTGATTTTTCTTAACTTTTTGTTTTAAGAGGCCAAGAGAATTCCAGACCAATAAAAGCTCAGGTTATTTACCAGCAACCACCCCACCAGAACCCACAAAGCCAGGCGTGGGTACAGTCCCTTCCACCTCCAATGTGCCATTAAGTTTGCCACACCTGGGAAAGCAAGAGGGGTCAGTACGCCTGGAGAACAAGTGAATAGCTTCACCAGGAGAACCCACTTTTGTGAATGTTATCTTCCTCCTGCCAAGCAAGGATCAGAGGGTTGTAATGCCTTTTCCAATACCAACAATCATGCAGTCTTTTGATCTTTATTTCGAATCAAGGGTCTATATACAATGCAAGAAGGAAACAACACTTGGATATCTTGAGACTTGCCCAAATCTTAAGAGTTGCATGTCTTGCCTAAGCAAACCAGTTGCCCTTGCTGTCTTTCTAATCTGCTTACCCCATACTCTCTTTCAGGGTGTTATTTTGACCTTCCATCTCTCCCCAATGCACTTGTTAATTTAGTTCAAATCACATTTAAGTGCCAGAGATACAGCATTTTTATGTACATAAAATCAAGTAGCGCTGCCTTTGAGGTCTCAGTGTTGGTGACTTTTACCGATAATATCTGTGTGTGAAACATCTGGGAGAACATAATGTGATAATCCTTCTATTTACCAGTTCAACGTACCCTCCCGCATGTTGCTTTTGGTCTCAGGTTAAGTCTTCCTTTTAATTTAGTCCAATTTAAGGCTTGTTTTTGTGCCTACATCTTCCTAGCTCTGCTCCTTTCTCCTTTCCAGAGACACAGAACACTCTCACCCCCATTAAAATCTCCTTTCTGCAACGATTCTGAGAGAACCTTCTCCCTGAATGGGGAATGTCTGAAGCTGCTTAAAGAATTATTTCCCAGAGAGGAGAGATCATAGCCAACACCACATAAATACAATTATAAGAGAATATTATGAAAAATTATCTGCCAACAAATTGGGCAATCTGGAAGAAATGGATAAATTCCTAGAAACATACAAACTACCCAAAACAGGAAGAAATAGAAAACTTGAACAAATAACCAGCAAAGAAATTGAATTGGTAATAAAAAAAAAATCTCTCAACAAAAGCCCAGGGCCAGAGGCTTCCCAGGGGAATTCTACCAAACATTTAAGGAAGAATTAATACCTATTCTTCTTAAACTGTTCCAAAAAATAGAAATGGAAGTAAATTTCCAAACTCACTCTACAAGGCCAGAATTATCTTGATTCCAAACCCAGACAAAGACCACACTAAAAAAGAGAACTACAGGCCAATATCCTTGATGAACATGGATTAAAATATTCTCAAAAAAATCTAGCAAATTGCATCCAACAGTACATTAAAAGAATCTTTCGGGGCACCTGGGTGGCTCAGTCTTTAAGTGTCTGCCTTCCGCTCAGGTCATGATCCCAGAGCCCTGGGATAGAGCCCCGCATCAGGCTCCCTGCTTGACAGGAAGCCTGCTTTCTCACTCTCCCACTCCCCCTGCTTGTGTTCCCTCTCTTGCTATGTCTCTCTCTGTGTCAAATAAATAAATAAAATCTTAAAGAAAAAAAAAAAGAATCACTCAACATGATCAGTGGAATTTATTCCTGGGCTGCAAAGGTGGTTCAATAATCACAAATCAATCAATGAGATACACCACATTAATAAAAGAAAGGATAAGAACCACACGATCCTCTCAACAGATGCAGAAAAAGCATTTGTTGAAGTATAACATTCATTCTTAATAAAAACCCTCAACAAAGTAGGGATAGAGGGAACATACCTCAACATCATAAAGGCCGTATATGAAAGACACACAACTAATATCATCCTTATCCAGGAAAAACTGAGAGTTTTTCTTCTACAGTGAGTAACAAGATAGGGATGTCCACTCTCATTATTACCATTACTGAAGTCCTAGCCTTAGCAATCAGACGACAAAAAGAAATAAAAGGCATCCAAATAGGCAAGGCAAAAGTCAAACTTTCACTATTTGCAGATGACATGATACTCTATGTAGAAAACTCAAAAGACTACCAAAAATTGCTAGACCTGATACATGAATTCAGTAAAGTCAAAGAATACAAGATCAACATACAGAAATCTGTTGTGTTTCTATATACCACTAACGTAGCAGTAGAAAGAGGAAGCAAGGAATTGATTCCATATAACTTCACCAAAACCTGTAAGAGACATAAGAATAAACCTAAACAAAGAGGTAAACGATCTGTACTCTGAAAACTATAAAATGCTAATGAAAGAAATTAAAGATGACACAAAGAAATGGAAAAACATTCCATGCTCATGTATTAGAATAACAAAGATTGTTAAAATGTCTACACTAGCAATCTACACATTTAATGCAATCCCTATCAAAATATCAATAGCATTTTTCATGAGCTAGAACAAACAATCCTAAAATTTCTATGGAACCACAAAAAACCCTGAAGAGCCAAAGCAATCTGACAAAAACAAACAAACAAACAAACAAACAAATAAAAAACAGCCAAAGGTGGAGGCATCACAATTCTGGACTTCCAAGTTATATTACAAAGCTGTAGTGATCAAGACAGTATGGTACTGGTACAAAAACAGACACATATATCAGTGGAACAGAATTAAAAATCCAGAAATAAACCCACAACTATATGATCAACTAATCTTCAATGAAGCAAGGAATATCCAATGGAAAAAGGATAATCTCTTCAACAAATGCTGAAGGGAATACTGGACAGCACCATGTAAAAGGATGAAACTGGACCACTTTCTTACATCAAACACAAAAATAAATTAAAAATGGATGGAAGACCTAAATGTGAGACAGGAAACCATCAAAATCCCAGAGGAGAACAAAGGCAGTAACCTCTTTGGCAATGGCCAGAACAACTTCTTCGTAGATGTGTCTCCTGAGGCAAGGGAAACAAAAGCATAAAAGGAACTACTGGGACTTCATCAAGATAAAAAGCTTCTGCCCAGCAAAGGAAATAATAGATAAAACTAAAAGGCCACCTACGGAATGGGAGAAGATATTTGCAATGGACACATCTGATAAAGGGTGAGAATACAAAATATATAAAGAATTTATAAAACTCAACACCCAAAAAACAAAGAATCCAATTTAAAAATGGGCAGAAGACATGAACAGACATTTTTCCAAAGAAGACATATGGATGACTAATAGGCACATGAAAAGATGCTTAACAGCACTCATCATCAGGGAAATGCAAACCAAAATTACAGTGAGATATCACCTCACACATGTCAGAATGGCTAAAATGAACAACACAAGAAACAACAGATGCTGGTGAGGATGTGAAGTAAGTGGAACCCTCTTGCACTGTTGGTGGGAATACAAACTGGTACAGCCACTCTAGAAAATAGTATGGAGATTCCTTAAAAAGTTAAAAATAGAACTACCCTATGATCCACAATTGCACTACTAGATATTTACCCAAAGGATACAAAAACACATATTTGAAGGGGTACATGCATCCTGCTGTTTATAGCAGCATTATAAACAATAGCCAAACTATGAAGAAAGCCCAAATGTCCACTGACTGATGAATGGATAAAGAAGATATGGTGTATATATACACAATGGAATATTACTCAGCCATCAAAAGGAATGAAATCTTGCCATTTGCAATGATATGGATGCAGCTAAAGTGTAATATGCTAAGTAAAATATGTCAGTCAGAGAAAGACAAAACCATATCATTTCACTCATATGTGGAATTTAAGAAATGAAACAGATGAACATGGGGGTAAAAAGAGAGAGGCGAACTATAAGACAGACTCTTAACTATAAAGAACAAACAGGGTTGCTGGAGGGAGGTTTTAGGGGGATGGGTTAAATGGGTGATGGGTATTGAGGAGGGCACTTATGTTGAACACTGGGTGTTACATGTAAGTGATGAAACACTAAATTCTGCTCTTAAAACTAATATTACACTACATGTTAACCACCTGGAATTTAACTTAAAAAAAATTATTTCCCTGGGGCATTATCATTTATAGGGATTAAAATGTTAAAGATGAAACAGGGACCAGTAGTTTTTCTTTAGACTTTCTGAGGGGCAGGTTGTTTTGGTGACTGCTCTGATGCCATTTTTCTGACCTCCTAGAGGCTTAGCACAAAGCAGGAGGTATAGAATCTTTCTGTGATTGGGAGAACAGAAACACCAGCCCATGTCCCACCAGGAGAGTTCCCCATCCTCACCAAGGGGGCATCAAAAGAACCTTGAAAGTTGAAGCATCAAAGGAGTCTGAAAACTTCTGAAAGCTGGGTTTTTCTAACCCTTTAACTTACCTGTTATCTAACTTACACCACCACACTTCCCTAAATCTACCAGGAGAGATTTCTGTAGGGATTCTAGGGAAATCTGGAACCTTGCCTCTTCAAGGAACCTTCCCAAGGTTGCTGGCCAATGTCTGAAATCTGACCACAGAATCTTAATCTTTCCTAGCTGAAAGCTATACTGTAGGTTCTTTGGCGATGTGGGAAGAACCCCAGGGAACATGCATCCTGGAGGCCAGGCATGCCCTGGGATAGTCATTCACATTTGTAAGGATTAGGTTAGACCAATGGTATGTAAAAATGTCTGCCACCAGGTTGGGCACTCATTAGATAGAGACATAACACACTGGAGTAGGAGTCAGAATGCTGTGTTCTAACCTTGCTCTGGCACCAACAATGGCCCTGACGGAACATGTCACCTCATTTTTTAAAAATTTCTGTTATGGGGGTATTGGCTAGATGTTCTCTAGACCAGTGCTTCCAGAACTTTAGAGTGCAAGTGAATTACCTGGGGATCTTATTAAAATACAGATTCTGGAAGTAGAGATGATGGGGTGAAAGTAGGTCGCATTTCTAACAAGCAGCCAGATGCTGGTGATGCTGCTCGTCTATGGACAACACATGGAGAAGCAAGAACTAGGATTCCCTCTGTCTTAAAATTTCTTGAAGGCATACATTAATTTGAAAGCAAGATCTACCTTTTGATACTAAGGTTGGGACAGAGGTGGAGGGACAGAGAAGAAGGAGGAGGAGGAAGCAGAGGGAGAGGAGGAGAGCGAGGGAAAGAGAGGGAGGGAGATACAGAGAGGGGTGGGGATTTGAAGGGAGTTTGCCTGGGTAGGAGCACAAGGTTCCCCTGGGAGACTACCAGAAACAAACTTGGCTGTCTTGCACTTGTGCTTTAGGATGAGTATGTTTATGAGTCTACCATGAAGCTCAGATCGTTTTCATTTGTGTTGAAAATGAAAAAGAAATATTGGAAAAAGAAATATCTGAATATTCCATTTGATTTGATGAATGTGGAAGCTTTCTTTCCTAAGTTTGAAAGATGTCAAAAGATAATTTTGTAAAAGCAGCAACAAAACAATAAGTGTGTTACTCTATCAAAGGAGTACCACTTTGTAGCTAGGTCTTGTTTCTTGTTTCTTTGTGAACCAATTTGTTAGATTTAAGAAACCCATGCTGGTGAATAGTAAAATTTCATATCACCCAGGGGCAGCCATAACAATAATGGTCTATTGTTGCCGTAGGGAGAAAAACAGTGGTTTGTTTCATCCAGGAAAGCAAGAATGAAAAAGGCAAACCTAATCAAGAATAAAGAATAAAATTCAGAATAAAAATTTGGTTGCAGCAATAAATAGTCTATTTTATAAATACCTGCGATGAATCCTATTTGTGAATGTCATAAAGAATTAGAAGTTATATGAAAATAGCAGTTGTGCTCATATTCAATGTGATGCATATGCTATATATTTCACTTCCATTCATGATAAATAACATGAAATTTACCAGTGTCATTATCTGATCAATGTGTAGGCACATTCAAAATGAATAATTTACACATTTATTGTCTTTTCTTTGCATTCCCAGTGGCCTCTTTGCCTCCTGTATCCATCAATAAGCATTTACTCAGAAATGGCTATGCAGAGGTGCTATGCTAGGACCTCAGAATAATAATATAGTGTGCTTGATTTTCTATAATTAGAGTTCTCCTTCTGACTGTGATCCAGCACTTGTCATTTCTCTGTGGGTGTGGCTTCTGTGAGGAAGCAAATGTCTCTTCCACATAAAATGAGACATGTGAGGAACATAAGGCTTGATATTTTTGAGACTGTTAGTTATGCCTCCAAAACCCAGCAAAAATTCCCCAGACTAACTCAACCTTTGTACATTTTACAGATGGGAATACTCAAGAACTTTGTAGGATGTTGGTATCATGAAAGAGGTTCTCTGCTGTCGTAATTTGCAATACATCACAGGCTGGAATTGAACCAGCACATTCTAGTTAATGGGCTTAAAATAGAGCAGGTTGAGTGTCCTTTTTGGAATGGAAACAAATATCTCATGTGATGAGCAAACCCCCTCAACTTTCAGGTGTAAGATGAATTGTATTTAGGCTTCAGTTAGCTAAGATATTTTGCATTATTTGGAGGAACCTGGGGGATTTAATAGTATCCACTAAAGATTCTGTTTTGTTTGGTGTTCATTTAAAGACAAAGTCATGGTGATTTTTTCATCTGTAATGAGTGAATGACAAGGATAGCCATTGATGGCTGTGGTGTGATTGAACTCTATAATGATTTCTGAGAAAGCCAGCAAAATCCTGTTATGCTAACTTGGGGTGAAAACTACACTGTAACTCTGCTGGAAATCACAGTAGTTGTGTTGTAAATTTTGCTAGCACCCCTGCATTGTATCTTGGTAACCACTGTTAATCTCTGACTCCTCTGCACTTGGGTGTGCCTCCAGGTTTCCAAACTTCAGAATTTTTTGTTGGATCAGCAATAAACAACTTAAACTTAATAAGAAGGAGAGAGGATCTGGATTGTAATGTTGCTTTTGAAAAACGAAATCTTAAGTCATAAATGAACTTGCTCAGATTCCTGACGTTACAGTCATTCTGTGCTTCTTACTTCATAATAATAACATTAAAATTCAATATTGGGCTTTGGCAAAAATAAAACAAAGAGATAATACCCAGGTGCCAAGGCCTTCTGGTGACTTGTTAAATGCCTAAATGGTTCTATGTTGCACAGGACATTATTTTAAATGTAAAAGCAGATATATACCATAGTTTTGAATGATTACTATACATTACTCTCAGATTAGTTGACTGATTTTTATAACCCTTGTGACTAAAGGAGAGATTCTGGAAATGTGGGGATAAAGACAATGTATACATGAGTGAAAGGGAAGGGATAAAAAGAATGAGAGGCTAAACAGGTTTCATTTCTTTCCTTACCTCTCAATCTATAATAAGCTTGAAGACTGGCTAAAATCTGTTTCATGGATTCCTGTGGACAGACTTTAACCCCAGTTGGGAAAAATGTTGACCTTTTTGTCCGATGCTTGGCCAAATCGAATATTCGTTTCATGGTTGACACTTTGTACATTTTTGCAGTACTTTCAGTTGTTTGGATTCTTGAGGCATTGTCTATGTCTTTAGTTTCAGAACAGTATATTTTAATGGAGAGATCTATAAAAGAAAGATTGATTTCCTGGTGAATATATACATTGATATATGTGAAACACATGATAAATGAATGAAATAAACTAAAAGTTATAATCCTCTGGTTTATTCAAGTTCTACTTTGGTGCAATGCCAAATTTCAGTGATGAGGCATTTTTAGAAATAAGGGAATAGCATAATGATCTGATCAAGTGTATTTTTTTAAACCAATATCTCAAATCATCTTGCCTTTAGGAACTGCCAAATATTGAAACCATTTCCCACACATCTCTAAAAATCACTCCCCACTTAGCACTCAAGCCTCCCAAGAGATGCCTCTTTTGATAGACATTATAATTCAAGTGGGGAATGATAGCACATTGTGGTACCCAGAGGTACACTCTGGATGAGGAAGTGGAGTGCTTCTAGAAACCTAGGGGGGAAAATGCAACAAAACAACCTTCCTGCCTGATAGTGGCAGCTCTAGGATTTCTGTATGGTTGGGTTCATAGTGTGGCACAGTGAAAGTGAGTTGGCGTAAGAACATGTGATAGAGTTGACTTTACAGAACGAGCAGAATATTTTATGGCGGGAGGTTAAAGGAAAAATTAAGGGGAGTATGAAGAGATCAGGTCGGCAGAGGATTTCACTCCCTGAGCCATTCCATCCTGCTGGCCTTGCTGTATCTGTTAGGGTTAGGTCTAGACTTCATTTTTAACTCTCTGGACCTTTCATAACAGTAAATTACATTTATTGAACACTTTCTTACTTTGAATTTCTTTCATGTGTGTTATATTATTTCATAAAAGCTCTGCTCTATTGATGAAACAGACATTATTTTTCTCAGTTTATCACATGGTAGGGTACTGAGGCTTGGAGATGTCAGAGCCTGTTAACAGGCTTCCGATCTCAATTCCTCCTCTCCCACTCCACCTCTTAACTTTTATCTGTCTTCCATTTCAGAAAGGGATGACTGAGGAACAGCTGGGACCACTCACGATGGCCTCTTGAGACCCTAAGCATGTGGCTTACTGAGACTCAGATTCCCACTTTACTAAAGAAGGGCCTCAAACTCTAATCTTCTGGTACAGACGAGGGAATCAAGCAGAAATCCAAGCAGGGTAGCTATGGAGCAACTCAGAGCTTGCCACAAAGCATAAAAGTCCCTCCTTCATTACAGAAGGTGGACTGAGTCCTGTGGGAATACATATTCTCTGGCATTCTGAGGAGTCTTAGAGGACTCTGTCAATCTTGGACAGTGATAAATTCTTAGGAATCTCCAGGAAGAAAGGGAGCATGTGGATTAATTTGCTCATCCAGCTACACATCAAACCAATAAATCATAACCTCTGAGTGGAACGCAACATCAGCAACTTTTGAAGGTCCCTAGGTGATTCTAATATGCCTGCAGGCTTGGGAAACCACTGTTTTATGGATCCATAAGGGCACTTCAGGTGAAGAGTCAAGACAACCCATCTCAAAATGGCTTAAACAAAAAGGAAGTCATCACATAGAAAGGAAAGCTAACAGTAAGGAATATCTGGTGAAAACAGAGCTCTAACTCTGCCTCTCTGCCATTCTCTCATTTCCTTTTTCTGTCCCCTCATGTGGTGACTCTATCTGTAGGCTGGCTTCCACCAAATTAAACTTGCTTACCCTTGTTCATTCTGAAAAATAACCTTTCCCTAAAGTATGGCTGACTTACGCCTTGTGTCTGGGCCAATACCAGCTGCCAAGGGATACACCAATGATGCTGGTTTGAGTTGAATGATCACAGAGCTGGAGACTGGAATTACCATGAGTGGCTCATTCTAACTGTGGAGGTGGTCAATTTTCTTTGAGTTAGGCTGGGCGCATGGCAGACTGGAAGGTGCCCATTGAACACTGGCAAGTGCAAGAAGAGGATAGGAGCTGAGTGTACAGCCATTAGTGCTCACTGCAGCCAGTAAAATGGGAATTCTAGCTTAGGAATGTTAATTTTTAATAACCTCTCAAATACTCAAAGATTTCAGTTTAAGTCATAAAAGGAGTTTTTGTAATTAAATTTCAAATGCCACTAAGAATGGAAGAAAAAATGTGCATCATTAGAAAATTCTAGGCCTATCCTGTATAAGCACAGACCATACTTTGGGAAACTGTGCTCCTCATACATTCCACACTTCTCCTTTCTTCTCACAGTGCCTATCACAATGCTGGTCCTGCTCTCCACTTTGTCACCCCCCACAATGCTCTGCCCTTTGGGGGGGGTTCTATTCTTACTTTTTAATGTTATGCTCTAGTAGAACTCTCTGAATGACTTGCTTTGGGAATAGTATTTACTCCACCCTGGCTCTGGGAAGAGTGCCCCTGTCCTGGCATTGTTCCTACTTGGATTCTTCTGGATCTAAACACTTTACTCACATCTACGCTTGCTCACATAGATTTATTTGATCTGGGCCTTTGAACTTCATTCTATCAGGATAGGAATAGAAGGAGGTGAAAAATTTACAAAGATTTGCTCCATGTCCTGGAATCCTATGAGCTCTGACCTATTCCCTTTTCCCTACTAGGGTCAATCTCCCCTATTCTTCATATGTCAAGTACACATAACTGGTGGTCAACAACAAGGGTGAATTAGGATGAAGTGAGACTTGATTTGCTTGGAATATCCTGGTTTATTGCAGCTATCCCTTTATTCTCAAATGTATCCCTGTTTGGAAAATCAATTATATAGTCACTGAATTTTTAATATCTCCTTGCAGAGGGAGATCCATGGCAAATATTCTACAAATGGTTGTCTGCCTCATAAAGGAAGCACCTCGTTCCATTTTTTAAATCTCTACCTAGTAATTCTTTCTTTGAGATGAAAATTATCTTCTAGTAGCTTCCACCCATTAGTCCTATTTCTGCTCTCTGGAAGAGCAAAGGCCAAGTTTACAGTTCCTCATATTTCCCCTATGTTAAGCATTTCTCTACTTTAGGTTTACCATCTTCCATCTTTCTCTGGTATCCTTTTTCACATGAGTATCAGACATCTCAGCTTGTGTTCCTCTAAATTATATAGAGATAACCACAGGGGATTGCCTGTGATGATACTAATCACTTGGGTATGGATCGGAATCTTCTGCCTGCATCTTGACCCCAGGTCATCACTAGAAAAGAAGTAGGCAAAGTCTCTGAGAACAGGGACTAAGGGTTACCTGGGTCCAAAAATATTTATACAACAAGCCACACTTACACTTATAAAGTCTATCTTTCCCAAGGATTTCCAATCAAATAAACCCCAAATTTAAAGAACTGAAACATGCTACAGATTTCAGTGAGGTAAAAAGAGCTGACATTTACTGGAGCTAATGAAAGCACTCTTTGGCAAACAAAACAATTAGATCACATTAGATGGTGTCTTCCATGCTGCCTAAATAGTTATGCTGAAATTGAACTGAACTTTGATTCTCCAGATGTATTCTCATGTGTTTGATATTTTTACTTGATATAAATATTTAGAAAGAGTAGGTAAAGGTTTAATGAGAATGAATTGATAGTTGAATGACCTTCTATAAAAAGGGAACATATTTAATAGAAGATTAGAAAATCTTTTGAAGCAGAAAATACTTGACAAAACATGAGTATAACCTGTATGATGATGAATTGGCTGCCATCAACAACTATTTCTGGGTGAAGTTCAAAGTTACAAAGAGAAAGAAGGGTAAAGTGATTTCAGAAAAAACAAACAAATAAAAAAAAAACCCTCTATTTTTTCCAGAGTACAAGAATATTCGAAAAATTTAGTAATTATAATATGCACTTGGACAAAAATAAATGCAACTGTACTATATTATATTGTAGATTAATCACCAGGAAAACAATCCTAAGCCAATAGTTTTTGGAAATAGTCATATCATTGAATGAGGAAAAGAGAAAATGGAAATTAATACATTTGCATATTGAGAACTTCTAAATATAGATAAGAGACAGTTAATATTCCTTGCTTACTTTCTAAATTTATTTTAAATATGTTCATTATTTGTGAAAGAAAAATGTAGTAGCAACAGAAATCATATGTTGCTTATCTAGTCAAAATGTTTTAATAGCACTAATGGTGCACAGGGCCTTGGCTCTGTGACTCACCAGCTGTACAATTTGGAAGTACTTGACCTGACTGTGCTTGAGTTTCTTCCCCTGTAAAATGGTGAACCATAGTGCCTCTCTTACAGGGTTTCTGTGATATTAGTAAATGAGTTACCATTTGGGCAGCACTTAAAACACTGTTGCACATAGGGTAACTACTCAGTAAAAACTCCTTTATTCAACTGTCCATGCATGTCACTTCCTGGTATCTCTCTTCCTTCTTTCCCTGCTCTTTCACGACACTTCTCCTTAGTCCTTAGACAAGACTATGCACATCACCGAAGTCTTCCTGTGCTTCCATGCTTTAGTGCTCATCTCATGCTGTCTGTGCCTTCATATTAGAGGGCTGTTCTTTTTCTTCTTCCTTCAGGGGCCAGTTTCTAAGCTTTCTTTCCTGCTCTACTAAGGTTTCTCAGACCTTACACTCAGAATTCATTCATTGCTCCCTTGTATTGCTTTAGTGTGGCTCAGATCTCTACTGATTTACTGTTTCATCAGTGTTCATTAAATGTTTACTATGCTTCAACCCAGGATGGCAATATCGTGGTAAATGAGATGAACAAATGTCATGAAATGTGCGTTGTTGTGCTTGCTTAAAGAATAATTTTTTGTTAGGCTGCAAATACCTTTGTATTTGCAAAACCTAGACTTTAAGACTTCAAATGCCCGAGTATTATTATTGTGTCCTCTCCCCAGTTCACCTTGGTGCTTACCCAGTACAGGGGCAGGACCGGACACATATGCAGTACATATTCATCAAGTGAATTCATGAAAAATTCATGTGACACTAGTAATGAGTCTTTTACAATATATGTATGAATTAGATACATTAAAAAAACCATTAGGCCATAAAAATTAGATTCCTATGTCCTGTTCACCTATATTATTGCAACCTCCCTTTTAAATTTCTTCTCCCTGCTATAGGGTCTACTATCAGAGCCTTTGGACACAGTCATCTTATTAAAGATAATATCTCAAGTGAAAAGACAAATTAAAAATTCCTTTGTGAATGAAAACCAAAGAACAGAAAGGAGATGGGTTATGCATAAAATATATTTTAGTGAAGTCAGCATTCCTAGATACTTTCAATTATCCAAGGGTAAATAAATAAATAAATAAATAATAAATGGAACCAATTAAAACCATGGATACCAATGGGAAAGAATATTAATATTGCCTAGCTCTTTCGGATGACAAGTCCTCAATTCCCTTGCTCCTCAATTATTAAAATTGAGAGGTAAAACCATAACCATGTTAAATTCAGCCCTCTTCCTACTCCTCACTTGCACCCTTGTAGCTGAACATGGATGGAGTCCATTTGGACTCACTTTCAATGTATAATACTTCACTAGGATCACATACAGTTTCCTTGGTCCATTGAGTTTCTCACTCTCTGGGGAAACTACACACAACTTTTCTCAGATTTCCTGCACTTCTTGCCAATTCTTACTTTCAGCTGATGACCTTGTTCCACATTTTATTAAGAATAAGAGGAGCAAGAAGAGAACTTTATCAATGTTTAGCACTGCATCTGCTCACTGACTGCATCTGATTTTATATACTCTGTTTTCCGTCCTGTGATTACTTGATGAGCAGTCTGCGCCTATTCAAGGCCAAATCCTTTACTTACACACTGGATCCCCTTTTTTCTTTTCTTTTCTTTTTTTTAACCTCTTGAGGACATTCTTTCAGAAACTCTTCTGTCTTTTGCCCATATCATTATTTCCCCTCTTCATGCTGGATTATTCCTAGCATCCCATAAACATACTATTACTTTTCCCTTCTACTTAAAGGATTCTCTTGATACCATTTCCCCTCCAGCTAGTGACCCATTTTTTCCATTCACACAGCAAAACTCTTTGAAAGATCTGCCTTTACCACTTTACCTAAAACAAAGCAAGGTGCTATATGGGTGAGGATTCCTCTGATACCACATGTAAAACTATCAACTTCCCTCCCCCCTTTATTCTCTTCTCTTTTTTCCTCCATTCTTTTTTTATTTTGGGTTTGCAATGTGCTCGTAGAGCCCGGTATATTCAACATACTGATGTGTCACTTCACCAGAAGGTGTCACTATGTAACATAATATATGCTGAAAACTGATTGTTGGAAAAGAAACTATTATCACTTTGAGTTTGGAATTGTACATGTTGAGTACTGACATTTGTTGATGGGGGTGATTTTTCAGCAAAACAGATCATTTGAAGAAGATCTGAGACAGCCATGGTGGAATGGACTCCCAACAGGCTGGAAGGGTCTCATGAGAGGTGTGGCAGAAAATATTTAGATGGGCAGGAAGGGATACAACATATCCATGAGCAGAGCACCCTCCAGCAGGCTAAGAAAAGTGGTCAACACTGAAGGTTTGAACTGGAGAGAGCCTTTTTTTTTTCTTTAGCCACTCTACCCTGGAGCTAACCCAAATCCTGCAACCTGGCATAGCTAAGACAAGTTTGGAGATTTTCATATATAGAGAAAAGGAAATTAATTTAACAAACAGTGAATTCAAATGCTAAATTAAAACATGACTTTATCCTAAGGAAAAGTCAAATCTGGGTGCCTGGGTGGCTCAGTGGGTTAAGTCTCTGCCTTCGGCTTGGGTCATGATCTCAGGGTCCTGGGATCGAGGCCCACATCGGGCTCTCTGCTCATTAGGGAGCCTGCTTTCCCCTCTCTCTGCCTGCCTCTCTGCCTACTTGTGATCTCTCTCTCTGTCAAATAAATAAATAAAATCTTTAAAAAACAAAAAACAAATCTGTCCAAGGGTAGAGTGGCAAAACCCTCTGAAACACTGGTCTTTTGACTCTTCATTTATTGTTTTAAAATTAAATTGCCTAAGCACATTAACTAGCTAATGTGAAGCCTAGCCCTTCATTCCAAAGCATCTTTTCCACTCTAGGTTCTAGACTGGTGGCCATATGGCCTTGATGTTGACTGGCATCCTGGAAGCTGTGATAGTCCTAATCATCTCCCTGTCATATCAATATTTTTCCTTCCATACCAAAGTCGGCTTCCAGTTTTAGGCTGCTTTTGAAGTTTCCATTTCATGGCCCAGCTCTGCCCATGAATCAGTCTCTTTCTTAGTTATACATTCAAGTGGATCCTTAACCATCTTGCCTGGACCACTCCTTACTAAACTCACTTCTAGAGAGATATTTTCCAGCCATCTAATCCTGCAGCCTCACAAAATAGGATTACTGTACACATATTGTGACAATAAAACAGACAACAGGAAAAGGAAGGAATGGGGCTTTTATGGCAGCATTGTTATGAGAGCAACAGTCACTGGTACAAGCACTTAGCAAACCCATTATGTTTCCTAAGGGAAAAGGCAGCAATGCCTTAATGAATGAATTAACAGAAGTAGAGAGAAAAGTTACTGGAATTCCTATAGAACAAAAATCTCCATCTGAAGAACAGAATTCCACAGAGAGAAAGTAGATTAACATTTCAGGATCAAATCAATGACTGGAAATTTTCAAAAATAATAATTCAATCTTGCATAAACTTCCTGACCTTATAAAAAATGAGTGAGGGGTTATGGCTTTTATGCAAATACTCGCTTCTTTGTGATCAATTATATTTCTGTATACCCCCTACCTTAGTAGAAAAGCTTGATTATACACCTGAGAAATTTTTCCAAAGAGCAAGGGCAAGATGTACATTGTGCTTAACATACCTGGATATGCCTCAAAACTTATGCAGATGTGTTGAATACCTTGTTTAATGCTTTTCCAGAAAATTGCATGGATTTTAAGCATATTGTTTTCTACACAATCAGGTGAAAAACACAGGAGCTTCTACACCTTGTTTTCCCACTTCTCTTCCTACATGTGTTCCAGTAAATTTCTACAATTACCACCCCTAGTGAAAATGTGTTGGAATAAATGAGAGAGAAGATAATCATAGACATTAAGGAAATGTCCAGTGATTTTATTTAATGAAATATGAAGTGAATAAACTCTTTGAATAGTCAACATACAGATCAATTGATTGTTAATGATGCATGGGTTTCTCTCTCTGAAGCTTTTGAAACTGATGCTATCACAGCCTTCCTTACCTTCAAAACCCATTTATTCAGCAACATCTCACCCTATGGGAATGATAATCAGTGATCTCTTGTCTCAAAGAATTAGAGAAGTTGCATTATCTTTTATCTCATTGTAAAATCAGGTTTAGCCATTATACTTGATATGTCAGAACAAAAAGGGTTAGGACCTTGGAAAACCATTACAAGAAATAAAATGTGCTAATTTCTATTTTCTTTTTTTTTAATTTTTAAAAGATTTTATTAATTGAGAGAGAGGGGGGATAACACAAATGGGAAGTGGGGGTAGGGGCACAGGGAGATGGAGAAGCAGACTCCCCGCTGAGCAGGGAACCCAACACAGGGCTCAATCCCAGGACCCTGAGATCATGACCTGTGCCAAAGGCAGATGCTTAACCAACTGAGCCACCCAGGCACCCTAATTCCTATTTTCTAGACTGCGTACACATTAAGTATCGAGCCCCTCCTCCACCTCATTGTATCGAAAAAACAAAAAACAAAAAACAAAACCCTAAATTTATAGGAGAGGTACTGACCTCACCTGAGAAATTTTGTTGAGGTATAAAACTGCACTTCTTGTTGAGGGCACATGCAGCTTGGTGAGTGGGCAGGAACAGAAGTAAGCAAAAGAAAGGGGGTTGCTTCTTTTGTGTCGGGGGGGTGACCTCTGAATAGGTGGAGTCATGAGCTTTTCAGGTCTGGTAAGTGTCAGTAATATAGGGGCAGGGGTCCAGCAGGGCTGCGTCCTCAACTATATTTGGAAGAGAAATGTGTGCTAATTTCTCCACCTCTTCGTGGGGAGAGAGAGGAGGGCATATGGAGAAGGGGAGGAGTGTAAAAGATGACTGGCCTGTCTGGGAGAGGAGAGAAAGCCAATGGAAGTACTTGTCAAAGGGTAGTGTGAAGGTCTCACATTGCTACTTTCATCTAACACATGGCATGGCTTCCTAATGGACGCCAGCTGAGGTCCATGCACAGGCACTGCTGGTTCCAGGGCACTGTTCCTGCTGTAATTCCAGAACCACAGGTATGCCCTTGACTCTTAAGCGTTCTCCAGGTACATGGTATGAGGTCACACAGATTGTGAGAAACTACAGGATCAACATGTTGCTTCTAAGTGGAGTGCTAAATTTACTTAAGAATTTTAGCAGGGAAGTTTAAAATGTTAAGGATTGTAAATGAATTTCATGTGAATGCATAAGCAAAATCAGCAAAATCCTTTCTCCCCCAAATAAGTCAGTCTTGAAAGTTCGAAAAGTAGGATATTTCTATAAAAGCTGTGGTTAACTGTAAAGTACATTACTTTGGAAAAACGGTGAGTGGAGCTAGTTGAATGCTGAGGTCAGGTAAACAGGATGTGAAACTGAGGTGAGAACACTTATGTTCAAGTTGCTCACCAGCCTGGCTGGGGCTTATTTTTAGGAGCTAAAAAGAAAGCCGTTGTTTTCTCTAGCAACTAGATTTTTAGTACCCCTCAAATCATTCTGGGTAGGCAGCTCCCTTCTCCATGCACAAGTGGGATCAACTCCCTTAAGTTGCTTTTAATTGTCTCATTCTTACATTAACTTAAATCCTATTAACTTTTTTCCTTTCTTCTGCTCCCCAATTTTTAACACATCACGGATACTTTTGTGGCACCATCTCTGTAGGTTTCAGAAGTCCTTCCAGAGTTTAAATAAACACACAGGTTATGGATAAGAGAATCCAAATGGAATATTACCAGTAAATCTCATATGTGGATGACCAATTGCAATTGTACCTCACAAATGTATGGGACATTATAGTTGAGAGCATTTTTTGAGCGTAGCTTGACAAAAATGTTGAGTGGCATGGAAAACAAATGGTTATGCTTGAACAATACCAGGTAATTCATAAGCCAGAGGCAGTCCATGATGAGTTCATGATCTGCTTGGAAGTGGGTGAAGAAGACAAGTGGCAGGAATTCATAGAGACTTACCGAGAGTGTATAGAAAAAAAAATCCCCAAAATTCAGGAAAAAGGAAACTTAAGAAGCTGGGGGTGCACTAAGAAAGTATCATGGAGCAAGAATGTGGATTTGTTCGTGGGACACATTAAATGATATGTGCCAAATACCCACTTTCCTTCTGGTTCTAGCTGTGCTGGGTTGCTGGACCACGGAATATCTCTCTCCCTGTGATTCCAGGAGTGCTACATAATTGGAACATACGATGCCTAAAGAACTCATATCAGAATTAGCTCTAAGTTATCTCAGCATTTCTATATTCTAAATCTTATTGCTGCTTGTGATTCTGATATTGCAAACTATGAAAGACAACATTTATCATCTTTATTTAGTGCTTTCATGTAAGCCTGATCTTGGAGTATGTGGGAATTCTGAATAGAGAGAATTGTATGTATAGCACTGGTGCATATATTTCCATTTGAACTACTCATATAAACATTTTAACTACTCAAGAAGAACAGAATTGGAGTAGATTAAATAGAAATCGCTGTAAATCTCTGCCAGTTAACTTTTTGATGCACAAAGACCTATCACAACTCATGTAGAGAAGAAAAGTGAACTTCATTTTAAATACCTGTGGGGCTGAAGTTATAGTAAGATAGTCCTGCCTTTCTGAGTCACTTGCTGAACTTGGACAGATAATCTCTATATGTGTCAGATTTCTAACTTAAAAAGGATATAGTAATAATTCCAATACCATAGTTCTGGATTAATACTTGCATGCTATAGTTTTGTTTTGTTTTGAAGACTAAATGACAAAATGTCAAGAGTTTTGCAGAAGGCCTGGCACATTGTTAACTGTTATTATGATCTGGTACAATTCTATTCTGAGGCTTAAGGCTAGGAACTGGATAGGAATAGAATCACCTGACTTGCCAAATAAAATACAGGACAACCAGGCAAATTTGAATTTCAGATAAACAACTAATAATTTTTTTGTGTAAGTATGTTCCATGTAATATTTGGAACATATTAAATGCAGATGGACACAATGTCCCTGTTAAAAGATAGAGATTGTCATACTGTATTAAAAAAATATCCCACTATATGCTGTTTTCAGAGACAGAGCTAAATGGAAAGATATAGAGAAGTTGAAATTAAAAGGCTGGAAAGAGTTATAATTTGCAAACACCAAACAAAGGAAAGTTGGTGTAGCTATATTAATATCGAATGAAGTCAGAGCTATGCTGATAAATGTTTAATAACCAGCTCTTGGGGGTGGATGAGAAGGCTTGATTTGTGGCATCTGCCAATTTCCATGTGTCAATATTCCCTCATGGCTGATTTCAAGCCACCAATGTGACATTACCAAACACTCACTTGTGAAGAGACGTGTGCAATTGGCTCCTATAAGTTAGTGTGTGTCAGTTTCAGCACACCAGTGGACAAAGTTTCTTATTTGCCAGAAGGTATTACAAAGAAGATAGTAATATCGTAATGATAAAAGCTTAAAAGTCTTCAGAAAGAGGTAACAAGTTATAATTTTTTGTACTTAATATTATAACATCAAAATATATAAAGCAAAAGTTGACAGACTAATAATGAAAGTTACTGAAAGTTAGTGAATATGAACAATAATTAGCGGGTAAATTTTAAGGATCTTTCTTGGCAATTGGTAGAAAAAGCATATAAACTCAGTAAGAATATAAAAGATTTAAAATATAATTAAACTTGACCTAACAGATATATATAGAACAGTATAAAATAAAAATATTAAGTATTATAAAATATGCAATATTTATGATATAAAATATCTCTTTTTTCAAGCACAGAGAGAATATACACAAATATTAACTATATATTGAATTATAATGCATGTACATTATGTTCTCAGACTAATAGAGAAGTAAAACTAAAAATCAGTTTTAAAAAATAACTGGAAAATCTCCATATATTTGGAAACTAAAAAAAAAAATCCTTATAAAACACTGATAAATCAATGGAGAAATAATGCTGCATGTTAGAAATACTTTTATCAAATGATAAAAGTACCACATAATAAATATACATAAAAATACTACCTAATAAATAGCTTATCAGTGAGTTCTATCAGACATTAAAAAAAACTTGTACGGTATGCAACATCAATATTTGAAAGGCAAATTTATCTCATGAGAATGTTTACTTTAGAAAAAGGAAAAAAGCTACTAAATATTAGTGAGCTAAACATCCATCTCAAGAAGTTAGCAAAAGAAAACAAAATGAACTCAAACAAAATATAAAAATAACCCAAGAGATAAGAGTAGAGATTAAGAAAATGTAAAAACTATGATAATAGTATAAAGAGAAGAAAAAAAATATAAAAGCCCCCAAGTTTTCCTTTGAAAGTGAACTTTGAAAATAAAAAACAAAAAAACCTAAGATTAATCAAGTAAGAAAAAGAAACAATCCTATCAGGATTGAAAAAGGAGGACATCATTACATTTTCTATAGACATGAAAAACATAACAAGAGGATATTATGAAAAATGTTTTGCTAATAAATTTGAAATTTTATATGAAATGGATACATTTCTGGAAATACACAGGGTACCAAAACTAATATAAAAAGAGATAGGAAACCTAATTATCATAATAACCTTTAAAGAAGTTGAGTCAGTAATCAAATATTTTTCCATAAATATCATTCTCTAACTTTATCAGTGAGTCCTATCAAACATTAAAAAAAAAGACAAACTTCATTTTCATACACAGTCTTAGAAAGCTTGCAAAGGAAAGTATGAAATAAAAAAGATGGTCCAATCTTGCTTATGAATAAATACTCTGAAATAAAATATTAGCAAATGGAATCGAGCAATGTGTGAAAAAACACCAAGATCAAGTTGGATTTATCTCAGGAATGTAGTAGCATTGGATTAATATTTGAAAACTGATTAAGGTAATTTACTACATTAATGAATTAAAAGAGAAAAACCAGTTGGTTATCTGAATAGATCCAGAAGAGATACACAATAAATTTCTATATTTATTAATGATTAAAATTTAGGAATAGAAAGGAACTATTTAAAAAAAAAAAACCCTCATATAGAGCATTTACACAAACAAAACTAAAGCAAAAATGTAAAACGAACATCATACCTAATGGTAAAGCATGAAAGCATTCCTTTTAAGATCAATAACAAGGTAAGGATGTGTCCAAACACCATTTGTCTTTAATGTACTGGATAGGTCAAGGAAAGTAAGAAAACATAAAAAAATAAAAGATACAAAGACCCAAAAAGAAAAATTCAAATTTTCTTTATTCATGAGTGAAAAAATTTTAATTACGTTAAAAAATTCTTAACTCCAAAGAGCTGCTAGTGAATTTTCAGAATTAAGATTGTTCAGCAAAGCTAAGGGATATAAAATCAATTATTTTTCTACATAGAAGAAGTAATAAGAATGCCATTAACATGATCATAATCAATATAAAGTAGCTAGGGATAAATCCAATATATGTAGGTCCTTTAATAAAGTAATCATGCAACTTTATTATAAAGTAGTAATAAAAGGAGAGATAGTCCATGCTCTTGGATAGGAAGACTTAACATTACAAAGGTATTAATTCTCCCCATATTGATCTATAGAGTCAACACAATTTCAATCTCCTTAATAAAGTGTTTTGTAGAACTTGGTGAGCTAATTTTAGAATCTTATGGAAGAGTGGAGGATCAAGAATAGCTTACACATTTCTCTAGAAAGTGAACTAAGCCAGAGAAACATGGTTATATCATAATATAAGTTTGTGATAATTAAAGCAATGTGGTATTGGCTCAGGGATAATAAAATGGACAAAAACTATGTTCATGACAGGAGGGACATCACAGAACAGAGAGGAAAGCAGAAACTACTCAGCAAATGATGCTAAAACAAATGATTATCCATATTAAAAAAAAAGACATTGTCCTACTTCCTGTACACACACACACACACGCGTGCGCACGCACAATTTTAGTGGCTTAAATATGAAAGGCAAATCTTTACAACTTGCATAAGACAGTATAGGAGAATATTTTCATGGCTTTAAGCTAGGGAAGGTTTTAAGTAGGACAGAAAATCCTCACAAACCATGTTTAAAGGTTAAGTTAAAGGATGACAAATTCAACTATGTTAAAATAAAGAATATCTGCTCATCAGAGGTTACCATTAAGAAAGTAAAAAGACAAGCCACGAACTGGAAAAAGGTATCTGAAAAGTACGTAACTGCACATGGACTAATATTCACAACTTTTAAAGAACTGCTCTAAAAGTAAGGAAAGACATACAGCCCAATGAAAAAATGCGCAAAATTCTTTAAACATTTTTTTAAAGATTTTATTTATTTAGTTGACAGAGAGAGAGAGAGAGAGAGAGAGAGAGAGAGAGATCACAAGCAGATAGAGAGCGGGGGGTGGGGGAGCAGGCTCCCCGCTGAGCAGGGAGCCCAATGTGGGACTTGATCCCAGGACCCTGAGATCATGACCTGAGCCAAAGGCAAAGGTTTAACCCACTGGGCCACCCAGGTGCCCTAAACATTTTCTAGAAAAGAAGAAATACATGAAATGATACTGAAACTCATTATTAGTGAAGGAAATACAAAACAAAATGACGAGATATGATTTCACTACCATCATCCCCCCCCCCCAAAAGAAAAAGAAGTCAGGCAATAGCAATACGAAGTGTGTTGGACGATTTGGAACAAAAGAAATTCTCACTCAAAATGGCACAAACATTTGGGAAAACAGTTTGGTGTCACCTGGTAAAATTGAAAGCACGCATACCTCACGACACAACAATCTCTCTCCTACTTAGAACAGAGACAGAGAGGGGCACCTGGGTGGCTCAGTAGGTTAAGTGTCTGCCTTCGGTTCAGGGGGTCCTGGGACTGAGCCCCATGTGGGGCTCTCTCCTCAGCAGGGACCCTGCTTCTCTTTCTCCCTCTGCCTGCTGCTCCCCCTGCTTGTTCTTGCTCTCTGTCAAATAAATCAATAAAATCTTGAAAAAAAAAGGAGAGAGAGAGAGAGAGAGAGTCCCAGATTCTGAGAGACTCCCGCCTGCTGTGTGCAGGGGGCACATAGAGAAGTGTAACAGCAAAGTCCATTGACAGAATAATGACCGCAGGTGGTGTACCCATACTAGGCACTAGTGTGTCTCAGATGCCTCTCCCCCTGCATCTCAGACCCTCTTAGCCTCACCACTCTCTCAAACCAGCTCTTCAGCTCTTCATACGCTCTGACGCACTGCAGGAGACACAACCCGCAGCTCTTGGCCTCATAGCTGTTTCATGGTGTCTGATTCCTCCTGCCCCAGAGTTTTCTGTTGCTGCTGAGGTGTGAGAAGCATCAGGACCCACCCACAGTCCTTATATGTGCATATATCTAGCGTGCAGGAAACTGCAGAGAAGTTAATGCTCTTTGAGGCACACTTTTGAGATCTCTTATCAATTCTTTTTCATTTACCACCAGGCTCCCACCCTGAAAAAGCATTCCCTGAGGAAGAGTAACAGGTGAGCTTTTGTCTCAGGGTCTGCTAAATGCAACAATGTGGATGAATCTTTAAAACATACTGTTGAGCCAAAGAACTAAGTCTTAGGAGAGAACACATACAGCATGATATTATTTATATAAAAATCACAAACAGAACCAAGTCGTATTATTTAAAGGATACACCTATAACTGGGAACACTAATGACAGGCAGTGCTGTGATTAATACAAAATTCATGACCGTGGCTACCTCTGGCACAGAACAAAGAAAGGGGCAGAGACCCTGGCAGAGCAGACAGGGAACTTCTAAGATACCATCAATGGTTTATCATTTAATCTGGGAGATAAGCATTTTTTTATTATTCTCTAAATATCACAGATATATTTTGTATACATTTTTTTAAAGATTTTATTTATTTATTTGACAGACAAAGAGAGAGATCACAAGTAGGCAGACAGGCAGGCAGAGAGAGAGAAGGAAGCAGGCTCCCTGCTGAACAGAGAGCCTGATGCAGGACTCGACCCCGACGCCCTAAGATCATGACCTGAGCCGAAGGCAGAGGCTTTCACCCACTGAGCCACCCAGGTGCCCTCATAGTCCTCTTAATATCTAGCATTTATCGAGCCATTTTATAGTAGATGCCTCACAAAGAGCTTCATAAACTTTATTTCACTTATCTTCATCACACCAAATGGGAAGACACTGATACTATTATTCCCATTTTATAGATAAGAAACCATAAATTGGAGATAGTAGATTGAGCAATTTGCCAAGGTCACATAACTAGTGACAGAGCTGATCTGTACAACTGTGTTGAATGCAGCCCTGTGAAAGCCTTAAAGCCTTCCTCTTGACTGTGCCATTATGTGAATGAGGGAGAATCAGGCTGCTGGCTTGAGGAGAGAGAGGAGGTTTGGAAATCAGACTAGGGGATTAAGTCAGGGAATCAGGATATGAGAAGGGCTGTGAACTAGCTTGGAGGGCCCAACTAAGGGCCCAGTTTGTTTCCTGTAAGCACTTTATTTTGGATTCTCTAATAACACTTGGCAACTCAGAAATGAGAGTGGAAAAAAGTGAAAGCTAAGAGTGAGATTAACCACACAAATAGGGCAGAAAGTCAAGGAGTAAGATTTATATTGTACTATCAAGACGAGTATTGAGGCTAGGGAGTGGCCTCCAGCACCTAGGAATAACGTGTAGGGCACTGGCGCCTAGAGGGGCTATACAAGTGGAATAACTGGGAGAGGCTGAGGAACTGGGATGTTTTGATGAGACTAAAACTCAGATTCCATAAAAAGAAGAAAGAGAAATTATCGGAAAGGGATATTTCAGAATTGTTGATCTCTAGAGTCTGAAAATGTTGGCAAACCTGGAGGTTAAATTTTAGGGTTTTGATGGGGAAGTACCTTTGGTTTCAGAAGAGACTTTCTGGATGTGTCAAATCACATTCCTTAGGCCAAATTCTGCCTTTAAGTACATAACATAATCATAAATAAGCCAATTACTGCTAAACTTAGACTTTAATGTTGGGCATTTAAAAGGATACCATGAATAAATGATTCTATTTCGTTAAGGAGTTCAGAATGTCACAGTTTTTTCTTAGTGAGAGTATGACTCCTAAAAGTATGCCTTCATTTGTAGGGTAGAGGATATGGCCTATGATCTCTCCTGTGTTCAGTCATGCAGATAGTCATGCAACAAAAATGGCACAGAACCAGCAATAATCTGGTATTACCAGAGGAAAGGCTTTTGAATTAATTAATAGTAATTAATTGAATTAATAGTAAAAGCCATACTAATTTCACTCATCGTATTATATTGGACTGATTAATAGACTAAGCAGGTATGACAGGACTGGGTACAGCTCAAATCCCAGTTTTGGTTCTAATCTTCTCATCCCAAGAGGTTTTAGGAGCGTTACATAGTATTCTCTGCCTTGGGTTCCCGAACAGAAATGAGCAGACTGTCTACCAGCCACTGAAATCTTAAGAAGATTAATTAAAATGTGCTTGAGCTTTTATTTAAAAAAATAAGATATTTAAACTAAAAGACTGTTAATATGATAGCTACCTACAAAGTGTTTTGATCAAGTCTGAACTGACTACAATGGTTAGTAAGAGTGCCCTTGGGTTTCAGAGTTGGGCTTAATTAAATGTAACTTTTGTTTCTTCATAAACGAAGCAGGAATCTTAAGACAGACAAATTAACTCTACATATGTTATTTCTACATGAAGTCAAAGTATTTCTGAAGTGGAAACTTTTCATTAGTTTCAAGGTCCTGAATTTTTTCCACAAAAATTTCTTTTGGTGTAGTTTCCTTTAATCCTTCTCCTGGGGGAGCAATTATGAAATAGATGCTGGTTGCAGTGAGTGAGGCGACTAAAGAGGGCTGAATGAAGAAAACCAAGTTGGAATGAACTAATGTACAAAGGCACACAGAAAGACATTATTTCCGGGGCACCTGGGTGGCTCAGTTGGTTAACCTGTTGCCTTCAGCTCAGGTCATGATCCCAGCATCCTGGGATCCCCATGACCCCACCGCCCCCACTGAGCTCCCTGATCAACGGGGAGTCTACTTCCTTTGCTCCTCCCCTGCTCTCTTACTCCTCTCTCTCAAATAAATAAATAAATAAAATCTTTTAAAAAAGACATTGTTTCTTCAAGAATGACTGAATGTCAATGGAAGACTATCTGCTGAACACAACCATATGCTTAGAAGCATTATCACTCTTCTGTAGCTCCTTCTTATTCACAGTGAATGTGGCCAGAAGAGAGGTGCAGCAGTGAGAGTACATTCTCAATAAATAATTATAGCGATGCATGCTATAGTTCACACTTGACAGTGGCATTTCCATATATGAATTCTCGTTACCATGGCTATACCAGTCAACCATATCGACTCATTGTAGGATAAGCTTTGGCATACTGGTTGCCTTGGTCCAGAGCACCTTCCTTCCTTATTAAAATGGTTTCATCAGACTTGGTGCTCTTGATTTGTGAGGTTTGAAATCCCAGTGACACTATGTCTTACTCTCAGACAGTGAGCTCAGACCCAATGGTTGCTAAAAACAGTCCACTTTGGAAGGCTAAAACTCACATGGTGGTCAGACTTTCCTTCCTCTCAACAAGCTGCTTTGCGGTATTCCAAAGATTGGTATAACCGATTCCCTCCCATGATTGCGGAAGTGTCTTTCACACCCCGAAGTAAGAAGAAGCAGTGTGGATGGAGACCTCAGTCACCCTGAAGTCGGATACTTCACAATATAACAATGATGTCAGAACGTTTACTGTGGTCATTACCACATATATGCTGAATTGTAATATAAACCTAGAAACCATTGTGGGGGAAAAAAAAACCTTTGTTGCCTTAGATAATTTTAAAACAGCACAAAATCTGCTGAGAACATGACTGTGGTAACAAAGGTATATGGATCTGAATTTCCAGAGATAATTAGCATGCAAATACAGTGGATATTTAAGGTGGCGGCGCACTCATGATTGATATAAGTGGCCAAGAAAGCAGCAGGTCATGTCAGTGCTGCCTAATTAGTTCACACATACAATTGTCCTTTAGCGTGATCATTGATACAGGTATAGAGGGGACACAAGGCAGAATTTGCTTTTTATTTTTAAAGTAAGTATTTAATCTAACAAATGGCTTCAGGTATGCTGCCAGAGTTTGCTCAGTTGAACACAAAGTGTCTTCAATTTACACAGCTTTGATTATAAGGCTATCTTCTCAGATACAATTGAGCAGAAAGTCTGCCTTGAACCTTTTGAATTACACTGTTCTGAGACTATAGCAGAGATGAACAAAGTACAGAAGCTGCAAAGTTAATGTGACTGTCATTGGGCAGCTATCTCAGGTCTAAAAATGAATCCATGTCTTCTGTTAATGGAGCCACAGTGAGACAAAATACCTTCCTGGGTAATTTTATGAAATGAGAACATAACCCAGTAGGAAAGGCTTAGCAAGAAGTAGAGTGTCTTCCAATGCAAATTTTCTGACATTCCACAGCTACAAAAATAATTACCATACCTTGGTGACTTTAACTTAGTTTAAGGTTTCATTTAGTATATAACCAGCTGTAATGCAAAAGGCAAATATTCTGATAAATACTATTTCCATTTTAGGACTTGCCAAGGGTAGATTTTTTTCTCTTTCTCCACATGTTGGACTGTCATAAGCAATTAGATGAAATTATTTATGTGAAATGAAAGGTAAAAGCATAAAGCAGGGGTGTGCACATCAGATCCAAGTGGCATCCCCACTATGAATATGAGAGCAGCCTTGGTGATGAAGTGACTGTTCTTCAAAATTATCAAACTCAAATTGTGTAAACAGTTTTATTTAATAAGTGTTTTGAAACCAACAGTTTCACTTTTACGTATCAGTGGAAAAATTACATTTAGAATTGCAAAGCTTAAAGGGAATCTTTCAAAGTATTGGCATGTCTTTAAGTCTCTTAATATTCTGTGTCTAGCACAGTATTGGGTAGCCAGTAAACACTCTGTGGAACTGAATTGGGAAAAGTCACCTTAAGGCATAGGAAAACTTTTGAGAAGAAATTTGGCAAATATGAATCACATTCGTAAAACTGTTTATGCTGCTTTGACCCAATAATTTTACTTATGCTAAGAATCTTAAATATTAAGAGAGGCTATACCCAAGGATGTTAATTGCAATGTTATTCATAGTAATATAATTAGGAGCAACTATTTCTCTTTTGTTTAGTATTATGTAAAGCAAATCATGACATATCAACTGAAAGGAATATTATACAGCCCAAAAATGATACTTGTCAAAACTAGATTGCAATGCAGAACATTCATCTAATGTAACAGAAGTGCAAAAAGCCTGGTATAAAATTGTGCGGTAGAACTGCAATCATGTAAAAATTAAATAACTGCACATAGAAAAAAGACCGAGGAAACATATGAAGGTGCTAGCATAGACTGTGTTTGAATGGAAGTGCAACTTTTTTCATATCTTTTTTGATTTTTTAAATAATCTATAATTTTTTAAAAAGAAACTTTTGAATTTGTACACTTAGTTGTTATGCTTAACAGCTAGTTGTATTAAACTGAACTCTTCTTCTAAATCCCCAAAACATTTTTTATGTAAATACACTCATGATGGTTAGTCACAAATGGGAAACCAGTCTGGCTGAAGTACATAAACTCTAATTAATGTAGACCTCAGTAATTGGAGATTAACAGAAGTTCGCAGATCTGAGATTCCTGTAGAATAAAAAGTCCCTGACGAGTAAAATATTAGGATGTTTTATTACGCAGTTAATCCTATTTTGTTTCATAGAAATTGGCATATAACAAATTATAGTCCATGGTGAGTTTATTTAATTTTCTGTAAGTGATTATGCTATTTGTAATTGTAATGTTTGATATATAATGTATGAAAATAGCAAAAACAGTTAAATAAGTTAACACAATTATTTAAACAACAACAACAAATCCAAAGCTGATTTGCATGGTCAAGTATATGAAATAGACAGTATGTCTGCTCCAGTAGGTTAAGTTCGAAATACATAGGAATCCCTTGATCTGTTTCTAATTAAAATGTTTTTATAAATGTAAACATTTACATATGATTGCTATTGAAAGTAAAGATAAGTAAACTTGTGCTTCACCCACTATCACTTATATGTTGAAAGATATAAAAGGAATTTTTATATAATCTTTTCTAGAAGAGTAATGCAACCTCTAAATGCAACCATTTAAAAAGTTAATAACTGACGGAATCAGTTATTTTGGGACTTACAAATGCAACATCTCTTTGTTTTACTTACTCTGGACATTATCAAACTAATACTTCAACTAAAATGTTAATTTTCTGAAGCTATGTCATCCCTATGGAAGAACCAAACATACTGGTTTCGCTATGGACATTGGGGAGGGTTTGTGCTTTGGTGAGTGCTGTGAAAGATGTAAGCCTGATGATTCACAGACCTGTACCCCTTGGGCAAAGAATAAAAATAAAATTTAAAAAAAACAACAAAAAACATATTGGTTTCACATGGCTTAAAAAGTCTGAATTTGTGATGATGACCGGGTTTATTCTTAAAAAAAAAAAGTGATGCTTTCTTAGATAATACATTTATCTAAAAAATACATTATTTTTCTTAAATGTCTGTTTAGTTGCTTGCTTTAATTTTAAATTTATTTGAAGATTTGCCATAAGAACATTCACCACCTCATTCTTTTATACATACAACTTTTGAGTTTGTCATCATCACGAATTCTGAAGACAAAGCCCACTTGCTATTTTTTAAGGAAAATCAACTCATGATTTAACTGTGAGAAAGTAAAAAATACACTTTATTGTCTGATCAGAGCTTAAAACACTAGCTTCAAAAAATATTAGCTTCAATTTTTTGATTTTGTCAATTTAAGAGATAAATGGAATGTTTTCATGGATCTACTATTGTTATTGATATTAGTAATATGAATTTGTATTCAATGTTTTATAAAAGCAAAAGATGCACTCATCTCTATTTTGTTAACATAAATTGCACTTAAAATTATATAGCAAATAAATAATCAAGTGAAAATAATTTCTGACAATCATTCAATTAATATAATTCAGGGCCAACCATATCCCTCTGACCTTGTTCATTTTGAATGCTCACTTCTGCAAATATATTTTATAGATAAGCAAATTTTAAAAATAAACAAATATTTAAATAACTTACCTTTGGTTCCTTGAACTTGGAGAAAAATCCAAAGAACAAAAATAGCCCTTCTAGTTACCAAATACATTCTGGCTTTTGTGCATTGGTAATTCTGTTAACAATCACAGAACAGTCCCAAATCTCGTTAAAAAAATATAAAATGACAGAAATAGGAAAAATAAATATTGATGCCAGCTGAGTGAGAATAACCTTCTCGGTTTACCTTTATAAGGGTGCTAATTTATGAAGAACAGGAAGCAGTGTCTGTTTCTGGAATAATCTGCTTATCTTCCCCTCAGGTGTAATCTCTGCTTAAGGGCCAGCTGGAGCAACCTTTATCTCATTAACCTTCTGGAGGAGCATCTGTCAGCCTAGCTCCAGGACCCTGAATGCCATTATAAACAAGTGTCCACAGGCGTAAGAAATGCTTTTTTCTTACTCACCTGTTACAGTGACACAGAGAGCCAGGGGAAGTCCTGCCAAATGTAGAAGGCGGCTGACAGTTAGGGTCAAATGTTTTCCAGAATGACATACTCAAGGAACATCCACTGAAAGAGCTTAATTGCTATCCCTGGAAGAATGTAGTTTTTCACTATATATTGATCTCCAGAGACAGCAATGCTGTCTCCATTCTCATAGAAATGCACTGCTTCATAAATAGCTTTCTGGCATTACATGCAGATGATGGTTTAAGTTTGGTTTAAGTTTGACTTTAATTTTTTTTAATTTGTCTTGCATACATAGCGTTAAAAAAGTTAGTTTGTGAAAAGTAATGGTGCTATTCCTCTATTCAAAGGAAACCACTTTTGAGGANTTAAAAAAGTTAGTTTGTGAAAAGTAATGGTGCTATTCCTCTATTCAAAGGAAACCACTTTTAAGTTTCTAAGCTAACTCTAGTATTTTTATTTGTACCTCTACACNTGTTAGTTAATATAGTGAAAACAATAAGTATTACTAGTATTAAAGGATATAATAACAAAGAAAAAAAAAAACAAAAAAAACAAAAAAAACAAAGGAAACCACTTTTAAGTTTCTAAGCTAACTCTAGTATTTTTATTTGTACCTCTACATAGTATGCTGCTTCTATTACTATGCTTTTGTTTTCACTTTTAGGCATTATCAAATAATAGATCATTCCCCACTCTCCCTAAACATGTAAGCATGCTTCTATCCACCTCAGTATTATTGTACTTTCAGTTTATTGAATATTCAAGTTTATATTTCTGTGACTGTATACATATTACATATAGCTGAGCCATGGGGTATACTGAAATTAGTAACACGTATTGAGCTCTTAAATTGTGATGGACACTGCTCTTAGATATTTACAGTAGATTATCCATATATTCCTTAATACAATGTTATGGGGTGTATATTATTATTAGGATCTGTTTTCTATTTGAGGAAGCTAAGATATATATGACAGAGCCAGTATATGAACCCAGAGTCCGGTTTCAGCATGTATACTTTGTTACCCCATGATGCTTTTTGCAATTGTCTCATATTTTTTCCCCTTAGATTTTACATACAAAACAATAAATTATCCCCACGTGTTACCCCAGATGTGTACATTTCCTCTTCTTATGATTAGACACTTCAAATAGCATTTCTTTCCCAGGACCTGCTCCTGCTAAACCCCTCCAGTCTGTATTGTTTCTTTTCTTGCTGACAGTAGTCATCTGGCATCCTCCTTCATAGTCAGGTTAGGGATGGCTTTTACCTCTCTTGTGTTGGGTCCTGAGTTTTCTGGATTCTACACTGCCTTCTTTCTTAACCTAATCTCTTGTTTTACCAGAGCATATGCTCCAGTTTATTGCTGAAAGTTCACAATATTTGAGATCGTATATGTTTAAAAGTGGCCTCCATCTATACTCATACTTGATTGATAGTTTGGCCAGTGCTATAGATTTAATGTCTGTGTCCTCCTAAAATTCGTATGCTGAAAACCAACCCCCCAGTGTGATGGTATTTAGAGGTGGGGCATTTGGGAGGTGATTGGATCAGGTGGGTGAAGCCCTCAGGAATGGGATTAGCCCTCTTATAAAAGAGGCACCAGAGAGTTCCTTTGCTCCTTCCATCATGTGAAGCAGTGACAAGACCAGGCTATAAACCCCGAAGTAGGCTTTCATCAGAAACTGAATATGCCTGCAACTAGATCTTGGACTTCCCAACCTTCATAACTAAGAAATAGAGTTCTGTTTTTTATACGCTACTCAGTCTTTGGTATTCTGTTACAGCAGCCCAAATGGACTAAAGATGACTGAATACAGAATTCTAGGTTGGAAATAACATTCACTTAGAATAGACTAAAGATGACTGAATACAGAATTCTAGGTTGGAAATAACATTCACTTAGAATACTGAAGACATTGATCCATTGTCTTCTAGCTTCTTGTGCTACTAAAATCTGAAGTGCTTTTCATCTTGGTTATTCATATAGGATATTTCTAGAAAATCAAGAAGATCTGTCTCTCTGAGAAGATCTCTCTGAGAGAGAGAGACAGAGACAAAGAGAGACAGGGTGAAAGAGAGGGAGAGAGTGCTTCTCTACTGCCAGTTTAAGATTTGTCCTTCTAGTCTGGTACAATTCCATCCATGTTTTAGGACTTTGCTTAAACCTACATGTTCAGCTTAATAAAATCATTAAAAAGTGAGCACTCTAGGAATGTCTAGGTAAAAATATAGAATATTAATAGCACCCCAGAAGGACCCAAGGTCCCCCACTCACAAACACAAACCTTTCTTCTCCATTAAACACAGTCAATATTCTGATTTCTACGGTAATCACTTACTAGCTTTTCTTCATATTTTTACTACTTATCTACACATCTGTAGGCAGTTTTCCATATCTTACCACTATTAATTGAAAAGATTATTTCCTCTACTGTTCTGAAGTTCCACTTTTGTCATAAATCAATAATACATATGTTTGTGGGCTCTCTTTCCCATTTGTCTATTCTCGTGCTGTATTATCTTAATTATTGTACCTTTTTGTTGTATGTCTTCACAACTGCAGAACAAGTTTTCCCATTTCATTTCTCTTCAAAATTATCTTGTTTACCTTTGGTGTTTAAATTTTTATATACATTTCAGGGTCATATTGTCATACTGTCAAGTTCCACAAAAAAGTTTGCTAGGATTTGTAAATAGGTGGTGGGGATTAAGGAGTGCACCCATTGTGATGAGCACTGGGTGTTGTATGGCAGTGCTGAATCACTATATTGCACACCTGAAACTAATGTTACATTGTACATTCACTGGAATTTAAATAAAAACTTGGAAAAAAAAAGAAATTACATTGGACTATAGATCAATTTGGGGAAATCGACATCTTTACCATACTGAATTTTCTAATTCATGAACATGATTTGTTTATTTATTTATTTAGGTTTTTTAACTTTGTCTTATATATATTTTATTTGATTTTTTCTAAGTATTTGATATTCTTATTTTATTGTAAGAAGTATTAAATTTTATTTTCTAATTGGCTATTGTCACAATATAAAAACATGACTTTTGTATATTGATCCTCTGTGCAGTGATCTTGAGAAATAAATTTATTAATTATAATGATTTATGCATTTATTCTTTGCAATTTCCTATGTGTACTATTGTCATCTATGAATAATAAGTTTTTTCTTCTTTTCTTATTCATTCTTACACATTTTCTTCCTTTTCCTTGCTTTTCTGAAGTGGTTAGGACCTCTAATAAAATGTTGAATAAAACGGTGATGGTAGGTATGTCTTTTTTTCTGGTTCCAAAAGGAAAACTTTCATTTTATCATTAAGAAAGATGTTTGTAATAGGCAACTGATTAGATAATCTATTATGGAATAAGGATATGTCCTTCCTTCCTAGATTGCGAATTTTTGTTTTTTTTTAAATAATGGATGGCTATTAAATAGTATTACTTGATTTGTATATCTTTTGAAATTATCACAGATTTCCCCCTTTATCTCTTAATGAGGTAAAGTACGTTGATTTTTCTAATGCTAAACAAACCCTACTTTCCTAGAATAAGACTATGTTGGTTATACTGTTAACATTCTGTATATATTGGTGGATTCAGTTTGCTAACTTTTTTAGTCCCTTAAACATCTATGTTTATGAGTAAAATTGCCTACAACATTGCTATCTTATAATATACTAGTAGATTATTCTCATAAAAGGAGTTGAAGTGTTAATTTTTTCTCTAGTCTATGAATAGTTTTATGTCATAATAGTAATAAGTCTTACATTTTACCAGTAAAGCTTAGAATTTTCTTTGTGATAGGATTTTACATTTTGGATTCATTTTATTTATTTATTTATCTGAGAGAGAGAGTGAGAGAAAAAGCACATTTATTTATTTATTTATTTGAGAGAGACAGGGAGATAGAGAGCACAAGTATGGGGCGGGGGAGGTTTAGAGGGAGAAGCAGACTTCCTGCTGAGCTGGGAGCCTGATGCAGGACTCCATCCCAGGACCCTGGGATCATGACTGAGCCAAAGGCAGACGCTTAACTGATTGAGCCACCCTAATTTCATTTTATTTTTTTACCTCATTTTATTTTTTTTTAACTCCCAGCTTTATGGAGACACAGTTGACATATAGCATTGTGTTAAGTTTAAGGTATCAATATGGTGATTTGATATACGTATAATAGTGAGAAGTGATTACCACAATAAGGTTAATTAACACATCTACCACTTCACCTAGTTACCATTTTGTGTGTGTGTGTATGTGTGTGGTAAAAAGATTTCAAGATTTACTTTCTTAGTAACTTCCCATGTATATACTACAGTCTTGTTAACTGTTATTATCATGCTATACATTACACCCTAGAACTTATTCATCTTGTAACTGGAAGTTTTTATCCTTTGATTGACAATTTCTCACCACCTTCTGCTTTCCCCACCAGCCTATCTCTACTCTTTTTCTATGAGTCTCATTTTTTAGATTCCACATATAAGTGAGATTACAGTATATTATTTTTCTGTCTTATTTCACTTAGCATTATGCCCTCATGGTCCATCCATGTTGTCACAAATGTTAGGATTTCCTTATATTGTACAGTTGAATAATATTGTATTGTATGTGTATATACAGTGTATGTATATCTATCACATGCTATCACATTGTGAATAATGTGGCAATGAACATAGAGGGGCAGATATCGCTTGACAGAATGATTTCGTTTCCTTCAGATATATGCCCACGGTGGAGTTGCTGGTTCACATGGTAGTCCTTTTTTTTTTATTGTTTTGAGGAATCTCCATACTGTTTTCCATAATGGTTGTTCCAATTTACAATCCCACTAAGAGTGCACAAGGGTTCCCTTTTCTCAATCTCCTCACCAGTATTTGTTATTTCTTGTCTTTTTGATGATAGTGATTGCAACAGACAAGAAGTGATAGCTCCTGGTGATCAAATTTGCATTTTGATTTGATTTCACGATTAGTAATATTGAGCACATTTTCATGTACCTGTTGGCATTTGTATGTCTTCTTTGGAAAAATATCTTTTTAAGTCTTCTGCCCATTTTTAAATTGGATTTTTTTTTTTGCTATTGAGTTGTATAAGTTCTTTATATATTTTGCATATTAATCCCTTATTAGATATTAGATTTACAAATACTTTCTCCTATTCCATAGGCTGAGTTTTTGTTTTCGTTGATCATTTTCTTTGCTGTGCAAAAGCATTTTAGTTTCATATAATCCCACTTTTTAATTTTTTATTTTGTTGCTTGTGTTTTAGGTATCATATCTAAAAATCAGTGCCAATACTCATGTCAAGGAGCTTTTTTCCCTGCTTTCTTTTATAGTTTTATAATTTCAGGTCTTACCTGTAAATCTTTCATCTATTTCAAGTTAACTTTTGTAACTGGCGTTAAGATAAAGATCTGGCTTCATTGTTTTGCATGTGAATATCTAATTTTCCCAGCACCATTTACTGAAGAGAATGTCTTTTCTCTATTGAGCATTCTTGTCTCCTTGTCAAATATTAGGTGATTGTGAATGTACGGTTTTATTTATGGGCTCTTAATTCTGTTCTGTTGATCTATGTGTCTGTTTTTATGCCAGTACCATAGTTTTGATCACTAAAGCTTTATAATATAGCTTAAAATCAGTAAGTGTGATGCTTCCCTCTTTGTTCTTCTTTCTTAAGATTACTTTGGCTTTTGGGGGTCTTTTGTGGTTCCATATAAATTTTCGGATTGTTTTTTCTTTTTTTTTTTAAAGATTTTATTTATTTATTTGACACAGAGAGAGATTACAAGTAGGGAGAGAGGCAGGCAGAGAGACAGGGAGAGGAGGAAGCAGGCTCCCTGCTGAGCAGAGAGCCAGATGCGGGCCTCCATCCCAGGACGCTGAGATCATGACCTGAGCCGAAAGCAGAGGCTTTAACCCACTGAGCCACCCAGGCGCCCTTGGATTGTTTTTTCTACTTCTATAAAAACTACCATTGGAATTTTGATAGTAATTGCATTAAATCTATAGATTCCTTTGGGTAGTATGTACATTTTAACAATATTAGTTTTCCAATCCATGAATATGGGGTACTTTTTCATTTACTTGCATCATCTTTGATTTCTTTCCTTAACATTTGGTACTTTTCAGTGTAGAGATATTTCAACTTCTTGGTTAAATTTTGCCTAATTATTTTATTGCTTCTGATACTATTGTAAATAAGATAATTTTAAAATATTTTTTTCAGATAATTAACTCCTGCATAGAAATTTTACTGCTTTTTGTATGTTAATTTTGTATCTTGTAACTTTACTGAATTTATTGTGTAGATCTAACATATTTTTGGTGGAGTTTTAAAGATTTTTATACATATTAATTCATGTCATCTGCTAATAGAGACAATTTTAGTTCCTCCTTTCCATTTCTGAAGTCTTTTATTTATTTCCTTTTTGCTTGGTTACTCTAGCTAGGACTTGAATAAGAGTGGTGAGAGTGGGCACCCTGTCTTAGTCCTGATTTTAGAGGAAAAACTTTCAATATTTCACTGTTGAGTATGTTAGTTGTGGACTTGTCATCTGTGGCCTTTATTATGTTGAGGTATATTCCTTCTATATCTAATTTAAGAGTTTTTATCATTTAACAAATGTTAAATTTTATCAAATGCTTTTTCTGTGTCTATTGGTGCAATCATGATTTTTTTTCTTAAATTCTATTAATGTGATATATCACATTTATTAATTTCCCTATGTTGAACCATCCCTGTATCTCAGGGATAAATCTCACTTGATCATGGTGAATGATCCTTTTAATGTGCTCCTGAATTTGATTTGCTAGTATTTTATTGAGAACTTTTGCATCTATATTAATCAGAGTTACTGGCCTAATTTTTCTTTTCTCACAATGTCCTTTTCTGTCCTTGGTATCAGCATAATGCTCTCCCATAAATTGAGTTTGGGAGTGTTCCCTCTTCTATTTTTGGAAGAGTTTGAGAAGGATTGGTGTAAATTCCTCTTTAAGCATTTGGTAAAATTCATCAGTGAACCCATCTCGTCCTGGGCTTTTTAAATTTTTTTTGGTTGAAAGATTTTGATTACTGATTCAGTCTCCTTACTACTGTCTGTTGAGATTTTCTATTTCTTCCTGATTCAGTCTTGGTATGCTGCATGTTTCTATGAATTCATCTATTTCTTCTAGGTTGTCCACTTTGTTAGCATACAGTTGTTCACAGTAGCATTTTACGATCATTTGTATTTTTGTGGTATCAGTCGTGAATTTTTTTTTGAAATTTTTTATTTATAATTTTGTTGATTTGGATCCTTTTTTCCCCTTGGTTAATCAAGTTTGGTTTGTCAGTTTTGTTTATTTTTTCAAAGAACTAACTCTTAATGTCATTAACCCTTTCTATTGTTTTCCTATTCTCTATTTATGCTCTAATCTTTATTATTTTCTTCCATCTGCTAACTTTCGTTTAAGTTTGTTCTTTTTCTAGTTCCTTGAGGCATAGAGTTATGTTGTTTATTTGAGACCTTTCTTCTTCTTAAGGTAGGCATTTATTGCTATCACCTTTCCTTTTAGAACTGCTTTTGCTGCATCCCATTAAGTTTTGATGTGCTGTATTTCTATTTTTGTTTATTTCTAGATTCTTTTTACTTCCTCTTTAATTTATTCTTTGATCCACTGGTTGTTTAGGAAAGTGCTGTTTAATTTCTATGCAATTGTGAATTTCTAGTTTTCTTACTCTTACTGATTTCTAGTTTCATACCATTGTGGTCAGAGAAGATAGTATGATTTCAATCTTTTTTGATTTTCTAAGACTTGTTTTGTGGCCTAACATATAGTCTATCCTATAATTGGTCCATGTATGCTTGAGAAGAATGCGTATCCTAGTTTTGTAGGATAAAATGTTCTGTATCTGTCTGTTAGATCCATTTGGTGTAAAGTGTTGTTCAAATCCACTGTTCCTTATTTATTCTCTGTCTGTATAATCTATCCAGTATTAACAGTTGGGTGTTAAAATCGCCAGCTATTATTGTATTCGTTTTTATTTTACCTTCCAGTTCTGTTAGTTTTGCTTTCTATATTTATGTTTATATTTAGTGTTTTTCTATATTTATATTCTATATGCATAAATATTTATAATTGTTATATCTTCTTGATGGATTGACCCCTTTTTGATTATATAATGACCTTCTTTGTCTCTTTTTACTGTTTTTAATCTAAAATCTATTTTTCCTGATAGAAGTAAAGCTATTCCTCCTTTTCTTTTTTTGTTATCTTTACTTGAAACATCTTCTTCCATCCCTTCATTCTCAGTCTATGTGTGTCTTTAAAAATAAAATAAGTCTTAAGCAGCATATCACTGGATTTTTAAAAATCCATCCAGCCATTCTATGTCTTTTGATCAGAGAATTTTGGTTTTTTGCTATTGAGTTGTAGCAATTCCTTATATATTTTGGATATTAATTCCTTATCAGAAAGATGATTTGGAAATCATTTCTCCCATTCCATATGTTTTTTTCATTTTGTTGATGATTTCTTTTGTTGTGCAGAAACATTTTAGTTTGATTATTTCCACTTGTTTATTTTTGTTGACAAAACACTTGTTTATTATTTTGTTTGATATTTTGTTGATAGATCATATCTAAAAAATATCATTGCAAAGACCAATGTCAAGGAGCTTTCCCCCTCTGTTTTCTTCTAAGAGTTTTATGGTTTTAAGTCTCCTTGTTTTGTTTTGTTTTGTTTTGTTTTTTTAGAAAGAGAGCATGAGAGAGAATTTTATGTAGGCTCCATGCCCAGAGGGGAGCCAGATGCAGGGCTTGATCTCACAACCCTGAGATCATGACCTGAGCCAAAATCAGGAGTTGGATGCTTAAGTGACGGAGCCACCTAAGCACCCCTTTATGGTTTTAGGTTTTACATTTTAGTTCTGGTCAGGTGGTACCATATGCTAACCTCTGCTTGGTCAGGGTCACTGGCTGGGCTCCTTGTCCAGGGAAAGCTTGGGGCTGGGTTCCGTATTCAGGTGGTACATAGGTTGGGATCCCCCGCTGGGCAATGTGACAGGCTGGGATCCAAGGCTACCTAGGGTCGCTGCTCAGGCTCCCTGGTTATGTGTGGCCAGAGGTCTATGTTCAGCCATTGTGCAGGGATTCTGGTTTGGTTCATTGCCAGGGAGGGACTATAGGATGGACTCTGTAGCTGTCTGGGTTCTCTGTACATGTTTTTTGATTAGATGGGACTGGAAGCTATGCACAGCAATTGGGCAGGGCTGTGAATCTGCTTCCCTGCATGGGTGGGACCATAGAACATGCTCCATGACTAGTCCAGCCTATTGGCTGGAGACCCAAATCATGCAGAACTGCTGCGAGCTACCTGGCCAGATGGGGCCATGAGCTTGGCCATGCAGGTGGTCAGAGCCACTGACTAAGATTTCTGCTTAGGTACAGCTACAAGCAGGAATGTGGCCCTCCAAGATCCAGGTCTGAGTGCTGTTTGCACCTATCCTCTTACCCATCTCTTTTTGATCCCCAGTGGTTGAACTGAGCACATTTTCCCAGTGATTCTTGTGAGGTGAGATCTGAATACGCCTCCTGAGAAGCATCCTATAATGCTGGGGTTGCTAGATGCCCACTTTGGGCTCTCTTTTCTCAATAGAAAAACCGTAAGTTCTCTCAGTGCAGCACTGTATCTTTCTGCGGGAGTAGCAATGTAGTCAAGGTGAAACTGCTTCCCTTACTCTTCTAATGAGATTCTTCTCCATCACTGTGGTCCAAGGGGATGCTTCAGTCTTACACCTGGGTTCTGAGATTTTCAGAATGGTATCTTGTCTATGGATAGTTGCTAGCTCGTCTTCTTGGGAGGCTTATTGAAGTTGGGAGTGACCTAGGTCTCCATCTTAATGATGTAACCTCCCTGGATTCTATTTCTTTAATAATTATCAGTCTACTTAAAATTTTTCTAAGTTGCATTCATTTATTTATAACTTATTTAATTATTTTTTAATATAGATTTGTTGGGATGTAATTAACTGCAATCACTCCAAAAAGTACCTCGTACATATGAGCAGGCCACTCACCATTTCCTCCTACATATATCATTATTGTTTCTAAAGTTAGTATTCTTTTGGATTTATAAAATATTTTATTTTCCTTCTTTTAACTCCTTCCTCCATTTCAAAAAAATTTTCCTTTTTGCTCAAAAAACTCATTTGAATGTTTCCTTTATTGTAATTATGCTGCTAATGATTTATCTCAATCTTTATTTGCTAAAATGGCTTTAATGTCACCTTCGTTATCGAAAGATAGTTTCCCTACCTATAGAATTTTAAGTTTGTTTTCTTTCAGCACTTTGAAGATAACATTCCAATGTGTTCTGGTTTCCATTGTTTCTACTGAAATCAGGTATCAGTCTAATTGTTCCTCATTTGGAAATAATCCAACATATATTCTTTGGCTACTTTGTAAAGCATTTCATTTTGTCTTTATTTTCTGTAGTTTCATGATGATGTGTCAGTCTGGGCAGGTTATGTTATTTATATCTCTCTGGATTTGTTTTAACTCTTGAATCTGTGGATTGAATCTATGGCTTTCTTTGGAAAAGTCTTGCCTTTATTTCTTCAAATATTGCATCACCCTATTTTCTTTCTCTTTTATTCTGTGATTCCAGTTTCTAAGATTTATGTCATCTCACTCTATTCTGTGTATCACATATACTCGTGTTTTTTCAACCTTCTCCATCCCTTTCATTTCATCATATCAACTTATCTTTTATTTCACTATTTCCCATCATCTGGATCTAATTTATTGTTCTTAATTTCAGTCATTCTACTTTTTCAGTTGAGATTTCTATTTTGAAAATAGTTTATACTTCTGTGCTAAAATTTTATTATCTTTTATCTCACTGTATATAGTAAGAATAGTCTGATAATTCCAAATTCTGTAGCTTTCGGGGTGGCTTCCATTGTCTTGTTTTTTCTGTTTTCTTTTTCATGTTGTATTATCTCCTTGTCTAAGTGGTTATTTTTTTCTTACTGTATGTCACACACTATATTTTAAGGGTTGAGCTACAGTAAGAAAGATAGTCGGGTACTGGTGGAAAAATACATGCAAAAATCAATGGAAAAGAATAAAGAAGTTGGCCCACACAAATACGGTCAATTGATTTTTGAGGAAGACGCAAAGGCAATTTGGTGGAGAAAGAATTGTCTATTCAACAAATGGTGCCATAAGCAAAAAAACAAAGCAAACCATACAAACAAAAAAAATCTCCAAACCCACAGAAAACAAACCAAAAATGGAGCTAGACACAGACATTGCACCTTACCCAGAAATTAATTACAAATGCACCTTACACATTAATGTGAAATACATGTCAATCTTCTAGGAGAAAATATAGGGGGAAATCTACATGACCTTAGTCCGTCCTNACCCAGAAATTAATTACAAATGCACCTTACACATTAATGTGAAATACATGTCAATCTTCTAGAAGAAAATATAGGAGGAAATCTACATGACCTTAGTCCGTCCTTCCTTCCTTCCTTGAGAGAGTGTATGAGTGGAGGGGAAGGGCAGAAGGCGAAGGAAAGAGAGAATCTTAAGTAGGCTCTATGCTCAGGGTGAAGCCCATCTTGTGGTTTGATCTCATGATGCTGAGATCATGACTTGAGCCAAAATCAAAAGTGGGATGCTTAACCACCCGAGCTACCCACGCATCCCTGACCTTAGTCTTGATAATAAGATTTTAGATACAACACAAGAGCATGATCCATGAGAGAAAAAAAATGATACATTGGATTTTATTAGAATGAAAAACTTCGGGCGCCTGGGTGGCTCAGTGGGTTAAGCCTCTGCCTTCGGCTCAGGTCATGATCTCAGGTTCCTGGGATCGAGTCCCACATCAGGCTCTCTGCTCAGTGGGGAGCCTGCTTCCCCCTCTCTCTCTGCCTGCTGCTCTGCCTACTTGTGATCTCTCTCTCTCTCTGTTAAATAAATAAATAAAATCTTAAAAAAAAAAAGAATGAAAAACTTCTGTTCTGGTAAAGACACTGTAAACAAAATTAAAAGATAAGCCACAAACTGGGAAAAATATTTGCTTAATACATTGCTGATAAAGAACTTGTATCCTGAATATATAAAGAAGTCTTGAAGCTCAGCAATAAGGAAACCTAACAACTAATTAAAAATGAGCGAAAGATCTGAACAACACTTAACTGAAGAAGAGATACAGATGGCAAATAAGCATATGAAAAGATGTTCAACATCATTTGTCATTAGGAAAATGCAAATTGAAACAACAATGTGGTATCACTACGGTACCTATTAGAATGACTAAAAAACAAAAACAACAACAAAACAAAACACGGACACTACCGATTGTTGATGAGTCTGTAGAGCAACAGGAACTCTCATTCATCACTGGTGGTAGTGTACTTCGGTATGGGTACTTGGGAAGATTGTTTGGCAGTGTTTTACAAAGTTAACCATATTCTTACTATATGATCCATTAGTCAAACTCCTACATATTTACCCAATTTATTTGAAAATGTATGTTCCCCATAAAAACCTGCATTTGAATGTTTATAGCAGCTTTTTAAAAGTAATTTTGAAAACCTAGAGCAACCAAGATGTTCTTCAATAGGTGAAATCATAAAGAAACTGTGTACATCCATACAATGGAACACTATTAGCAATAAAAGGGTATGAGCTATCAAACCATCCAGAGACATGGATGAATTTTGAATACATACTGCTAGGTAAAAGAAGCCAGTCTGAAAAGGCTACATACTGTATCATTCCATTTATATGACACTTCCCAGAAGACAAACAGGTGAAACAGGTTAGCGGAGTTTTGAAGTGCATCTGTGCTTTGAATAGGTGAAACATAGGAGGTTAGGCCAGTGGAACTATTCTGTATAATACTATAATGCATACCACTACATATTTTTCAAAACCCATCAGACTTTACAGCAGAAGAGAAAATCTAATGGCATATAAATTTAAGAAATCCTTTAGATAGTCTCTAACTATGCTACAGTGCACACTGTGACAAAAGAACCTATCTGCATTAAAAATGTATGAAACAATCTCACTGAAGGGGTTGGGGGGAAAAGCTGACCTAAATAATTTCAGAAACGAGTGGAGTCTGTAAGACTAAAGACAAAAAACTTAAGACAACAGTATAGAAGTAGTATACTCTAGTTGAAAAAAATTGTCTTCAACAGGGATATCAGTTAACAATTCTGAAACAACTATAACACTGAGGAGTTAAAGAATTGAGGAGTTAAGTAAATAGATGGTGGATGGCGGGAGTCATATTTCTTACTATTGGAGTGCAAGGTTACAGACAAGCAAGGGGAAGAAGAGGCAAGAATCAACCATATGGTAAAGGAGTAGAGTTGGAGACATCAGTATAAACTACTGTTTAACACAGAGATGGATATATATGTTTATGTATAATTATATATATTCTGGTTAGTATGCATATATTTCCTTTCTCAATCAGCTGTGAGGGCCTAGAAGCAATGATGCTCCCATAGCAATGAACACATTTAACACCCAGATCTTGATTTACAATGCCATTCTTCAGCAAAATAAACCAGGACTCCTTGGAGAAATGGCTTATTGTAAAACTGGGGCAGGACATATACAAGATGAACCCAGAATGTCTTATAGTGCCAGAAAGTAAGGAAGTGCTCAAACCAAACAAACAACCCCCACCCCAAACACCCCATATACAACCCCCATAAAATCCCATACAACAACAGCTTCACAAAGATGGTGGTATATCAAAGGGACACAGCACCTGAAAGGGCTTCCAGTGGCCAAATTTGGAGCAATTTTAGGAATAAAATGAAGTAGTACTGGATTATCACACAAAGTGTAAAATAAATATTCATGAGTCTATACAGATACAAATAAATTACTGAAAAAATAAGTAAGTGGCAGAGAATAGACAAAGGTCCCAGGTAGAAGAACTCCTAATAATTTATGTAGACAATTTAAGCCCTCAAGCAGGTACAGCATAACTCCTATTTTTAAGGTATGACCTGTGTACAGTGACATCCTTCTAAAGAGTACAATGTAGAAAGGGGGGAAAAAGATTACCTTTACACTAGAGAATCCTGATGAACGTAACTTCAATCAAGGTCAATATCAACAGTGAAGTCATGTTGATAGTATGCTTCCTTCATACAGTATAACAAAAATGGCACTTTTCCTCTCTGATCTTCCTCCAAAAAAACCCCATAGCCCAGTCTAATCATGAGAAAAACATCAGGCAAATCTCAATTGAGGGACATTCTACAAAATACCTGATTGGTATGCTTCAAAACTATCACGGTCATCATAAACAAGGAAAGTCTAAGAAACTATTACTGCCAAGAGAAGCCTCCGGAGACAGACATGATGACTAAATGTAATGTGTTGTCCTGGATGGTATCTTGAAACAGAAAAAGGATGTTAGATTAACAGGAAAAAAAACAAAAACAAAAACAAAACATAAACTAAGAAAATCTGAATAAAGTACAAGTTTCAGCTGATGATGATATATCAATATTGGTTCATTAAATGCAACACAATAATGGAAAATGTTAATACTGGGGGAGACTATGTGTGGGGCATATGGGAACTCTCTACTATCTCCATAATTTTCCTTGTAAGTCTAAATCTATTGCAAAATAAAACATTTATTAAAAATATAAAAAATTAGTTTATAAAAAGAGTTGGAAGTCTAGGATATCTCCTTCTAAGTAGGATTTTTTCTTTGCTTCTTCCATCCACTGGGGATTACTAGCAATCCAAGGTCAGTTCATTAAAGTTTCTGGGTTGGAGATTTTCTAAACTACACAGATGATTCAGAGTTGGGCTCTACACCTTTGGCAGAGGCATGGTTCCCTTTGTGTTGACCTTTGTTCCTAGGATGCAGCCCTTTAGGTTACTAGGACTTGACTCTCTCCTAGACTCCAAATTTTTTCCTTTCTTATGAAAAGATTTTCAAAAGGACTTCAGCCTCTGCCTTTCCTACACATCAGCAAATGCTCTGAGGGGCGAAAGTGGCCCCCAAAGTTAGGCTTCCCTGTCTTGATGCTGACCTCTTGTAAATCTTCATTTTGGTAATGCTTCATTATTTTCTTAGCTCTCTACTCCCTTCGATCAGATGATTTTATACTTTATCCAGCTTTTCTAAATTTCCTCAGCAGGAGGATTGGTTCAAAAGATCTAATGGCTTTATCTGCTGTAGAAATTCTAAAATTTTATTATTGTTGTCTCCTTTCTCTTTCTGTTGACTGTTGTGGCTTCATACTTTAAAAAATCCTTTAATATTATTTCCTGGGGGGTATCTAGAGGTAGCATAGGGTAATGGGTTTTCAGCTTTCTTCTTTAACTACAGATTATTTTGGTGATAGCTAAAGAAAATTAGAATCATCAAGTTGGTGTAGAGTCTTACTTAGAACAGTGTATCTGAAAATGAGAAATGAAGGAGGCAAAAGACAACTTTTAAAAAAACCACATCTAGGAAAAATTATATGAGGACCTAGAATAGATACATACTTATATATAAATACACATATAAATATTTTTAATACATATTCATACAGGCTGGAAAGCTGGTGGGTGCTAACAAAACACTTTCTTTCTATTTGCTATATATCCCTGTGTTATAGGTATGTTTCTAACCCTGTTGTGAACATCAATGTTCTTTCTCTAAGAGAGAAAGCAACAATTTTAAGTAATGAAGATGATTTCCACTTAATAGCCTCCTTAATAAAACATGTTACTTAAAGCAAAATGTGGTATAGACCACTTCGTGTTCTTAACAACATTCTGTCATACATGTGATTATAGAGATACTGAATTTATATTATGATGATAAATGTTTAAAAGTTTCTCTTGACAGCAGTACCTTATTAATTTTTCCCATTCTTAATTAAAAATCTGAATAACTAATGTTGATAACTGCCACTTAGGAAGCAAATAAAAATGATAAACACTCATTATTCCCGAAACAATTCTTTCTGGGACCATCAGGTCTTTTTCTAAGTACTGTTGTATTTAATTATGGGCCATTGTTAATCAACCCAGAAGTGCTTCTTCAAGCTGGTTGACTGTCAACAATAATTACATATTCTTAAAGAGGTAAGCATTCTCCTTTATTTTACGGCAGAATTTCAGTGGTGCATTTAAAATGTACAAGGTAGCGTACATGGGCAGTATGTCTTTGCAGACATATTCCTTCATCTGAAATCAGTAGAAATGAGAAATGGTTACCAAAATGAATCAGTTAATATCATAAAGAAATGATTCCACTTGTTAATAGTTTATATGCATAGATGGCATCTTCCCATCACCTCCAGGAAGTACTATTTTTATTTCTGCTTTACAGATGAGGAAATTGAGGCTCAGACTTGGTAAGTATATTTCCCAGCCATGCACTTAGTAAAGGTGAAACAGGGTTTTCAACCTACATCTTTCTAATTCCAAAGCCTATGTTCTCTTTATTGCACCTATTTTTCTTTTACAGGAAAAACAGATGCTAAGAAAGTAACTGATACTCTTCAGACAAATCAACAACTAGTGGGTCCTGGTCACCTGTTCCAGGGTGACAGTGTGTGTGAGTGTGTGTGTGTGTGTGTTGGGGTGGTGTCTCCTCCATACTAACACGCATTCTTGGACACCAGCTGCTTAGTGCCCTGCAATCCAATTCAATTCTGACACTATCTACCAGGATATAGCCTCAGGTCCCACAGGTTAAGTGCTCAGTCCTACAAGACCACCCACCCTCTCCTCAATTCACAAGCCAACTGCAAGTCCAGGTTGTCACCTGGGCTTCTGACTGATTGGCTATAGATTAAAAGTTCCAACAACCCCTCCTTGGGTTCAATTAATTTGTTAGAGTGGCTCACAGAACTCACAGAAACATTTTATTTACTAGATAACCTGCTTTTTATGAAAGAGTATAACTCAGGAACAGAGAGATGCAAGAGATGGATGGGGCAAAGTATAGAGAAAGGGCATGGAATTCTATTCCCTCACCGAGTATGCCACTCTCCCCAGATCTCCACATGTTCACCAACCTGCAAGCTCTCCAAACCTTGTTTTTTTGGGTTTGGACAACCAAATGGATACTTCATTACATAGGCACAACTGATTAAATCATTGGTCATTAGTGATTGAACTTAATCTCTAGCCCATTTCCCCTCTCAGGAGGTCAAGGGGGGTAAGACTGAAAGGTCTGACTTTCTAATTGCATGCTTGGTTCCCCTGGCAACCAGGCCCCATCCTTAGGTGAGGGTCCTAAGCGACCTCATTAACATAACAAAAATACCCTTGTAGCTCTCACCACTTAAGAAATTCCAAAGGGTTTTAGGAGTTCTGTGTTGGAAACTAGGGACAAAGACCAAATATTTATTTCCTATTATAAATCATAGTATCACAACAACATTGGATAAAAAGAGAAGCCAGTGAAAATGCAGGGTCACATCCAAAGTTTACCGTTTGCACTGATCTTTTCCTTCACATTGTATCTACTAATTTGGACATCATGGCTAAAGTGGCTACACAGTAATCTGGAAAGTTTCCATCCCTGAAATCTTTTCTTTGGTAGATGTACAACTGTCTGCTTAGCATTCTAGTTTCTTTTTGGCTACATTGTTGGTTTATCTCTTAAGTTCAGACAGGAAAAGGATATTCCTGAGGCATTTTCATTACCATCAAAATGTGTGACTAATCAGGAGTGGCTGAACAACAACTAGAAGAAATGAATCCTAGGAGGGGTAGGTAGGCAGTGCTGTGTTAAATCCTTGATCCCGAGAGAACAAGTTCCTTTACCTCTGATAAGAACCCAGTGTCCTCTGCCATACTTCCGAGTGTCTTGAATAAATGTCTTTCTTGTTAATAGAAGATTCACACTGCGTAGCTCAGAGAATTTCCCCTACATTCTTACCATATCTTGGGAAGGAGGGATATAACACACAGAAAGAAGTACAAGGGTAACACCAATTGGGATGTTATCTAAGGTGGGCTCCCATCCTTGGCATTTACCCTCCAGATCATCTCAGTTTGGCAGTCAGCTAAAGACCAGAGGATTAAATAAAAAGGGCTGCCTCACCTCAGGCATAATAAGGGGAGGAGCAGCAGATGGAATCTGACAAAAAGCTGACTGCATAAGGGCAGGAAGGGAGGGACATGATTATAGGGCCATGAAATGGGAGTTTTAATGAGGATATGAATGATAGCAACCCAGGGACAGAGGCCCTGCATCCTTATCCACCTTCATTATTTTCTCAGAGACCTTTCTGATGAATCCTGATGTGAGAGGACTTGAATGATCCCTTCCTCTTTTGCAGACAAAGCGGGCCAACCTTTTTCCAAAGACTCTTAGCACAGAGCTCTTTTCTCTCTCTCCTTCTTGCCCCCCTTCAAGTCCCTGGTAATAAATATAGTAGTACAGAATAAACTGAACTAGTCCCTCCTTGGGAGAAGTAATTATAAGCTGGATACTTATAATAAGTTATAATAATACTATAAAAGCAAGTATTTTAAAAAAAATTTTAAAGGTGTTGGTCTGTATGCATTTTAATTTTTTTCATAATCTTTGCAGCTTTTATTTCAATCAAAAAGTAATCAAATATATATACAGTCTAAAAACAGTACAAAAGGTGAATAAAAAGGCCCACAGTCTATCCGCGGTGGGGACAGAAGGTGGGTTGGTCCAGCATTTTATCTGGCATTTTGGACCAAGCAGAGAAAGGCTCGCTGGGCAGAGGGTAGAAAGGAAACTGCCTGGCTGGCTGAGCCTCCTCACCTGTTCCACACACAAGGCAGGAAGAGACCCTGAGACTACTCATGTGGACAGGCCAAGAAGAAGCCAAGACCCAGTCTGGATTTTCTTTCAGCAAGTCCAAACTTTCCCAGTGCTGTCCACAGCCCCTGAGAAGAGCTGGCCCTTCGCATATGGCCAGCCTGGTCACACTGCACTGGCGATGCAGCAGAGTCTACATGCAAATCATGTTGCTCACACTTCAGACCCTGAGAGACCTGTCAGAACATGCTGGAGACTTTGGTCTGGTNGATGCAGCAGAGTCTACATGCAAATCATGTTGCTCACACTTCAGACCCTGAGAGACCTGTCATAGAACATGCTGGAGACTTTGGTCTGGTCTGGCACTGAATGACTGTCAGGGCATACATAATGCCAATGTAGCCTGGTAAGACCCACACCTGTTACTTAGACTTGATGTCTTATGTGTGATTGAGGTTCTCCTAGGTGCCACTGGCAATGTGGCCACTCATTATGCCAATATAGTAGATGCTGCTGGTAACGTCTGCAGGACATCAGTGCAGTGAATGGTTTAGATGTCCCAGATCCTGATTATTTAGTTAGGAGCCACTGTGCACGCAGCTCTGACCAGGACCTGCACACAGTGGCTGAGGCCCATGAACTCCTTCTTTAACTTCAGCTCAGTGCCCATGATGTCCCAGACCTGGATGTCCTTCAGGGAGCTGTTGAAGAGCATGCTGTATGAGGAGACCAGTGTCTATACCAATTGTCTGGGCCTGGGTCATGTTCATTCTCTGCAGGTTCTGGGTATCCCACATGCTGTATAGTCTTCTGATCTACTGTCAAGTTTATGCCTCTGAAGGCAGAGCATCAGCACAATGCTGTCATGACCCTACAGCATCTTCTGGCACTTGCAGGTAGTATAAGTGTTCCACATGTTACCCATGGAGTAGATGCAGAGACACCAGACAGAGCCCTGTTGGCCCATGCAGGTTCCTTTGCACTTGAAGATCTGCTGAGAGTCATAGGATCCTAGGATGCCCATGTTCAGCCATGGATTGATGTAGAACAGCTTGTCATTCAACATGGATATGTCCTTCCAGAACTCCATAAGGTCTTCTATGAGCTCCCTGATTTTAGTCCAGTACATCAAACTTGAGCTTAGGCTCTTCTCCAGCTGTTCAATTTTCTCTGAGATCTTGCCCAGCATGAAGTGCCAAAAACAATCTCCTGGTCCTTCTGGGTCAGCATCATGTGTATTTTGTGGAAGCTGTCAGTCTTTTGCTGCAGGTACTCCTTCAGGTTTTCTCAACTCATACATGTCCTGTATGAACAGGCATCTGTACTTAGAGTGGGGATCTACCTCAAGGGTGATGGGCTTCCTGCCAGCCATCACTGGACAGCTGTGCCTGTAGTGAAGGAAGAGCTCCTGGATCTACACTCCACTGCAATTTTGTTCACTACCACCATCAGCTTGGTGTTGTTCATGGGACACTTCTTTGACTTTACGATCCATCTTTGATAAAACATGTGCCTCCACATGCTGATCACAGGGTCCCTGAACACACTGTAGCAAAGGTGGCAACAGAGCTTCACTGAAGGCTGATCAGGAAACACTAGTGGCTCCAGCTCCTCTTTGTACTCTGGCAGCAAGAATGCAGAGTGCAGAGACAGGCTGGACTAGGGTGCAGGCAGCTGCCAGAGATGGCACAGTAGAGCTTGGATGCAGAGTTCAGGGTGGTGATGAGGACCTGCTGTCTTCCTCATCCCGAGGGAAGCAGGTGAGGGTGCTGGAGGAGGGGGACACAGCACCACGGTGTGCTGGTCCTATCGGCTTTTGCAATGGTAGTGACAACTGAAAAGGCGGGCCCCAAAGTCTTTTCTATCCTGTCCCTTTGGTGAGATCTGGAGTGGATGGCTTTGTAGGCTTCCTGGAGCAGTTGTAGCAGGTGCCTTTGCCTGACCTCATGCTCAGGAGAGGTATCTTGGACATTCACGTAATGTCCCTTACCTGTGGCTACCAGGAAGTAACAACGCCACCCTCCAGCTTCATCGGGCCACCTTGACTGCCTCTCTAGAAAGGGACCTGCATGCATTTTAAAATACAGCATTTTCAAAATAATTATTAGCCACATCTACTAAGAGAAACAACAAGGTAAGTTTGGTATCATCAAGTTATGTATATTCCCTTCTACATAAGGTCATGATAAATGTTGCACGATGTAAGAGCACAGGGACTTTCATCAGGGACCTCAATTTTATAGATACTAAACTCAGTTTAAATGACAGTATTGAAATATCTTTGAGGTCTGAATTTCTCCAGTGCTCACTGCCTGAGTACTGTGACACAGCAAGAAAGAGTGAATAGTCAGCGGGGTCAAGGGCTGCAAAGAGAATGAAGAAGATGAGCACTGATGAAACACTGTTGGATCTATAATAGGGAGGAATCCATGACCTTTGGGAGAGCATTTTCAGTGGTGTAGTGGAGAAAGGAGTTGGCTTGCAGTGCATTACAGAATAATTGGGTAGTAGAAAAGAGATAGTGAGTGAGACTTCTCTTTATATAGTGTAGCAGTGAAAGATGGGAGGGAATGAGTTTGACAAGCTAGCTGGGCCAAAGTACATTTTTTTTTTCTAAAGAATTGTTTATTAGGCAGAGCAGGAAGCATGGGTGAGTTGTGTATCCATAGCAGAGTTCAGGGGGTGGAGAAATATATATATAGAGAGAGGGAGATACAGAAGGAGACTAGCACAAGATTCCCATGAGCAGATGCTCTGTCTGTCTAATAAGCACTTATCCTTAAAGGAAGTTTCCAAAATTGCCTCATTTTTGTAGGACTCAAAAGAATTTTAAAGCATGAAACACAGACATTTGCCCTGGAGGAGCCTGCCATTTAAAAGTGATACAGTGTACACAGAGACAATGAAATGGAATTATCAGTTAAGCACCTTTCAATAGATGTTAGCCAATATACTCTAAGCACAGTAAAAGACATTGATGACTTTAATTTTTTTACATATTATCCACATTAGGTAGGGCTTATTATTTTTGCACACAAGAAAACTGAAGCTTAGGCAGGCTTACAGGCTAAGGAAGTTTTTGTTTTTCGGTTTTTTAAAGATTTTATTTATTTCTTAGAGAGAGAGAATGAGCATGAGCGGGGGAGCGGGAATGGGATGGGGAAGGGCAACGGGAGAGGGAGAAGCAGACTCCATGCTGAGCAGGGAGCCTGATGGGGGGCTCCATCCATCCCAGGACCCTGGGATCACCAACCAAGCTGAAGGCAGATGCTGAACTGACTGAGGCACCAAGATGCCCCCAGGCTAAGGAAATTCTTAAAGTCTCATGGCTAATCAATGATTTTAGTCCAGTTTCTGATTGGACTAGGATCCTAAACCTAGTAACTGTTATTATAAATATTGAGTGAAGCTTGTGATTTCATCTCAAATGAGAATTCAACAATGTCTGTATCTTACTTTAGGTAAGATAATGTCTGCATCTTACTTTAAAATATTTTGATATAGGCACACGTGTGTGTGTGTGTGTGTGTGTGTGTGTTTACCTGTGTGAATCTGAGCTATACTTTCGGTATGATCAATTGCCTGGCTATAATGCATACTCTAGAAGGGAGGGGATAACCAACATTTAATAAAAGAGGCTATAATCCAGGGACAGCTATTATAATCTTCAATAATCTAATTCCAATTAAGACCAGATTTTAAAATATTAGCATAATGAGGAGAGAGATAGATATTCGTTGGTGAAATTAGTGGCTTGTTAATTAGATAATAGATGTTAGAAATAGGGTTCATTAGTGAGATTAGTGATAGTTGAAATCTGTGAATTGACTAAAATATTCTAGAAATACTCCCTGTCTTGCCATGAGTCTAGTAAGTCACCCTTCACTGTTAGAAAGAAGTTGGAAACTTGATCCTCAACAGTCCAGTGTCCAGTCATGTCTTTGGAGGGTTCTGGTTGACTGCTAATGACCATAAGCCTTAGAATTATGCCTTTAGAATGTTCTCACATCTGTCCCAAAGAGATTTCACTGGGCTTACAGAACAAACTACATGACCTATTTGAAGGTTGCTTATTATTATTTTTCAAAATATTTTATTTATTTCTTTAACAGAGAGAGAGAGAGAGAGAGAGAGAGAGAGAGAGAGAGAGAGAGAGAGAGAGAGAGAGAGAATGAGAGAGAGAGAGAAAGCATGAGCCAGGGGCAGAGGCAGAAGCAGACTCCTTGCTGAGCAGGGAGCCTGACCAGGAGCCTGATTCCAGGACCCTGGGATCATGACCTGAGTCAAAGGGAGACCCCCAACCAACTGAACCACCCATGTGCCCCCAAAGGTTTGCTATCGATACATGTTAATTTAATTATGGCCTATATGTGTGAACAATTTTTGTCTGATTCTTTTACTAAAACTTGGTAATAAGATTGTATGGAAGTAGTAAACTCACGCACTCTCAACTCCTGGTGTCCACTGTTATCTCCTAAAATTAACCTATTTGTATTTAACCAAATTGGCTTAGGTCGGTTAGACATTTATTTCTGTGAATTTCCTCTATAAATTCCCTTTCCAAAGTTTAGAAAAACTATTCTTCACCTTAATATGTCTACCCTGATGACCTTGTCCCCAGGCTCTACTTGTATGCCCTCCAGTTTTACTGAGAATACAGATATAGTCAGATAGAAAGTTCTTCTGTTCCTCTTATCTTCCATCATCAAATCCTCCAACCTGCCTGTATCTGCCCTTACTTTTTGCCTTTCTTTTTATGACAAGGGAAGGAGTATAGCTTCACTTGTGAAAGGTTAGCCTTTCCACTTAAGCTTAGTATCCTGTCTTGCTTTGCTGCTTAAGGACTTCATTTCTGTTTTACCCACTCTCTTTCCAATCAATTTCTCCCTTTCACACTAGTATATAAAATGCTCTAGTATCTTCTACCTTAGACAAAAACAAACCTTATCTTGATCCTTTTAAGCAATCATTCTATTTCTCTGTCCCTACACAGTAAAACTACTCAAGTTGTCTTAACTATTTTCACTTCTTTACTTTTCATTCTTTTTAAGTTATGAAATAATTCAAACAGAGAAAAGTTAGGGAATAATATAATACACACCTATGAACACACGCAGCTTCTGTCCAGCTTCATAAACTTTTAATGTTTTTCTATATATGCTTTACCTTTTTAAGAGAAGTGTAACAGATATAATTGAAGCTCTTCTCAAATGCATTCTCTCCCATCCCCAATGGGAACCATTAACCAGAATTTAGTGTTCAGCATGCCTGTACATGTTTTTATATACTACTACACAAATATATATCCACAACTGAGAGTTATACTTTATTCTGTACTGATGGATGTTGTTCCAATTTTCATCCCCACCAATGGTAAACAAGAGGTTCCTATTTCTCCATATTCATGACAACACTTGAATTGTCAGTCTTTTTAATTTTGCCAAACTGGCGAGTTTGAATTGTTATTTCACTATGATTTTAATTTGCATTTCCCTGACATTTAGTAAAATTACGCATCTTTTCATATTTTTTACTGGCCATTAGTGTTTCCATTTTTAGAATTGCCTGTTCATCTTTTGCCCATTTGTCTTAACATCTTGAATGAACAGACAATCATTTCTCCACTGCTTCGTAATGCCACCTCCATTTATATACTTTCCCGGATCCCTACATAGTTTCATTGGCTTATTTGTATATTTCTGCATCAAGAGCACAAGATCTATTGTAGCTTCATAAGAACTCACTCTCTGGCAGAGCATCTCCCTCAGTACATTCTTCAAAATAATATTCATAGACATTTTTACCTCTCTGGCCTGCATGTGAATTTTGGGATTTTATGTCAAGATCGTGAAACCCTGGGGAGATTTTCATTGGAATTTATTTAGATTGATGGACAAAATTGGGCAGAACTGGAATATTTATCTTAAGTCTTATCACCAAACATGGTATACATCTCACTTCTCTCGAGAGCACTCTTACCTGGCTTCTTTCCCCTCCACTCCATTGATTCCGGTTTGGTTTTCAAGAACATGAACTTACAACTTGCCAAATCTAATGCCACTTCTCTGTCCTTTTCTTACTTGACTCTTTGGTGGCCTGAAGGCCTTTGTAGCAGCTCAGCCTCCCTGTAGTCTCAGTTTAGAAGTTACCTCCTCAGAAAGTTCTTTCCTCGTTATTCTACTTAAAAAGCCACACATGACTTATTTCATATCACTTGTTTTGATTCTCTGCATAGTCCTTATCTCTATTTAATATGGCCTTTACCAGCCTCATTCATTTATATCATTTCTCCTTGCTAGTTATGCTTTCTTTGATACCTTAAACATGTCAAGCTATTTTTCACAAGGGGGTCTTATATTTCTTTTTCCTTCTTTCTAGAGCACTCTTCTCTTGAAGATATTTGCTTGACTTTCTTTTTCTCATCATTTAAGTCTCTACTCAACTGTCACCTCCTAAGAGGACTTCCCTGATGACCCAGTCTGAAGTTACTTTCAATCATCATCATGCCAATCCATTGTATTACCTTAAATGTCTGGCTCTGATTGCAAATTATATTGTTTATTAATGTGTTTGCTTGTTCACAGTTAATATCCCCGTAACACCCCCATATATGCTACATAGGAGCAGCAATGTTTATTTTATATATATTAATACCAGAACACCATCTGGCACCAAATGTGGTGACTAAAATAAGCCACTCTTTAGCCTAAGACATATAAAATTAATAACTGTTTATGAAATTACACATATCTATGAGTTGATGTTAAAAGAGGATTAGGTCTTAGGTCTAACAAAGTAAATAATTATAGTTGACATATGGCCTTGGTAAGTTAACAAATGTTGAAAATATAATCTGGATTAATTAAATATAAATTGTTATATATAGATATTAAATAATTTCTAAATAAAATATATGTGAATATATATACATACGTCATATTTACTATTTATTTTTCATTTTATTTTTAAAAATTATTTATTTATTTGAGAGAGAAAGAGAGACAGAGAGTGTGAGTGGGGGGGGCGTGCAAAACGAGAGAGAGAATCTCAAGCAGACTCCATGCTGAGCGCGAGCTGATCCCATGATCCTGGAATCATGACCTGAGCTGAAATCAATAGCTGGACACTTAACCAACTGAGTCACCCAGGTGCTCCTTATATCTACTATTTGTAAAAATAATCAAGGAAATTAGAGAGAAAATTAAGGTAAAAGAAAATTAACCTGCAATAAAATTATTATCCAAATTTTATGTAAAGTGGCTGAAAACTTATTTCTAAACGTTCTGACGGCCACTCCAGAAGAAAAACTTTAATCAATTATATGATTCATGTTGTCCATGAGATAAACAGGATAGTACATTAGGAGAGGCCTGAATATTCTTGTAGTAAGCCTGGAGAGACTTCTCCCATGAGTTGTTACAAAACAATCTTCATCAATAGTTATTTGTCCAGTTAATAAAATGAGGTGTGCCATCAAGCTTATCCTTATAATGTTCTTTAATATATGCTAAAGACATAAAGGCCAAGGGCAGTCAAGTAAAATATTGCTATGAAATGAAACAACCACAAAGTCTGGTTCCTCAGCTTAGCAGAGGGTCTAGCAAGAAGGCTGAATGGCAAATCCTTCAGGCAACCCTATGTAAATGTCATTTTAGCAGTTGATCATATAATAGGTACTGGCCAGAGGAAAATCTGAAGTTCTAGTCCTTGACATATATATACCTGGAGAGCAGGTATTTTGTGTTATTGGACAAGCATAACCCATGTGCAACAACTATTGGCTGAGCTGGGAATAAAGTTGTGAAGTCAAAGTTCCTAATGGGGATACACGTGTGAATAGAAAGCTGCCTCTAGAGATGGAAAAGTCAAGGTTCCCTCACAAAGCAGTCCTGGTTCTGCTCTAACACAAAAGGAATGGATAACCTGGTCCCAGGGTTCTATACCACAGGGCATATCTATATACTTGCGATCCTATTTTCTGGATGCAGTCTATATAGGGAGCCTGAATCTAAACTACAGGTCAGATGCTTTTTCTTATACTCAGACTGAACCAGTTTCAGAGATCTCTGCTTAGTTAGCACCACAGGTCCCTGACCCCACCCAGGTGTCCCACCCTGGAGATAGGCCTTCCCCTGCATTATCACCTGCTCCTGGTTTCTGCAGGCTTAGAAGTCTCTTGTCTCTTTTCTTCAAAGATTCCTTGACCACACCTGGGCTATACCATTGGCTTCTCTAACTATCACTGTCTAAGCTGTTCATTCATTCAACAAACTTCATTCTATTTCTCAGGGTATTACATCTTGAGGCACATGGTGAATATGTTAATTTTGAGATTCCCATTAGAAAACCAAGATGTATGGCTGTATACACAGCTGGATAGACAAGTATGAGGTTGTGAGGACAGGTCAGGCCAGAGATTTAGGTGTTTATCTTTAAGCCATTGTTAAGAGTTAGTTGGACAGTTAGGTAGTCAGGGCCAGGGTCCCCAGCAAGAAAATATGGAGTCAGGACAGCTAAAATAAAACAGCGCTAAAGTTGTGTTTTGCAGCGTAGACAGGACCACACTAGCATTCTGTTTTGCAGCCTTTGCAGAAATGACTTCTGCAAAATATTCTAAAATAAGACAATTAACCACACGGCATTTGTCCCTATCACGGGCAAGGGGCAATTAAGACATAAGCTCCCGTATGTCAGCAAAAAAGACCATCAGCATGTGTACATTAACCTAACAGGTAGACAGATAGGTGACCAAAGCCCTGACTGGCATGACTCAGCACACCCTGATTGTTTAAGATAGTTCTGCAAAAGAGCTCATAAAACCCCCTAAACTTAGAAACTCTGGGGGCAACCCTCTCCGGGCCCCCATCTCTCTGCAGGAGCTTTGTACTATTGCTCAATAAACTTTGCTTTGCCGCCCACCATGCTTCACCTGGTCTACCTCTTCATTCTTTGAAGCTATGTGACTAAGAACCACAGACATTAAAGGCAGAGAAATCCTACAATACCAAGGGGTTATTTAGGAATGAGAATAGAAAGGTAGATAGAATATTACCAAAGTCCCATTTAAATTTGAGCAACATTAAGTGCTTGGGCTCAGCAGCTCAGATGCACTGGTTGACTTTTGCTTCTGTCAAGTATTTCTCTGCCCCAGCAGCTATTTTCCTGCCTAAAACAGGCCTCTCAAATCCCTAGAGGTAAGTCACACTAGCTATCTTAGATTATCTCATTTATTTATTTTATTTGATACTTGCTTAATACATGAGAAGACAGAGGACAAACTAGTATTTCAAAGCCCTTAAAACCCCAATTCAAATATATATATGCACTTCTTGAACTTTCTGCAATATGATTCTCTAGGATCAGTCCCCTATTAGGATTTTTAAAGCTAATAACAAGACTCACCAGGAATCCCTCTGGGCTGTGATTATACTGAGTTTTATACCTTTTTAACTCTCTTCCTATCATTTGGTTAGTGGTGGTATAGAGCTTGCTAATTGTTTTCCTACTTATTAATAGTGGGAGAAATAACAGCATTTTAAGGCATGTAGTCCAGAGTATACACTGACCTTCATGTTCTGCTCTAATCTAGGGCACAAGTCCCTGTGTCTGTTTGCTTGCACCCAATAGGGTGTGAGAATATGCTACAGAGGCAAGCTGTTTAGTATGGCAGAAGACACTGCATGGAAGTAGTTAGCAAAAATAGTTGTAACTTGAGCATTAACCAAGTGTTAGAGACTGTTCTGTGTTTCTTGCGTCATTTAATACGGTGTTCCTTACTTGGGGGTGTTATTGCTCCCCTGGGGGCATTGTGGAAATTTGCAGAGTTGTTTTTGCAGTTATAGTGATTTGTGACAGGGCTCAGGATGGTAGACTTCCTGCAAGGTAGACTGTCCCACTTAGTAAAGAACTGACTTCACTCAAGTCTCACAGAAGCGTCTCTAATGTCCTGTGGCCATTTCTGTTTTTTTTTTTTTAAGATTTTATTTATTTATTTATTTGACAGAGAGAGATTACAAGTAGGCAGAGAGAGAGGAGGAAGCAGGCTCCCTGCTGAGCAGGGAGCCCGATGCGGGGCTCCATCCCGGGACCCTGAGATCATGACCTGAGCCGAAGGCAGAGGCTTTAACCCACTGAGCCACCCAGGCGCCTGCCATTTCTGTTTTTATAATTTTATAAATTTTTTGTTTTCGCATTTAAACAGAAAGTAATTTGAATTTAAATATTTCTAAGATACTGACATTTCCAAGAGTGTATCTATCATGTAACTTAAGAGATCAGAAAATTGCACTTTGTTTTATTCGGAACCTTATCAAGAGTCTTTACTATTTTGGGCATTATGTCCCTGCCTATAGTACATGGCTAATGGTTGTTAACAGCTGCTGCATTAATGGTGAGTCTGTGAGTATGTGCAAGAATGGGGCAATTTATTATATCTTCTAAATTAATCATATCTGAGCATTTACTTACTGACACATACTTTATCTCAAATTACCTTTTATTTATTTTATTACAAATAGGGCATTATATTACTTTAAAAAAGACTATCCTAGTAGATAGCATTATCTACTAGCTATTCATAGCTAGTAAACCAGGGGCCAGAGTTTGAACCCAGCATTCTGGATCCCAGAGCTACTCACTCTTAACCACAGATATTCTTTTTTTTTTTTTTTAAAAGATTTTATTTATTTATTTGACAGAGAGAGAGATCACAAGTAGGCTGAGAGGCAGGCAGAGAGAAGAGAGGAGCAGGCTCCTTGCTGAGCAGGGAGCCCGATGCAGGCCTTGATCCCAGGACCCTGAGATCATGACCTGAGCTGAAGGCAGAGGCTTTAACCCACTGAGCCACCCAGGCGCCCAACCACAGATATTCTGTTTCTTATCACAGGAAGCCAATAGAAATATCAGGGAAAAAGAGGGCAGAGTTATGGACAGGCCTTGAGCGGCAGGGAGTATGTGGTTCTGAAGATGCAGACCAGTACACAGTCTCCACGCAGTGCGGCTTATAGCAGAACTGGTGAAGGTTACTGAGAGCCCTGCTCGCTGGTTTCATGGGTTTCAAGTGAAAGCAAGATAGTCTGCTGATGCCCGTTCTGAGTGATAGGAGTAGAACTTGGTGGACTGTTGCAGATTCCATGGTTCCTGCAATGGATGACCAAGGTTCCATGGTCTCCCCATTCTGCCAGAAAAGAATGGATGGACAATCCACTGATAGTTTTGAACTCACAGTGGTGCTCCTGCTACACACCTACTGGAATCTGTATTATTTGCTGGCACATTCAATATTCAACTTTTAGTAAGCATGTAGTCTAGCCCTTTGCTAGACTCCAGAAAAGTTAAAGAAAAGCTTTGACCAAGTTCCCTCACACTTTCTTAAGCGTGCATTTAAAATCAGACCAGTAAACAACCTTGATTTTTTTCTCAGTCTGGGTTTATCCAGACTTTTTTCCATATGTTAATATCAACGGGCTGAATTTCTTCTTGGTTGGTTGAGAATTTCTCTTTGATTTAAAATTGATTACTGAATCTTGAAAATCAAGGAAAGTTTTCATGTGTGAATATAATTTCTTTTTTTTTTTAATGGGTCAAAAATGCTCAGTGTGACCTTTGCTAGTGAAGATTAGGAATGGTGGATTAGAAAAATCTGCCTGTCTGGATTTATTTTGCATAGGCCTCAACTGCCCTACTTAAGTTTTCATTTTCCTGGGAGCTTCTTAAGATGGTGATGAGTAGAGTTCTAATGAGCTGGAACCTTCTTCCTCAGCTACAGTTTTGACAGGTTGTTTGTCTCTAGCTTGAAGAGACTCTTACTGAGGTTAAATAGAAGACATACAGCATCCAGAGAAAAGTGTAGATTAGTATATTAAAATGTATCTGCCTCTTCTATTTTGAAATAACTGCTCATGGCAGTTCTTGGCCTATTTGTTGACAAATCATTCCAGAATAATTAGATAAGAGGCAGCTGTATGTACACTTTAATTAGCTGTTCTTGCCCCCAAAACTTGATCAGAAACTTTTCCTTAACTCATTACTGTCAGCCCAACACTGCTATAATTCTCCTCTTAATGCATATGAACTTTGTAGGCCTATTAAAAACCATGAAATAAATATATATGTTGAATGAAAACATTTTTATGTATCTGTAGGATTAAAACGGAGGGAGAAATTGATAGGAGTGGATTTCAGATTGAGGCAGTATGGCAGTGATAAGTTTATTTGAGGCATTTTTGCCTTTATAAAGAATACTGGCAAGGCATTTTGATCACTTGTTTGTAATACTTGGTCAGAAGTTGTAACCTAGCACCAGCACAAGTGTTGGTGAATATTATTAACTTTTATGCACGAGTGATAACAAAACACTTACCTTACTTTAAAATTGGAAGAACTGAAACACTCTTAAAACTTGTTCCCAATAATTCCTCATAATACTGTGTGATTTTTTCTTATAGCATGAAAACACCAGAGGTCAAGGAACTTTTTCTCTGAAGAGCCAGACAGTAAATAATTGAGACTTGGGGTGTCATAATGTCCCTGTCATAACTACACATGTGGTAAAGCAAAAGCAGCCATAGACAGTACCTAAACATATGGGCATGGCTGTGTTCCAAAAAATATTCTTTAGGTACACTGCAATTGAAATTTCATATAATTTTCACATGTTACAAAATATCATTTTTCTTTTAATTTTTCCATCTATTTAAAATTGTAAAAACCATTTTTAGTTCATTGGTTGTACAACAACAGGTGGCAGGCCACGTTTAACCCCTGAGCAGTAGTTTGCAGACACAGGATATGCACAGAAGTGGGTTATACTCACAACATCTTAAGAACGTAACGGTATGTATGTATGTTCAAATACTTGAGATACTTGACCTTTGTATAGGAAAAGGCATTTTATGTCTAATTGGAAACGTCAGGGACACATCTGTTGCAAAATGATCTAAGCCAAATTGGCTGTGCACAATCAATGGATATGTTTCTATCGGTAAATATGGCAGCCACTATTACTTTGTTGTAGGTGAGGGCTACAGATCTCCCACTTCCATATCCAAAGGCCCCCCCACCTGGGGCTCTATTTAAAGACGCTGATTTGACATGAGCTGAAATCAAGAGTGGGAATGCTTAACCCACTGAGCCACCCAGGCACGCCTGGAAAGACATTTCTAATACATCATATACTAATTAACAAACCCTCTAGTGCTGATAGGAATAGTTAAAAACACTTGCGGTAGCTGCCTCTGGAATATGGGCTTCTTTTTTTTTTCTTAAAGATTTTATGTATTAATTTGACAGAGAGAGGGAGAGAGCATGAGCCGGGGGAGAGGCAGAGGAAGGAGAAGCGGACTCCTCACTGAGCAAGGAGCCTGATGTGGGGTTCAGTCAAGGAATCCTGGGATCACGACCTGAGCGAAGGCAGCTGGTTAAGGACTGAGCCACCCAGGCGCCCTTAGGGCTTATTAGCACCACTTCTTCTTATTAGGGGCTTCTTATCAGCACTTCTTCTTATTAGAGGCTTCTTATTAGCACCAAATTGTAGCCATCCACCCATGGAGTGAACCTGAACAAGGCCCATTAAATATAAGTTAACATTCAGTCATAGATTAAAACTAACGAACATACATGCCATAGTTTCTATGTTCAAGTATTGAAAAATAAACCACGGACAATAAACCATTCTTTCCGGGACAGCTTCCACAGCGAAATCAGTGATTCCTTTTTCCCTTAGCAGTCTATCCTCCGAAACCTGAGAATAGGGACCCTTTCCACACCTGGCCGGTGTGGTTGTTCATTGGAAGGGGCAAGGAAAATTTTGGGTGGGAGCGAGGACAGCATTTTTAAAGAACGGAGGCTGTTGGGGCGCCTGGGTGGCTCAGTGGGTTTAAGCCTCTGCCTTCGGCTCAGGTCATGATCTCAGGGTCCTGGGATCGAGCCCCGCATCGGGCTCCCTGCTCAACAGGGAGCCTGCTTCCTCCTCCCTCTCTGCCTACTTGTAATCTCTCTCTCTGTCAAATAAATAAAATCTTAAAAAAAGAAAAGAACAGAACGGCGACTGTGAAATCTGTGAGGGCCCGGCTTCTGCAAGTGGAAACCGACGGAGTTCCGGTTCAAGATCGCGGCGGGAGAAGCCCGTGAACCCACCTCCCTCCATGAACACCCCAGGCTACAGCTACGGACACAACTGCCTCAGAAAAGCCCTAAAACCTGGCTGGGCAGCTGCTCTGCACCGGCAAGACGGCTACAACCGAGCAGGTAGGAGAAGTCAGGACGCAATCCCGCTCTAAGCCCCAGCCCTTCCCGCTACGGAGTTGGGGACGCGAACCGGAGCTCCTCTCTGAAGAGCACAGAGCTCGAAGCCTACATTACATATCTCCACTTTTAAGACTAGCACCTGAAAGACACCCCCCCCCCACACACACACACCCGCCCAAACAGCTAGCTTTCAAAACCAGCGGGGCTGTGTGCAGCAGACCCACAAGCTCTAAGGAGCTGAGAAACGGCCCTTATAAAAGGTCTGTGTGTTCAGACTCACCTGCGCGTGAGCCCTGCGCAGAGGCCGCGGGAGGGGTCCGGTGGAGGGGTGCCGGGGGAAGGGCGCGGCGGAGGGGTGCGGGCTGTGCCCAGAGGCTTGTCGTGGAGTGTCCAGAGCAGCAGGCATCTGATCTGACACACACTTGGGGGCCTGCTGGGGTGCTCGTCCTGATGGAGACGGGTAGGTGCGGCCTCACGCCGGCCTCTGTGCTTGGCTCCAGCAGGCCGGTGCCATCTTGTCTTCTTCCCCCTCGGGATCCGTCTTCCTTCCTGCCCCCTGCATCTGCTGTGCCCCAGAGTGCCCGAATCTCCCAGGGCGGGGGACCTTTACCCACGTCTGGTGCCCGGCTTTACGTCTGCTGCTTTGGTTTTCCGTCTGGCCCCTCAGGTCTTCGCGGCTGCTGCCGAGGGGCACGTCCAGGTCGCCTGACTGGGGGTGCTGGCGACGTCGCACAGGACTGTAACAAATGCACAAGATGTCCAGCGGCCCAACGTCCTCACTGGGGGCGGGTGCTTTTTCCCTCTCCATGGACTAGAACACAACCTTTTCTCTTTCCTGACCATGAAACTCTAGTGAGGTGTGTACAAAAAGTAAATTAAAAAGAATTAAAACTTTGTAAAGTGGAAGAGACAGGGGATGAAAGGAACGAAAGTTTTATTGCTGAATCCTTCACAATAAAACAGACTCTGAGGGAATTGTGGAATGATGGGATTTTTTTCTTTCTATATTAGAATTTTTTTTTCCTCCAGCATGGCATTAATTAGAATGTTACCAGATTCTGATCCTTCTTAGTTTTTCTTTCTCTAGAACCACATCTTTACAATTTTATTTCTCAAATTATGCAATATTCAAAAATAGAATGGATTTCATGGCTAATCTTCCGTCTATGTCCTCCCCTCCTTGCCCCATGCCTGTCTTATTTTGAAGAAAAGCTCTTATGTTCTTTCATCTCTACATATTTTTTTATTTCTAGAAGATAAAGACTCATTTAAAAAATAACCATAATTCAAGTGTCACACCAAAAAAAAAAACAAACCCCAACAATTAACAGTAATTCTATAATATCATCAAACATGCAGTGTTTCACTATGTGAAGAAGTTTTTCTATTTCTGGTTTTTCCATAATCTGGCTTTTTGCTGATTCATATTTGATTTTGAGGATTTTCCTTTATTTCTTTTTTCTTAATATTTTTTTATATTCATTACTTCATTGTATTTCATGTTGGAGGTTTTAAAAAATATTTAATTTTTAAATATGGAGAAGTATAGAAAGAAATATTTTAGTTNTAATATTTTTTTATATTCATTACTTCATTGTATTTCATGTTGGAGGTTTTAAAAAATATTTATTTAATTTTTAAATATGGAGAAGTATAGAAAGAAATATTTTAGTTCCTCTTCCACTCTGAGGGTAGTGCTGCCACTAGACCTCTTTCTGTTGTTGGGATACAACAGTTGGGATACAACCTCTTTCAGTTGCTTTTGAGGTCTCTTCCTCGGAATGAAACTAGCCCAACAAATATCTTCCTTCTTTCTCTCTCTCCATCTTTCATTAAACCAATGGTTCTTAGCAGAGTAGTACTGTCCCCAAGGATTGTTCTGTAAACTTTTGGGTTGTTTTAGTTGTCAAATTGTTGAGGGGGTGGGGGAAGCTAATGGACTCAGCAGGCAGGAGGTGGGAGGTTAGACGTCCTACAATATGTGGTACCGTCCTTCACAGTGAAGAATTGTCCCATATACTCCTCTGCTTTTGAATGTTACCCTCAAATTCATGTAGTCGAAAGTTATTTATAATACTCTGAGACTGGGTCTCTGTTCTGTTTTACCTATAACCACAAAGTTACATTTCCGTGCTTTTTACTATACATTGACTTTACTACAAGTACAGTTACTGTGGTGTCTAAATGAGGTATCTGTCTGATCAGTTGGGCCCCCCCAATGTGGGCCTGTGATCAAGTGGAAGCCAGTGGTGTGGGAGGCAAAATAATTCACCTGAGGCAGGACAAAGGAGATAGAAGTTTATTAAATACACTACAAGGGAGCGGAGGGCCAGACAACAAAGGAGAGGTTGTGTGTAAGGAGGCAGTGGTTGGGGGAAGGTGTTTTTAAAGGGAGACGATGAGGAGGTATGGTGACGTATGAAATGGTCCCTTTTTTGGTCACTGTGCCTATTTATAAGTAGCCCGTTGATCAGTTAGGCCTATGGATATTTTGATATGGGAGGTTTTCTAGGCCTGTCTAAGTTCAGCCAGATGGTCGTTGTGGCTCCTTTCCATTTCTCAAGGCTGTTTGCCTAAAAGCAGCCTCTATAGTTACTGGGTAAATTGAGGCAACACGGAAATTTGTTTTGTTTGGATCTTTCCATTTGAGAATACTACTAGATTACCACTCATGGTTTTTGGACCTTGAGAGCTTGTTTGGAGGTTCTAGCAGGGGAGCGCAGCTACTCGTATACCCTTGACAGAAGAACGGTCCTCTCCTCTATCGGGGAAGGTCGTTCTCTTCGACCGAGCGCGCAGCTTCGGGAGGGACACACATGGAGCGGTGAGGGAGGAAGGGGACACCCGCCTAGCCAGCCAGATCAGCTGAATCAACCCTGGCGATCAATGGGGTGACAGATGTCGCAGCCAGATCGCCCTCACATCCACCACTCATGGTTTTTGAACTGCCAACACAACACAGCTCTACTGTGTGCTTTTTGGCTATTGTCTCCACCAGGCTACTTCCAAATACAAGTATGTGATGATTTCTTCATTATGTCTTCTCATTCAGGGTAGTGCCTCCCAAACTGAAATGTGAGGTTGCTCTTGTAGTGTGCCCAAGCAGTTATGTTGTGAGGCTGTATTATTTTATTTTAATGATTTATTTCTTAAGGATTTTATTTATTTTAGAGAGAGAGCATGCGTGTGCTGCCTGGGAGTGGTAGGGGTAGAGGCAGAGGGGGAGAGAGAGAATCTCAGGCAGACTCCATGCTGACCGCAGAGCCTGATCCCATAACTGTGAGATCTGAGCTGATCTGAAATCAAGAGTTGAATGCCCAGCCAACTGAGCCACCCAGGTGCCCTGAAGCAGTGTTATTGTAATTTTTACATCTCCTACTTACTATAGTTGGGGCTTTATAGAAATTATTTTGAAGTAATGAACATAGGTAGGTTATATTATCTATGGATTTGATTTTGACATAGTATGATGGGACTGCAAATATTTGTTATTAAAGTGGGGATTGGGTCTGATGAACTCGAGCCCCACAGGTGTAAGTTGGTGGGGAGCGTCACAACAGCACCATCCACTTAGGAATCATTGAATATGTGAAATCATTTTAACAGTGGAGTTTACATAATAATAGCTGACACTTAGGTAGTGCTTGCTTAATATGCGAACACTTCTTTCCAAATGCTCTACCTAAGTCAACTTCTTTAGTGCTCATTATAGCTCCGGGAGGTCAGTGGGAGCTCTTACTCTCCCCTTCTCATAAATAAAAAAACGAGGGACCCAGATATGAAGTAATTTACCCAAGGTCACATAAGTAATAAGTGCCAGAGCCCAGAGCTGGGGTACAAACCCTGGCAGTGAGGTTACGAAGTCTATTTTCTTAACCACTGCTTTGGATTGCTTTTCTTTTGAAGCACAAGTCACTGAGCACAAAGGAAGGAGAATCAAACATATTGGCAGAAAATATACAGGTGCTAGATTTAAAGGGAAAATGGATATGTAATGTTGCCTTTTAGAGACTAGTTGTGCTGAGTTGCATGCGATAGGGTGGGACATGAAAATGCATTCTAGTCCCCTGGAGGAGCGCAAAAGATGTTTGTTGAGTGAATGAAATACTTTATAGGATTGACTGCACTGGAGAATAAAATTATGGAAGAGTCTCACAGTTAATAAAGAGTAAGAACTTGGGCAGCTATACTACACAAAGGACTGTACCAGGTGCCTTTTGTGAAGTGTAGCACACCAGAAGCGCATCTGGTGTTTCCACCATAAACATCTTTGTCACTGGTATCTTCATGGCATAACTAATTGCCATAAGGCAATTTTACTGTAAAAGATAAAATCATGAAAAATAAAAGAGGGACATTCATTAAAAAAGACTGTTAAATAACATGAAAAATGAGTAACAAAATTAAAAAGACTTTATTGAAAAATAAAAAATCGAATACATTTAAAATGTGTGTAGATTCATGGCAGTACGGTCCAAATAACTGATTTTAATTTGTGGACTGTACCAAATGTCTTCGAGGTTTTTTGTTCATAATATTATACTTTCTTTACAAAAGATTTTATTTATTAGAGAGAGCACACACACGAGTGGGAGGAGGGGCATAAGGAGAGGGAGAAACAGATTTCCCACTGAGCAGGGAGCCTGGCCTAGGCTGGATCCCAGGACTCCAGGATCATGATCTAAGCTGAAGGCAGACACTTAACCGTTGGACCTAGCCGCCACCTTTTTGCTTGTTGGTTTGTCTCCTTGTTTGCATCACACTTTTTTGTCTTTTTTTTTTTTTAAACAAAAACATCTTCCTTCATTAAGACTGGTTATCAGTTTCCAAATACTAGGATGCATATTTGTAACTGAACTTTGCATTGTGAAAGCCTTCTATGCTGGTGTGTGTTCTTGGTGTATTGTCATACTGTATGTCCTTTGATAGATGTTCCAAAGTTCTGTGTGAAATGTGGGTTCAAACTCTGCATCCCTATATAGACTGTTATGAGGGCTAGGAGTCATATAATATAAAAATGAGAGTATTGATTCAATGGAGAAATGAAACCAAGCTGTCAACCAGTTGTTCATTTTTTTAATGGTAAAATTGTCTTAAAGCCAATTAGGTATGCAGAGAAAATGTTTGCATGAAAATCTTGCAGTGAAAATGCTTTCTGCAAAGAAGCTTACTGCAAAACTAGCTAGAACCAATAAGAGGAATTCCATGTAGGAGTTGCTTAATTTGCTTGCCTGGGACCACAGAATTTTAACTAGAAATGTTAATTAGGATACATCTGGTTCAAATATCCATCTTGACAATATCTGACTGGAGTTAGAGTAGAAGGGGGATGTTTCTTAGCAGAAATTTTTAAATAAGTTGACAGAACTGGTAAGTACATCATATTAAAAGTTAACTTAAATATGGAAACATTTACTCTAATCTCTCCTGAACAAGGAGTTGGCAGAACTATTATGTAGGAACAGCTCCAGGAATCATCTTTGTCTTGGTCTTATTGGGAGTCTTCTCTGGTTTGCCCCTGGATCCTCTGCAGTGTCCTTCAGAAGTTTGGGTCACATGCCAGTCCTGTCTGAATGACCATTTCCCTTTGCCTGCTTCTGTCTACACCTGGCCAGTGTTTCAAAGTTCAGACTTTAATTACACAGTTTTATCAATGGGATTGCTATAGCTCTAGCTATTACATAGATTGGCGTAAAGGGGGAATTTTAGGTTTGTTTCCTTCATTTTCCTTGCGTTTTCTATGCAGTACATTCCTAGGTCAGCAAATCTGTTTAATACCTTGGTCAGCTCTGGTTGCAGTATGATACAGTGCAAATAGAAGATGTTGACATTTGGCCATGCCATTGAGTTTCTGCTTCTAAGCCACAGAATAAGAAAGGCATGATATGGGTGATTATCCTCAATTCTTCCAAAGATGATATATTAACAAATAACCTTTTAGATACAAAAGAGAGACATCAGTGTATTACATACGTTAAATGACTGAGGAGGACATTAGGGTTTAATTACATGGAATTTGTTAAGAGCAGCTCTAAAAGTACACCCTTGGGCAAGATTTTCACTGAGATACTCACTAACCAGCCATATTAGGTGCTTCTCCCTACTTATTATGGAGTTAGTTTTAGAACTGCACCATTGGTTGGTTTGAACATCATGCCATCTCTCAGTCTTATGGCTGACGTGGACTTGTTTCTTAGTGCTCGATCTGCCAAGTCAACTACTTTGATGTCATTTTTAGTTAACTTATTGGGAGTCTTCTCACTGTTGGCTTCCTTTTTTTTTATTGCCAGTAAACCTTTCGCTATTTGATGTTAATAATGAGTAGTAGTCTTAGTCTTTGATATGTCTCTGAACCCTCTATAACTATGTACTGAAACTTGTGGAGAACTCATACCAGTTGTGGCTCTGACCTAGGGTTGGTCTTATTTAGAAGAGTCTTCTCCATGCAGTCAAAGGCTGTGGCTCTAAGTTACTTCCTATAAAAAAATGACCCCCTAGCTTGCTTTTAGAAAATTTTAGAAAATTTAAAAATTTCTAAAATTTAAAAAATTTAGAAAAATTTTTTCTTTCTGGTTTTTATAAATCCCTTTTCGTTAAGTGTTCCCTTTATATGCATCATACTGTTCATTCTCACAAAATAATGTGGAGAAAATAACAACTTTTAATTTTATTTATTTATTTAATGGTTTATTTGCTTATTTTAAAGATTTATTTATTTTGAGACAGAGAGAGAGAGAGAGAAAGCACGCAGGGAGGGGGAGCAGGAGAGAAACAGGCTTCCCCCTGAGCACTATGCCCAATGGGAAGCTCAGTCCCACAACCCTGAGGCCATGACCTGAGCCAAAACCAAGAGTTGGATGCTTAACTCACTGAGCCACCCACTTGCCCCAACACTCCTTTTTAAAGAAGAGCAAACCAAATCTTCATGGTTGAGAAGCTCTTAAGTCATTTTTTGTAGACCTTCAAGCTTTCCTACTTATCCTGTTAACTGTACTTTTAAAGTGATTATCAGTTATATCCCTTCATTTCTATTCTCACTGCAACTGCATCTCATTAACACTCTCACTTAAACAGCTTTCTAACTGGTTTCCCAGCTCTATTCCATACTTTTTACATTATCTCACCAGGGGTACTTTTTTCAAATACAAAATTTATCACACCACTTTACTGCTCTGACTTCCTCTCTCTTAACCCCCATTGACAATAGAACAAAATTTTAAAAACTTGTATGTGTGACTCAGGGCCTTCAATCCGTCCGAACGTACCTTTCTAGTCTTTCTCTCACGTCGTATCTTCAGGCATTTTCTACCACAGCAGAAGCACACTCCTACTGTTTCTAGAACAAGCCCTCTGACTCTCTGACTTGCAGGCTCTGTACTTCTTGCAGTTTCTCTTGGCTGGTAGGCCTTCCCTCCTCTTACTGCATCCCTGGCTATGCAGAGCACACTAGTCTTTCAGTATCTACCCAGTACTTTGAGAACTTTGTGAACTCTTACTGAGCTTAGTAAACTATCCTTTGCCTTCAGACCCCTTCAGAATTTATACTTTTCATGACATTTACTTTATTGACCTTTTGTTGTAGTCATTTGTGTGCTTTCCTATCCCTTCATTCCCTTCATTGAATGCTAATAGAACCCTAGCCCTGGTTAAGAAGATGTCTTCTACCTTTAACTGTCCTCTAGCACTTAAGAAAGTTCTTTGAATATATCAAGTACTCAGCAAAGGTTGGTTGAGTTTAAAAATTATCCTCTTTTAAAATACACATATGCTTAGAAATTAGAGAAAATCACTTGAACATTCACACTGCTGCTTACTGGTTCTTAACTGGGGGAAGGAGTCTGTGAGGATGGCAAATATAGTCCCTGAGCTACGTTAGTATTTTAACAGGCCTAATGGAAATCATACCTTTTCCTATAATGAGGCTGGGAGGCTAAATATATCAAATTTTGTTTGTAATTATATTAACTCTGTAAGAATACTATTAATTTCTTAGTGTAGGATTGTTTGGTGGTGAGTAACAGAATATACTCAAATTAGTGTATGGAAATGGGGAAACTTGATATGATGACATAGGGATATTTTGTATAAGCCCAAAGTAGGAGGCACAAGTAGGTCTCACAAAGGATTGAAACCAGAGAGAGAGAAATTACTGAAAATGACGATTGTAGTCTTAAGAATTCTTCCCTGGAGTCCTCAGGTGTTCCCTCTGCTTCCTGTTGACATCAGTTTCATCTTCCTCTCTGCAGACTGGGTACTTAGACTCTGCCAACACACAACTGTTACAATGTCTATATCTATTTAAAAACACTTCAGTAAGGATAGTATGTGTGTATGTCTAGCTAGATCTATATCTACACACACACGTATATAGATGCACACATGCATGTATGTATGCATTATGTGTGTATGTATATTTATATATGCATAGTTGGTACTTGCGGGGCCAGTAATTGAATTTTGAAGTACCCAACCAGTCCTTCCAGGAAATTGGCAACATACACTAGTCAGCATTTGAAAGAACTTAACCAGAAATCCATACTCAAAAGCACCTACAACTTGCCAACATATTTACCTCAGCTTAGCTCTAGACAGTTTTAAAATGAGCAAAAAGGGCATTAGAAATGACATCGAATTAGTGAAATGTGTGATGTTCAGGATATAGGGATTGACTAGAAATATTGTGTATGCAACTCTTTATATCAGCAAGTATAAGATTATATTTCTGGAGGGGCATTTCTTGTCTTAGGACTTAGTTTGGCTCTGTACCTGGGTTTTGTTGTCCAACTGTGGCGAGAAGTGTAGCTCAGTCCTGAGGCTACTACAATAATGTTGCTTCTGCCTTCAGTGAAAGAACCTAATAGTTACAAATGTTCAACTTATTTTAGGCCAGTTTGCAATGAGGGCATGTCATCATCACGCCAAAACTGATCCTGTCTCAGCCTTTAGGTGTACAGAACATTTAGGCCCTTAGATTCCAGATAACTGGAATCTCTCAATTTTCTTCTCAGTTTCTCTGGAAAGAGAATTGGGTAAGGTCCTGGCCCAAGCTACAGTGACCAAGGGAGTCTATGGGTTATGTAGTCATCAGCAAGTGCTAAAGAAAGCCTCTCACCAGAAGCTGTGGGTATGCACTCTCTGCAAAGTGGGTCCAGGCTGGGTAAAGAGTAGATTTCACAGAAAAGGGTACTGACAACTCAAGCTCTTTGAGACCTCATGTTAATAAAATTCAAAGCTATATTTCTTTGATTCAGAAGAGGATATAAAATTCTTTTTTTTTTAAAGCTCTAGTTATTTATTATTTGTCAGTAAAGAAGGTTTTCCTTTCCTTTAAAAAGAGAGTGACATTCCAAAATGTGAAGGGTTGAGCCTCCTCTAGGTGCTGGACAGTACTACAGCTGTACGAGGTCAGAGGGAAGCTCAGGTGGGGGCTCTCTTTAAACTGGACCCACACTTAGTGCTTCACTCCCTGTGTGGCCCGCACTTCTTCCCAGTCCAGTTTGATGTCTAGAACGCATCTTCTGGCTCTGGATCCTTCCTTAAGGCTCCCTGGGGGGAAGTCACCATGATGGGCAGAGGGTCACATTCCTTCCGGAATTCTACAACATGGAGACTCTTCTTATCAGCTAATTGTTGATGGGTTTCCTGGTGGGAGAGCCCATGGAATAGGCCCCATGTAAGGTTGAGCATATTGACAGACCCAGAGACCTTGGCATACATGTCTTTGATGCCAGTGAGCCAGCAGATGGTGATGATGGCCCAATGGGGGCGGAGGCTATAGCCTCTGGGTTGTTTCTCCATCTTGATATGGGTCCTTTTAAATCTTAAAGAAATATTGTGGAATATCGTATGGTTTTCGTATCATTCTACATAATGCAAATAGTGAGCTGCTCTGTTCTTCGCTTTTCTGAAAGCATCCATCTGATCAGTGGCTTTCCCAATGGCAAAACCTGAAGCTCCTCTGCCATTCCCACAGCGACCAGGAGACAAACTGATTTCTTTCTTCCCTCTTTTGCTGTCATTGAAAACATTTCTTACCTCAAGTATCCTATTATCAAAAGTAGCATATGTTTCTCCACTGGGACCAGGGTCACGGGGGCCAAGACTGAAGCCTCCCCATGTGTTTCTGCTCCATCCTCGATCCCCTTTAAGCTTCCTCTTCCTGTCCCACTCTTCCCTCTGCTGGACCAGATCAGCTTCTACCTTCTCCTGCTCTTCCTTGCTTCTTTGGACGATGGTCTGCGCAGCTCCTGCTCTAAGAGGGACATTCAGACCAGGCCATCGGAAACCATGACTCCCTTCATCTGACCCCTGTTCAAATCCTTTTTTCTCTTTTTCTTAGTTCTTTTGCCTCTTCCTTTTCTTGCTTCTGCTCCAGTCTCTATTAAAGTGCCTTTCCAAAGCTCCTCTGCTCTCAATTTAGTGTAGAAACTCTAGGATCTATACTGTTGACCCATCACATTACTGGGAGAATAAATACAGCATTGTGTCTGTAGTGCATGGGTGAAGCTGGTGAAACGATGGTTGTTTCTGGTTCCTGGAGACAACCAAGGGCCGTGGCTGAGAGCAGTCTTCAATGCCAAAATGGAAGCTGTTGGAAAGGTGTTTAATTAGGTAAAGCTGCCTCACATGGTGGAGCCTTGAGAGCGCCTCAGGATATAAAATTCTGTAAAAATGTAGCAGACATTTTTTTAAAGTAAGTTAAATTTTACAGACAGCAGGGTTGATTGGTATAATAATAAAAGGATTCTTGATATGCAATAGTTTTCCTTTTAATAGCTTTATTAATGGATGAATTTTCCAGGGGATGGGGACTGATCCTTGGAAGAAGGAGGCCCTTCCATAGAAGGCAGGGAAATAGACCACTTGCTCATGGGATAAGGGGCCCAAGGAATAGAAGGGAGAAGGATAAGAAAAGGAGTGAGCAGGACCTAGCTGACAGACTATTTTCATATTTATATGTAAGGCCAGCTCTGCCTGCTTACAATGCAAACAGCAGATATTACCAATTAAAATTTTTTTCCTTTATGGAGAATGACTCTGACATAGAGTGTGATTGTGACAAGGCCATTCAACAGAGCAAGTGTTTGTTGTGCAAAATTTGTTTTGATTAGACTAGCAAGGCTCTTTCTATGGGCCATCTGCTGGGACATAAAGTTTTGTCAGTCAGAATCCTTGTTTAATGTGCATCTATGAAAAAGGGGTTGCTAAGTAAATTAATAGATTAAACAAGGGAAATGTTATGCTGATTGAGAGTGAAGGCCGTCAGCTGAAACATTTGCATTCAGACAATGGATATAGTAATTATAAATGTTATCAGTTAAAGTGCTTTCACAGCTTGCCTTCCTCTGACAGTGGTTTCATTGCTTTGTCCTGGAATGTTTTGAAACCCAGTTTCTTTAAGAAAAGTTTTCTTCCTCAAAATTTCCATTAAGTTAAATGACCTTCCTCCTGCCTCCCCTCCACCCCCCAATTATAATGAACCACAGAGGTTTTACTATATTCAAAAACTTTGTGGGACACTTGGATGGCTTGGTTGGTTAAATGTCTGCCTTCAGCATAGGTCGTGATCCTGGGGTCAGGGGATCCACCCCCTTCACTCCCCCGCTTCATTGGGCCCTCTGCTCAGCCGGGGAACCTGCTTCTCTCTCTACCTCTGCTCCTCCCCACTGCTCATGCTCTCTCTCTTTCTCAAATAAATAAATAAAATCTTAAAAACAAACAAACAAACAACCCCCCCCCCAAAAAAACCCTTTGAATCCAAATATCAGCAGTTCCAGAGAACCATTAATGGTGGTTGGAAGGAAGGGAGAAGGGAGAGGCTAAGGTAGGAGGGGATGAAGAACATAGCAAAGGGAGCTCAAAGTGGGGAAGATAGAAAGGTGGAGAGGGGGAAAAGGAAGATTAGAAAAAAAATAATGAACACAGAAGAGTGGAATAAAGAGATGCGAGGAAGAAAGAACTGTAAGCTGTGAAGAAGCAGGAAGAGGAAGCAAGGGTAGATCTGGAAGAAAAGGTTTGTTGAAAATGATTGGCTTTTAATATTTATTAGTCATCTGCAAGTTAAGTAGAAATAGAAATAGCAGTGGATTCAGAAGGAAGAAATATCTTTCAAGTTTGGGTCTCTACATTTACTACAGTAGGAAACATCAGAATGGTATTGGAAGACCAGTATCTGCATAAAGGCACCCTTTGCTCTGTGCTTCCTGGCTAATTGGGTTGACCATATCTCTTGACACCTACAGCCCCAGCACAGACCTCTATTAACCAGGCTTCCTGTAGGCCAGGTACTGGTACTGGCTGATTTGGAATGTAAAGGAAATGATACAACCTTGGGTAAAGGTTATACCTTTGGGATCTCTCTCTCCTTATACCATTCCTTCCTTCACTGTGCTGCTTTTCTCTTTCTGTCTCTAACTTTCTCTCTTTGTCTCTCTTTCACATACACACAATAGGTGCAGAGAGTGGCAAGTTGCTTTAAGAGAAGAATGTACTAAATGGGAGTATGACATCCTCATAGTTCTACAGTTTAGACAACATTATGAAAAAATAGTTAAGACTTAAACAGGGACATTGCATATTTCTTAGTCTCTGCCATATCTTTGTATTTTTTGGTGGTTGTAACATAAATACCAGACATTATTTTGCTCTTAAGGGGACTGTGGTTTGAGAGTCAGTGACAGATTTGGTGTTCCCTTTTTTCTTTTTCCAACCTGGGTTTGTCTGGGACAGTACTTCCTGCTAAGTTGAGGATGAGGCAGAAGGTGAGTTCTCTTAGCCTATTGACACGACTTTCCTGGTTCTAAGTTTTCCAGGGGGAATTTCCACTCTTGAAGAGGTCATTTGGAAGCAGGAAATTAATGAAAACCTCTCTTATTTTTTTTCTTGGCAACTTTGAGAGACCAGACTTTTTGGTAGATTGGGGCTACATTAGTGGCTCCTTTTAAATCTACTGTACATTCTGCTCCTATCAAGTAGTACCTGGACTCTGGGACCCATATGCTAATGGTGCTTATTTTCTCGCCTCACTTCCCTGTCAAAGATTTTCCCTGAAGTTGGTTTCATTATAATTTTAAAAGTACCATCTGTCTGTCTAAGAGTCTTTCCCCTCTCTTTTGGACAGATTTGTATCTGATTTCTTTCACACAGTTCTATTGAACTTCTCCAGGTGCAGAGAGTAGCCATTATACAGCTTCTGTCCAAAGTCATCTTTTTTCATACTATTGCTGTGCAACTGTTGGGGGAGTTTGTCGCTATTAACCTTGGGCTTTTGTAGCAGCGATTAAGCTCCTTTATTGGTTTATCCAGCATGGCACTGGCATAATTTAAATCACATCCTTGTCTATGCACAGTTCATTGCTTTCACCCCTATATCTGCAGGATAGCTTATGAATTTTTTTCCCCCTCACAGTACCTTAGAGAGATGTCCTTGGGTCCTTTGTATTTTGAACCTGTATGTTTTTCTGCCTGTGGTATTCTTCTTTACTCATGCGTTACATGCACTTCAATGACCTATGTACTATTGTGTTGGTTCTAGCCAATGCTCACAATGGCCCAGATGTATTGTTTAATTGCCTTTTCAGCTATTAACATTTTTGGTAGTGACATCTTGGAAATGAAACATGAGAAAAATGTGGCAGTTTTCTGGGTGACCACCTTTATGTTGGTTTTCTTTGGTTATTTCCTATGAAGATTTCCCCTTGCCTATAATCTTTTTGAAAAATACACTTTACTTCCTTCTAATGATTTCAGTTGTCCCCATGTCCTTCATTCTTTTAATCTTCCCCATAATTTTTAACTCACATATAAAGTATATTTTAATGGGATGTTTTTGTATTATTTTTAAAGATAAAAATCTCATATATTAGCTTTTGTTTTATCCTCTTGCTCTGCCCTTTCATTATTCTGATTTTAGGACTCAGAATATTTGTTGCCCAGTAACTTATAGACAAACCCATTTTTTTTCATGCTTTAAACAAGGCAAAATCAATGGTACTAATATTCATGGATGGATGACACGAATCACTGTTATTCACTCATCAAAATTTTTTAGAGTACTTTTTATATCCTGAGCATTTGTTGTAGAGAATAAAAGCCTCAAAGTTCATAAATATGGCTTCCCTGATTATATACCTGCATTGCAAGAAAGAGAGGGTATACTAGCCAGTGGCTGGGGCCCATCACATACAGTTCCTTAACATGGAAAAATGAAAGGCTTTCTTTGGTGTGTTTGGTAGTCAATACCACCTCCAAGATTTGCTTTATGGTCAGCAGGGGAGAGCTTGTCTTCATGACCCTTGGGTAGGGAAGCTAATATATCAAGATGCTCATCAGGGATGGGCAGAGTGGATCTTGTAGTTCTACCATTGCTTCAAAAAGGCTCTTTGAAAGCATTTGATGACAACATTGGAAAAAGTTCACAATATTTGTCCATAAGATATTTAGGATCTGTAAAAAGGATAACATATTTGTCAAGGGGAGTACGACATGAAATCTCCTTGTCTGTTGAGATCTGTACTTTTAGAAGCTATGATAAGAGGTTCTGTTATTAGGGAGGGAATTGATTTCTCATCACGTAGTAGGTGCTAGGAGTATGATGGTGAGCTATAGATATTGAGTAGCTATTAAAGCCTTATGACTGAAAGAAGCCATCCCAACTGAGGAGTAAGGTCTGGGGAGACTAGAGGGACAATCAGATGCATGCATACTCCAGATGCTGTACTGGGCAGAGCAGTGGCAGTATTTGGACATTATGTCAGGGGCAGGGGAGGGGAAAGAAGGAACACCCAAGGCACGAGCTAGCTAGATAGCTCAGGTAACTGCTGAGAAGAGAAGTGGGATTCAGGAATGGAGACTAGGAACTCAGATGAGCCATCAACTAAAGGGGTCAAATGATCTTGAACGGACAAGGTGGTTGGTTCTATAACAACAAAATCATACTGCCATTAGTTTTATTTATGGATGGGGAATGAGAGGTGTAAGTATAAAGGGCGTGAATAGGATGAGCTCACTTGCCTCAATGAATATATATATTGGAGGGTGTATTCATTCTTAGGAACCCATCCCAGAATGCTCTGCTGTCACTGGAGACTGATATCCTTGTTTTAACCTATATAGGTCTAACAAGTGTTTCTCCTGCACCAAGGTTTAGTAGAGTCACAAAATCAGCTCAAATCTCTCCAGATTACTGGAAGTCTAGTTCTTTATTAGTACTTTCTGTTCCCAAGATGATCAGGAAAGTATGCATCCACACTCTCTGAAGGTGGTGTGTCTCCTTTGTTTGGCTGCTCTTCTGCTGCTTGAACTTGGGTGCTGCTGCTCCCCCTGTTCATATTTCCTCCGTGGCCATTAATACAACTAATGCTGCTTCCTTCCACTGCATTTCTAATCTACGGCTCTCACCACTGCCATCCATGTGGTCATCGCCACTAACTTTACGCCCGGGTTCTGGGTCTTTCACCAGCTTGCCTCTGTATGGCGGCAGCTGTGATTGGCAGGCTACAGATGATTCTGTGCTCTCACCTGGGCCTGGGCAGAGGGGATAATGGCTTGCTCTGTCCTAACATGGCCAGGACTGTTGTTTGCTCTGTTTCACCCTCTCTGGCAGCTGGAATTGTTAAGAGAAGCACTAGATGTGTTTCCCCCCACCTTTAAAAAATCCATATTATTATTTTGAAGATTCCTGGCACTTCATTGGCCAGGGAGTGAGGAGGATCCTTCTCTGCCTTCCCATCTCTGGCCTTACAGCTGGACATTCTTCCTGAGCCTCTGTGCTCCGCCTATCCCCTCTCAGAGACTACCTGCCCCAGAACCCCAACATAAAACTGAGGAAAACCATGTGGATGGCAGTGGTGGTGGCAGTAACAGGGGAAATTGCAGTGGCTTCATAGGAAGATATAGATTCCCTTGATTTTGGCTTTTTTTACACAGGAAATTTAGGGGAGCCACTGGCCAAATTAACTCTGCAAGGGAGCTGCAAGACTAACCTCAAAGATGGTTCTGAATGAATTGGAACAAAACTGTTACCTTATTCCAAGACAATTCAGAAACTCTGTGGGCAATTTGTGTTCCAAAATCCATGGTTGCTGACTGTGGCCAATCATACTAAGTGCCGTGTATCACAGACAGAGAAGGAAATCATTGTGGAACTTTACCTAGGGTAGGATCTATAGTTCAGTTTCCTAGGACTGGTGCTGGAGAACATCCAAGTAGTTTTGAACGTTCCTCCAAACTTTTTTAAGAAGGTCACAATCATTGGAACCTTTATTATGTTGACCTACTTCCAGGATAAACTTGAGCAAATTGATTTTCCTCTCTTCCAAGCATAGGTTCAAAAATTTTCTGGTGTATATAGAGTCAGCTGTCTTGCAATTATGTGACATTCATACCAGTTTATTTATTATTGTTTTATCTTTCCTAGGACCATGAAAGCTTCACGAAGGCATGGATTATATTGATCTTTTCACCATCGCCTCCCTAGCATTAACTAGAGTCTCTGGCAAACAGGTGCTCAGTAATAGTTGTCGAATGAATCAGTGAATGAATTATGGTAACCCAGCAGTGCCTTGGATTCAGACGTGATGGGACATGTCTATAGCACTGGAGGAACAGGTCTACCTTATTCACTATAGGGAAGGAGAAACCTCTTTGGAGGGAATTCAGTCCAAGTAAAGAGATCATCAAGACATCAACTGTGCTAAAAGGACTGTGGAGTAGTGTCTTAAAGGAGGGGGGATTCAGATAATGGCAGGCGTTGTCATTCAAGTTGTAACCTGATGCAACCTCCTGGGCTGAGCTCTGGGGTGAGAGCTCCTATTAAAGTTGAGTGAAAACTAGAGGAACTATAGATCAAGTATCAGCTACATCGACGCTAGTAGCTTTTACCATGATGGCAGATAGCGCTGGAGTCTCCGCTCAGATGGCAGATGGCACTCCTGTGACACACGTGGTGAGCAGCTTCACCCTGTCAGCCCCTGGGGTGGACAGCATTTGCCTGGGTGTCGAGGACTCCGACAGTCTTGGCACTGCTGTGGTGAGCAGAGCAGCAGAGGTGCCCCCAATAACATGATTCTGGGATAGCCAGTATAAATTAGGAGAAGAGGAAATGGAGGATGCCTTGAGCAGCTGAGAGGATGTCCCATTCTCTGCCGCGAAATACCCAGTTGATACCACTAGGTTGCGCAGAAATGTTGGTGGAGAATTTGAGAGGGACTGAGTACTTGCAGGTTGGCCTTAGGAGAGAGGGGAGGAATTGCAAGTTTGAGTGGTTATTTCCCTCCCTGCCTGTTTTTCTCCCACCCTCTCATTTTCCCCTGGATTGGAGTGTCTTGGAAAACATGAACTCATAAACAGAAACTAATTGGCTATGGCTGGAGTTATCCCCACCCGCGGTTTTGCATTCCAGTTCTGGGGTCCTTGACACCTGCGAACCTAATCACTCCAGGAAGATGCAGCTTTTATTGAAAAACAATCCTTAGCTTGTTACAACTAGTAAAAGAAGTCCTGCTGCCACCCTCCCTTGTTTACCTGGAGAAAAATCTCACAGCCTTTTTGGTTAAGCTAGAGATACCTTAGAGCAAAGTTTATAATGTTGGGACTCCATATTTTAGCAGGAAATCATTTCTACTAATAATCTTTACCCAGTCTCAACTTCTCTTCTGCTTGAGTTCATTTGTGCGGTTCATTTGAGTCCTAACATCTTGAGACTCCGTTCCCCCTACAACTGAGAATCTCATTTAGTTGACTTCCCTCCTATCTGCCACACTAACCTTTTTTTTTTTTTTTTACCTGAATGTAATCCTTTTACAAGTTTCATTTAATATTCCCAGAGCCCAGTGTTTAGCCTAACGCACATCCAATTTCATTCTCATCAACTCTGGTGTACTCTCAGCCTGCAGAGCTGGCTGACTTCTCCTGGCAGCCCTTTTCCTTGGGCATGTTCACCGAAAAACTCTTTAAATTTGCCCACCCCAAGAAATTGGTCAGATATGTGGTATTCACCAGGCTTGTCAAACCCTGTCAGAGTTAGCAAATCAGAAACCGTAGACACATTTGACTTTAAGTTACAAAAGGCAAACAGCTGCATAGTCTCTGATCCTGTCAGCTCTGAATGTTTCCAGAAACAAAAAAACCCAAAACAACAACAACAAAAAGAATTTTATCTTGAAATTTGGCAAGGCAAAGAAGTAAACAGTCTGACTCTCACATGAAATCCTTCCCTGCTCCTTTTCCCAGGGGAGTTAACATGCTCTGCCTGCAAGTGACCTAAATTTTAAAGAATAAGTTACCTTCTGTTCAAGGTCTTAGGTTTCTCCATGATTTTTTCCCCGCATCAGATAATGAAGCCAATGACTCAGGAGGATCAGTATTATTAATTATTTGTTATATTGACACTCCAGATCACTGGTTGAAAGTGATTGGTTCTTCTTTAATCCCAATATATGGCCCCCCTCAGGATGACCCCCTTTGGATCTGCAGCATGCAGAATTAGAATGATGTGATAGGGAGGTTCAGGAAGCTCAGAGAGAGTGAAAGAAAACCTTTTTTCTTGTCAGCCATCATCTTACAGTCTGAGGAATAGACTACAATTTGCTATGGCTGCTTTTTTGTGTGATATATCTTCATTTTTTAATCTGCTTCCAAATATGCACACCCTCACATCAGAAAGGTGTGTGTGTGTGTGTGTGTGTGTGTGTATGTGTGTGAGATTATCAAATTTGTTTCTTGCAATTTTATAATTTTATAATGTGGTTCCTAGTAGAAATCACAGGGATTTCTAATGACTTGCTGGCAGGGGAACAGTATATGCTAGGTAGCTAGAAAGGTTGTTCTTCAACGTTACAGCAGAATCAGATGTGTGCTGAGAATATGATGAGCCAAAATGTTGAAGTGGCTCTGTCAGTCTGATGAGACAGACTAACAAGGATGAGCTGAAGTAAAAAGTATAAAATGAACTGAATATGATAAATTGTAGGGTTATCTATATCAGCCAATGGCTCTATATCCCTGTCATCTAGGGGAAAAATGTGTTCCAGTAGCTTATGCATTTCTAGATGGCAGGGTTATGGGTAAATAGCTCAAGGTTGCACTCATGAGGAGGGATGGAAGGGAAGTCTGGGGGTCATACAGATCCCAAGATTGGATCCTGATTTTTCTTCTAAATCCTTTCAGTTCTAACATCTTGAGACTCCATCCCCCTTACAACTGAGAATCTCATTTAGTTGACTTCCCTCCTATCTGCCACACTAACAATTTTTTTTTTAACCTGAATGTGATCCTTTTACGAGTTTCATTTAATATTCCCAGAGCCCAGTGTTAGCCCAACGCACATCCAATTTCATTCTCATCAACTCTGGTGTGCTCTCAGCCTGTAGAGCTGGCAGACTTCTCCTGGCAGCCCTTTTCCTTGGGCATGTTCACCGAAATGAAATGAAATCCTGATTTTTCTTTCAGGATGGGTAAGTAATACTAGCTGCTTAACAAGAAATTTCCAAATATATAAGCTCACACGTGCTGGATGTTTATTTCTTGCTCCCAAGTGGTTGACCTCGACTGGTGAGTTTTGCTCACCTTAGCTGTGACTCGGGACCCACGTACTTTTTAGAGATGGGGCCCAAGTAATTGTAGCTTGAGGAGCTCCACAGATGATTCTGGTTTTCACCCTCAATTGGCTAACAAACAGCCAACAACATAGTCAAAGATCATTTATGTAAGAGCTCTTGAAACTGTTTTCTTACTCTGAGTTTGAATTTTTGCAGTATCAGTTATTCTAATTCATTTCTCCAATATAGTCTCTACAGGGAGAATATAAAATATGGTCTTGCTTCAAAAATACTGATCACCTGTGTCCAACATTACATGTACATCTGCATTCTGGACAACTTCTCAGTTCCTTGCAGCAAATTTTCCCAAGGATGGCATTGGTTTTTATAATTTATCTTCTTGCCAGAGAAATAGGCAGGGTTTAGGCTTTAGTGTTCCATAATTGATTATAGTTTTAGTGTTCTGCTTTATCTGAATAGGAATAATTATATATATATATTTTTATAACTTTTTATAGAGCTTTGATTATATACAGAAAAATTATTTATGAATTGAATTATATGATCTCTATATATATCAAAGATTTTCCAGATTTTTCAGAGATTGTAGATTGCAAAAATAGTTCTAGAGTCAAATCAGGCAGGAACAATCTTCTACTAGAGAAAATTCTTATTTTAAATGTAGCAAACAGGGCGCCTGGGTGGCTCAGTGGGTTAAAGCCTCTGCTTTCGGCTCAGGTCATGATCTCAGCATCCTGGGATCGAGGCCCACATCGGGCTCCCTGCTCAGCAGGGAGCCTGCTTCCTCCTCTCTCTCTCTGCCTGCCTCTCTGCCTACTTGTAATCTCTCTCTCTCACTCTGTGTCAAATAAATAAATAAAAAATCTTAAAAAAAAAAATAAATGTAGCAAACAGGGCTGTATCATGCTTCATCTTCTTAAGTGTGTTCCTGAATAATTTTAGATGAAAGACATGTGACTTCCTGCAAATAGGATTTTAGTTTTTTTCTGTGCCGATGACAGGGACTGCCTTTCACACTGTGGTGGCAATGTGAAGAATTAGCTCAGCCTTGTCAGGGAGAACATCTAAATATTATTTCAAAACCCCAAATCAACATTTTAGACAAATGCTTTGACATAAAGATGGATTATATAATATTATGCAATAAGTATTATTATTTGGCTAACTAGGGGTCCATTTGTGATTAATATCATGTTAGACATTGCCATTCAACACTGTTCCAAATCGCTTTGTTTGGCAGGTCAAAGTTCCATAGCTGTAAAGGTGGTAACCACAACTTTCAAAATCTTCAAGGCTATTGCCATTTCATTTGTATTTATGGAGCGATGTATAGTTATATACACTTTGGGACATTTGGCCAGCATTGGAGCTTATCTCTGAGAAAAGGCTTGAACCCCATATGTGGGCACTGCTATGGCATTTTAGATGTGCAACTATTCAAGACTGTAAGTGAGACCTAGCAATGGCCCTAGGAGAGTAACATCTTGGTTATAAGGCTGTTCTTTCAATCCATACTATAGAATGCCTACTCTTCAGGAATTGCTCATTTCTGTACTTCTTATCATATCAATTCTTCTCAAAAACTTGGTGGTGTAATTGATTTTTGATAGGAATAATAAGGAATCAGTTAAGCAGTAATCCTATAAGCTTCTTTCAAATTTATCAATGTATTAGGAGAAATCATCCGAAAGCTACATATCTAGAGTGTATCACCATACACTGTCCTTCATTTGAAATTCTTCTAAAACCAAAAACTTTGCCTTCCATCCTCAGCTTTCACAAAGGTCTAGTATAAGAAATAACCATATGTGGAAGTTATTGTAATAGCTTTCAGTAAATGGCTTTTGAGAATGTGTCTGTTATACTGCTCAGTTTCTTATATAAATACCTTTGTGACAAAGTCTGCTTGGGAACTGATAAACAGGTATTCATTATTCTGTGAAATTATGCCTCTATTAAGCTCATTTTTGTAAAATCTTTACTTTGATTTTTAGGAAGTTCAGTTTCTAGCCAATTCTTGCAAATTTCCTTTGTCAAGCTCTTTATCATTTAAATATTGTTTCACTCTTTTTGTATTTCTCCAATTTTTAAATTTACTATTTTTTACTTTTATGTTATTTATTTGTTTATTATTTATTTATTTAGAGAGGGGAAGAGAGAGAGAGATGGCGGGTAAGGGGCAGAGGAAGAGGGAGAAAAAGAATTTTTTTTTTAAAGATTTTATTTATTTGACAGAGAGAGAGATCACAAGTAGGCAGAGAGGCAGGCAGAGAGAGAGGATGAAGCAGGCTCCCTGCCGAGCAGGGAGCCCGATGCGGGCCTCCATCCCAGGACCCTGAGATCATGACCTGAGCTGAAGGTAGAGGCTTTAACCCACTGAGCCACCCAGGTGCCCGAGAAAAAGAATTTTAAGCAGTCTCCATGCTCCTCAAAATGTGTTTTGAGGTCCTGCCATGTTCCAGGATCAATGTTAGGCTTGTGGGGATACGGTGGGGTTAGAGAAGACATTCCTTGCATCTTAAACACTTAAAGAGTTTTCAGTCCTTATTTCTTTTGTGAACTGCTTCAAAATATTTGGAACAATTTAAATGTAAATATGTATCCCATCTCTCCCTGCTATTGTGACAGCAGCTTTCCCCTCTCCTGCAAAAAAATCTCTCCAGTTGGATCTCAGAGTCTGCGGTGTGTGTGCGATGATTGCTTCTGGGCATGTGCCTTTTGTCTTCTGTCATTTTCTCTCCTCAGATCTCTTTTTCATACTGCTCTTATGAGCCTGTTTGAGGCATCTCTCTGTTGCCATTGCTTCCTGTTCCTGGCTGCCCCCTCTCTAAACCATCCTGTACCAAGGTTACCTTGAACAGAGATGCTCTGTCAACATGGGTAGAATCTCTTTTCCTCTCTTTCCCACCTCCTCACCTCATTCTGCCATGATAAATCATGAAGTGGTGCCTTGCTCGCCCACTGTTGTTTAGAAATTTTCTTTGCAGCTCACTCTCTGGGACTCTGACTCATGTCCTTACTTCTGGCTATCCAAATCCTCCAGAGCTCCTAGTCTGTCCTAGGCTTGTATTTAATGTTGACATGTTCATTATAATTAACTAAATGTGTTGAATGAGTATAAGCTGATAAGGGATTTCAGAACTTTTCCTATGCTGTTGTCAAAAAGTCTGTCTATTAGCTTTATTCCTGTTGGTCAACACTTCAGATAGTTTATTTTATTTTATTTTATTTTTTTTAAAGATTTTATTTATTTATTTGACAGAGAGAGATTACAAGTAGGCAGAGAGGCAGGCAGAGAGAGAAGAGGAAGCAGGCTCCCCGCCGAGCAGAGAGCCCGATGCGGGGCTCGATCCCAGGACCCTGAGATCATGACCTGAGCCGAAAGCAGAGGCTTTAACCCACTGAGCCACCCAGGCACCCAACACTTCAGATAGTTTAGATATAGTTTAGATGACATTTTCTATCACAGTTACACAGAAGAAAATTACACTTAATGGTTTAGTGACTCACTGAAAAGAACACATGATAATCTTTACAAAGCCCTTATTCCTCTCCCCAACCCCCAGATTAGGAAGGCAATCTCTGACTTTTTACTGAAGAGTTGGGTTTTGCTGAACCTATGTTATCCTCTTTGGTAATTATCATGGAAAGGAAAGGTAGTTAATACTCTCTGATTCTAATACATAATCAATAGGACAATTAATAACCTGCAAGCAAGTTGAGAAGACTTGTGATGTTAGCACTGTAATAGAAGGAACTCAGTGTTACGCCAGGGAAGGGAGAAAAATTCAACTAATGTAAGCAATAAAGGAAATAAACTTTTTTAATAGAAAGAGATAAGAGGTATTTCAAATAATCTTTTGGTTTTCTTTTTGGTTAGCCACTTGGTGTTCCTCGGAGACCTGCTTGAAGCATTTTGCTGAATTATTTATTAATTTAATGTCAGAGATTAACTAGACTTTGAATTTTGTAGCCAGATTAGGGTATTATACTGATGATTGGGAGGGGAATAGGCCAAAAGGTGAATAGGTCGTAGATATGTAAGAGATCATCACAAATCATACCTAGAAAATGGTTGAGTATAGCATGTAGCAACTCTTCCCGGGATTCTGAAAGACAGTTTCTTCTTGAAAATGCCAAAGGGATGCTATATTACCTTTATCAGTCAGGACAGTAGGGCCACTTTGAATTTATGGGATAAGAGATTTCTCTAGCAGGAACTAGACTGTACACAGTTGTTGGGGGACTGGGAAGTAATGGTCTGCAGGGGAGGATTGAGGAGGAGTCCGTAACTGGTCAGCCTGATAGACCAGCGTGACTGAATAAAAGAGCTTGTAGGGAAATCTGCAAAGTGAACACATTCAGCTGCTGAAGTGGGAGTGTGAAGGGACAGCTCGGGGAATGATGCATGGGAAGTAGCTGCTGTGTTTCATTGTGGGCAAACACGAGGGTGGCTGGTGGAAGCGACAATTGAGAAGACAGGCTGGATGTAGAATGGAGGAGAGTCAAGGCCCACCAGCCACTTCTTCATCTGTCCATACCCGTATCTTACCACAAAGATTTCTGAGAGCAACAGTTTTGCTTTACTTGTGCTTTCCAATCTTGTGCAAATTCTTCTTTTTGGCCAACTCTAACTCAGGAACATACAGAGTAGGAAACAATGGGAAACAAAAAAGTTAACAGCTTAATCAAACTGATACAGCAAAATCCAGCAAACTCTTGCACCCATAAAAATGCCTCAACTTTGTCCAGAGGATGGAATGTCATGGAAATAATTCCCATATTTAGTTACATGACACTGTAATCCCCACAGCCATGGCCAGGTTATACCTAGTTCATATACCTAGTTTATAATACCTGGTTCATAGTGGGAACTTTGGCAGCTATCATGGTTCCTGGCTCAGAGGAGTTAGGTAAATATACATTAGATAACCATAACTGATTTTAAGTCAAAAGCTTTGAGTTCAGTTCTGTTTCTGCCACTGTATCAGTTACCTGATTCATGGCTTTTGAGAACTTATTCTTTTATATTCTCATACTTAATACTTTTATATTCTTTTCTGTATTACATTTGGTGGGTAGTAAAAAAAAAACCCCATATTTTCTGGAGACTCTTGAAATAGCCAATGGAACACTGCATCATGAAATAGGAGAGAGAAGTTGTATTTTTTCTGCTTCTGGCTTTATCAGCTGCACTAGCATTGGTAAGTGACCATGGAACCTAGCAGTGAAAGCATCCCGTCCAGAAGTTTCAGCAGAACTGTTGGTTTCTGGTTTCTTGTCCAAAGGCACATGGGTTCACACAGTTCTGCTCAGTAGTGCAGTGTCCGTTGGCTCTGGATATTATCACTTCCTTTTCCTCCAGCTCTAGGGATGGTAGTGGCTTCCTGACACTACTGATCATCTCTTTTTTCTCCTCTAGCTTTTCTGATATATTGGTAACCAATTTCTTGTATTAAATTACTTTTAATTGAAATAATGACTGTGGTTGCTGTTTCTCTAGATGGATATGCGTGATGCAACCTTCTGCTAGCTTTGGAACCTTGAGCATTTGACTCTCGATTACCTCAACTTGAAAATGACGGTGAGAATTCCCATGCCATTGTAAAGGTCTAGTGCAATAATGTTTGTAATGGTGCCCTAAATATTTTAAACTACTTTTCACATGCATGTTGTTATTAGATAACATATAGTTTTTCTGGAGGGAGAGTCATATAGTGTTTGAATGCATGGGCTCTGCCTGGGTTCATATTCACTTCAGCTACTGACTAGCTATGAGAGGTGGGGTGAATATATTTCTCTAAGTATGTTTTCTTATATATAAATTGGGTGATAATAGCAATTATCTTACCAGATAGGAGGTATTAGTGAGATATCACATGTAAAGTAATTAACTCAGTGTCTGGCACATCATAAATGTCCATTATTATTATTATTGTTATTATTATTCTGTGTAATTGGTGAGGGTAGTTGTAATGTATTATGGGAGAGAGTTGTGTGATGGAATCGAGAGAACTAGCAGTCAATCTGAACAAATGATCAGAAATAGATTCATGTAAAAAGCAACTTCTGTGATTTAATAGATGAAACAGAGTGAGTAAACTTTTACAGTTTTGAGAAAAGAACAATGAAAACTACTTCTTCAAATTCCTGAATATCAAAACATTGATTTGTACTTACTTTGAAAATATTTACAATTTGTTCATCATCGAGATTGTAATAAGTATTCATTGTAGATAAATTTAAAAATACACAAGCATAAAAAGAAAAGAATAAAATATCCTAATTCTAGTACCTGGATATGACTATGTTAATATCTCATTATAGGTAATTCTGCTTCAGGCCTCGCTTAGTGATAGGTACACACACAAGACAGATGTATACTTTTCAGCCACTCTTTTTTTGGGTACTATATGAAATGTTTGTTTCTTTTAAAATAATTAGATAACTCGAGAAAAATGGTCTAATTGCCCACTGAGGATATGGCTCTGTGTCTAACTTACTAAGCTGCCTTCAGATCAGGAGTCAGAAGCTGCATTTTTTAAAAAAAGATTTATTTATTTGAGAGAGAGAGAGAGAGAGAGAGAGCACAAGTAGGAGGGGCAGAGGCAGAGGGAGAGAGAGAATCTCAAGCAGACTCTGTCCTGAGCTCAGAGCCTGACGTGGGGCTCTATCTCACGACCCTGAGATTGTGACCTGAGCCTAAACCAAGAGTCAGGTGCCTAATTGACTGTACCACCCACGTGCCCCAGCAACCCATATTTTTAACTACTTTATTCCATTGGAATTAAAAAAAGTTAACATCAGTGTTAAAATTTGAATCCTGGATGCTACATTCTTTCTGAGTCATGATGGTTAGCTGTTTAAACAGAGATTCCTGCTTCTGGTGTCAGCACCTGTTTAGGCTTGGACTACATTCTTCAATCCCTCTTTCATCTAAGGTACAGTCGACTGTATGACTGGTTTTTACCAACAGAAGATAAGTGGAAATGATATGTGTTGATTTTGATCTAATGCAATGGAGAAGTGAGTTTGCTTTTCCTACCTTTTCTGTCTAGACAGAATGGAAGGTATGTAGGTCCCTGAATCATTACACAAAGGAAAACTTTTGGCGGACCAATAACACTTGCATTAGACTTATGTAAGTGAGAAATAAATTTCCATTGGATTAAGCCACTGAAATTAGCATTATCTTAATACACATCTTGAGCCTGCATTGAATGTTCTTTCTTTATCCTTTTCTTTTTCCTCAATGTCTCCCTTGTATATTGATCTTTATACTTTCCACAGTTCTTAGCACACAGTACCTTATACATAGCAGGCACTTAATTAATGTTAATTATAATTAGACATAGTTTCTATACTAACGTAAATCCTTAAAATGAGCTTGAAACAGTTTCAAGGTAGCATTTGGAAAAATGTAATATTAAATGTAGTATAGACTAAGTACAAGAAAACTTTTATTACAACTAGAAGAAGATTCATATAAAAAATAAACTCAAGTGGAAGATTTATTCTCTATTTCTAGAGGCACTTAAAATAGAAGATTGGGAAAGGTGGTATTTTTGCATGTGTGTGGCAGGCAGGTCTTAAATAAAATTGAGATTGCTCTCTCTTCTCTTTTCATTATCTTTCTTTACTGACTCCTTTCTTTCTTCTATTTTCCCAAACTTTTTATGCCCTTTTAAATAGAAGAGCACCAGAAAGCCCTCTTCAGTTAACCCAGGTGCGCTTGACAACCATCTTCCCAAGGGCCTGTTCCTGCATTTGATAGGTAAACTAGAGTGGTGAATATTTCAGACCTGGGGGAAGGCATGTCATACCTGGCCTACATGGAGATATTTTTCAGCTCATGTGCCTACTGGCTTCTCTCACATCACTCCAAGGAGGCATCTCCCTTCTGAATATGCAAATATTGCACTCCCAGACATAAAAGACCCCATCTAAATCAATCATGCTTCAAATCTCTGAGTGGAGCTTCTGTTCTAATTAATCATAATTTTGAAACTGACCCTCAACGAGAGGAGAAAGTATGTGTTCTAGTTTGCTTTCTTTCATTAGCTTTTGGTTCTAATATTTGTATTTATTTTATTAATGATCTTAATCTTATCAAATAAGATATATTTATTTTTCATTATGCAAAAATAAAAAAATTTAAAAAAATCATGCAAAAAATCCTAAGAGTTGGGGTGCCTGGGTGGCTCAGACGGTTAAGCATCTGCCTTCGGCTCAGGTCATGATCTCAGGGTTCTAGGATGGAGCCCTGCATTGGGTTCCTTGCTCAGTAGGGAGTCTGCTTCTCCCTCTACCCCTTCCCTCACTTGCTTTCTCTTTCTCTCTCTCTCTCAAATAAATAAATATAATATTTAAGAAAAAAATCCAAAAAATTGCTGGATTGGACTGATAACACAAAGAGCACTCCTGGAAAACATAGTCAACTTCTACAACTTCATACAGTATTTTATTATATGATAATCATCTAAGCAGGACTTTAAAAAATTTAGATCCAGGATCATCTCAGAGCCTTTGATGCCCAGTCAAGTTCTACAAAATGAAAGAAGCTTAGAAATAATGGTACTAATTATATATTCTGTAAAAAATGGTGAGTTTCCTTTGTGCATCTTTGCCTGTTTCATAGTTTTGCTAAGGTGAAGAAGAGTTCAGTGTATCACCACCAGGTGCACAGCTAAAGGCCTAAGACAGAAAGTCAAAGGTTGGCTTTCAGAGAGCTCTGAGCAATTGTATAGAACCAGGAAGACAATATTTCAAATAAAGTGTCTAATAACTTTATAATAATTGGCTTTCTAGAGGCATGACAGCATCTGTATATTTGTCAGTGTGTGAATCATGTCTTCTTCAACTCTTTGTCTCCAGTGTTTAGTAGCAAACTTAGAAAATAGTAAAGACACTCTGCAAATGTCTGTTAAATGAAGAACTTGGATTTAGAAATCTTGGGTTTAAGTTTCTGTGTACTGCTTATTGCTTGTGTGCAGTCTTTCATTTATTCATCCTTTTATTTTTCCTTTCATTCTACTACATAAATGGAGCATCTGTCCTGGGTCAATTTTGTGCAAAATGCTGGGAACATAGAGATGAATGAGCATCATTGGTCTGCTCTTAGCATCTAAATGGAGAGGTAGCGGGCAGACCAAGCTTAATGTCATTTGATAAAATTTGTGAAGGAGCGAACATAGAAGGAGGTAACGTATCTCTGGAGGAGGTAGGGAAGAAACAAGCAAAGATAGTTTCTTTTAGGAGAAGTGATGCTTGGAATGAGTCCTGTGATAGTGTTTTCCATCTATTCATCAGAAACAGATCTTCTCCTCAGTCTTTTATCTCCTCTAAGAAGGATCTATTAAAAGTGGTTGATTATTTACCATCAGCTTATTATTTTTTACACTAGTTCAGAGAAGTGAAGTCTAAATATTATACGCTCAGTGGCTTTGTTGTGTGAAGGGAGACACAATTTAATAAATTAGAATCCAAAAGTAAAATATTAGAAGTCAGAATATTTAATAAGACTCTGATTTTCCTTTTTCCCAAGCCGAGATAATTATAACAGTATTTTGTAGAAATTCTACAAAGAGCAATAGCATTTTTTAAGTAACCACTTTTGTTAGGTGCTGTGTATCAGATACAAACCTCTACTCAGGGTGATGCTTATTAATACTTATGGGCATCAAACTTTTATTTTTTTTTATTTATTATTTTTTATTTTATTTTTTTTTAAAGACTTTATTTATTCATTTGACACACAGAGAGAGAGATTACAAGTAGGCAGAGAGGCAGGCAGAGAGAGAGGAGAGAGGAGGAAGCAGGCTCCCTGCTGAGCAGAGAGCCCGATGTGGGCCTCGATCCCAGGACCCTGGGATCATGACCTGAGCCGAAGGCAGCGGCTTTAACCCACTGAGCCACCCAGGCGCCCTGGGCATCAAACTTTTAATGATAGCTCCAGTAAATAGCACAGGACAAAAACAGTAACACAGAGGACTTCTAAAACCTGGATTAATGAGTCAATTAATTAGTTAAGAAAGAAAAAGAGTATTGAAGACAAATTCTCTTTCATCATAGAAAATGTGCCCAGAGCTCTGGGTCCTCAAATAATGAAGAGCACACTGCCTACCTTAGTTCTTTAAAAAAAAAGGGGGGGGGGGATCAATTAACTTGTATTGCATTGTGGATGATGATTACTTGTTGACATCCATAGTCTATATATAGTCTATGAAAGGGCATTAAGATTTTAAAACAAAGTCATAAATTTCAGTTGCATTTGGCATAATATGGGTCTTTGATAAAATTTTTTTAATGATAAAATTATATTTTTTAATAAAAACTGGTACTGGTAGTAGTTTTCTATATAAGGAAATTAGGAAGTAGAACACCTACTCTGCATTTTGCTCGTTTATCTACGTAGCTACTAAATTGCTCATGGTCGCTTAAAAATTGCTGGACTTCATTGGTTCACTTGTAAATGCAGACATCTACATGCTTTTCCATTTCCAGCAGTATAATCAGGTTCAATTATATTTCTTTTTACATATCCATTGAAATTTTTACAATTTGAAAGTAATAGGATTAACAATAACTTTCTTTGCTGCTTCTCTGCGGTCAAAAGCTGATATCCACTATGCATGCTTTGAAATTTCTCACCCAAGGTTTTGAAATAGAAGCTGCTTAATGGAGGTTATACATTTCCATATAACAGTATAAAATAAACTTTTGATGAAGAGAAATGGATGGCACATGAAAGTCTAGTAAAGGACTGTCTTCAGTGCTTCATCTACAAAGCTCACTGAACAAGAGTATTCTTCAGCCCATGAATAATCATGTAGACCATTTATCTCAGCAATGCCACAGGGAAACAAAAAGTAAAGCAACAAAGCCTTTTGAAGTCTGGACCATCTGATAGGAGCCACTAATCTGTTTATGACATATAGCTTCAGTGCAGATACATGTCCAGTGATATTTCAACACTTTACTGCAGCTAATTTGCAGCAAAAATAGAAACTTGCTGACTCTATTAATAGGTGAGTTTTTGAAGGTGAATGAGCAAAGCAATACTTGGTAATTATATTTGCAATATGTAGTTATGTGGATTTTTTCCTTCACTTTGATTATTATAGACAGTAAAGTCTTATCCTGGATTAACCTCTCCCCTAAAATGGAGCATACTTCTCTGAAACTTATCTTAACACTCTTTTTTTAAGTTAATACAAGCACATTTTAATGAGTCCATGTGAGACAGTTCAGAAAAGTGAATCTATTAAAAAGTCAAGAACTTGTATTCTGGTTATTCACACCTTTGCATTGCTTCATTGGAATAGATAACAAAAGTTTACTGTAATCATGAGCATCATTCCAAAACAAGGAAGACAGAACTGTTTATGGTCAAGTAAGCCTAAGTCCATGTGAAATGATCCAGTGGATTTCAGAGAAAAAAACTGAAAATTTCCCTAAGGAGTGTTTAGGAGATGATGGGAAAATTAAGTCCCATTTTATCAAGTCCAAAGTGTTAACTTGAATTCATTAATTAATGTATTTATGCATCCATAGTTTTCTGAGTATCTACTGTGTGAGGTTGGGTGCTATTTAGTCTATAAAAAAGGAAAAAAATCTTTTATTCAAGAAACTTCCAGTTCATTTTTAGTTTTACAGGTTTACATAGTATGCCCTAGGAAGAGGTTTTGTTAGAGAAATATGATCATAAGAAAAGGTAAAAATTATTTTGGGCTGGGCAGTTTTGGAAATATGAACTTTATTGAGGAAGTGGTAACAAAATAAGAAAGAAATAAGCACTCTTATCAGTGAGATACAAAGAGCCTGATCAATACCAAATAAAACTTCTATCTATAGGGTACTACAAAAATTAAGTGTTGAAAAGACAGCTTAATTTTTTACTGTTTGAAGCTAAATCACCAGTTGTTCTGATTTTTCTTGTTGAATTTACTAATCATATATAAATCTGACCTACTCCTGACTAGGAAGCTCAGAATTTCAGTTGTTTTGGCTTCATGTAGACACAGAAAAACCATTGTAGGGCGCCTGGGTGGCTCAGTGGTTTAAAGCCGCTGCCTTCGGCTCAGGTCATGATCCCAGGGTCCTGGGATCGAGGCCCACATCAGGCTCTCTGCTCAGCGGGGAGCCTGCTTCCTCCTCTCTCTCTCTGCCTGCCTCTCTGCCTACTTGTAATCTCTCTCTGTGTCAAATGAATAAATAAAAAAAAAAAAAGAAAAACCATTGTAAAATAGGAAGATAAGAAAATAGTGTGATTTTTAAATAGGTTGAAAGTATAGAAAAGGCTAATAAAAATTGCCCAAAGGAGTGCAGCAGAAGCATTTTTTCTAATTTATATGAAAATCTAAGGTGTCTTATTGGCCTTATCTGTGAGAATTCAGATCACTTCTGCAAAGTAACCTATTCATGTGAATTATGATCAGAAGGATAATAATATAGGCAGACTTATAATAAATGTTTTGGGAACTGCATGAAGTTCTGTAAAACTTGAAAACTTCACTTTTGGATGCATGGATGATTCAGTGTGACATCTGAAATGATGGTGATAAAACCGACGACATGTTACTTATTTTTCTGACTTTCTGGAGTTGATGGCTTAACTTTTCTGAGCTGTGAAGGAAGGGTAGGTAAACAAATTTGCTTGCGTTTTAGTGCTTGTGTAACTAGTGTAGCATTTCTACACAGAAATAGGTCTCTCTAGGCAGAGTTCCTATAATGGGCTCAGTGCCTGGTTTGCCTACTCTGAAGGCTTATCTGGGTTTTGACTACAAGAGTCAGAGGAAGGATCTCTTCTTTGTAGTTCTCCATCTGTGGCTATATTCCAAGGGGGTATTTGTAACTGAAGTTTATGGGGACAATGGAAAAGCCTAGTGGAGAATGCCTGAATCCTTACCATAGGATGAGAGCAGAGCTTTTCTATGGCAGTGTGAATCCAAGCCCCCTTTCCTAAGGAACTCTCAAGCCCCCAGCTTTTAGCCAATGTATTTAAATCTGTTTCTGATTATTTTTTCTAGCCCTGCTCAGATGTTCTCAATTTTTCCTGTGTTCCATGAAGTTTCTGACACGTGTTACTCTGAACCAAGTTGTTACTTCCTTGTAGGCCTTTTGTGGAAGTGGTGAAAAATGATCAGTTCCTGATATGTAATCATTCACATGTTCTTCCCTCCCTCCCTCCCTTCTTTCTGTCCTTTCTTCCTCCCTCCCTCCCTTCTTTCCTTCCTTCCTCCCTTCCTCTCTCTCCTTTCTCTTTCTTTCTGTTTAAAAATGTTTTATTTCATATTTCACAAAAAATTTATAAGACTCGAAGTAAATATAGTCAGTAACGTGATAATATTTTACTGTAATGTGATAACTACACTTATCATGGTGAGCATGCATACTGTATAGAATTACTATGTTGCGTATCTGAAACTAATATAACGTTGCATGTCAACTATACTTCAATAATAAAAATTTTTAAAAAAGACTCAGGAAGACAGCTTTCAGTCACAAGTGAATGAGACAGTAGTAATTTAAACTCAATATGTACTCTGTTATGAGTTATTTATACAATGTTATATATAAATAATTTAAACTACATAGGTCCAGGTTTTTTTAAAATTAGATCTGCATATAGAACACATTTGTGATTAAATTTTAAGATTGGTAAAGTCAATTTCAAGATACTTACATTTTGAATATAGATTCACCAGTACAGATAGGTTAACTAACAAAATAATAATCCTCAAAGATCCTCTGTTTTTCCCATGCTCACACATTGATAATGTGAGTCTATTTGCTAATTTCCCTTCTTGTAGTTACTTCTTAAATCACAGTAGTTAGGCATTGAGTTCCCTGTGCATTTCACCTATTTCCTTTATTTCAGACTTCCCATTTGCCATTCTCTTTTTCTGGAAAAAAACAGCACAACAATTTCTATTGCCACAGCTGTAACAACAGCAATAATGCTAGCTCTTAGACCCTGCATTGAAAATTCAAGTACCTTTTTTTTTGTTTTTAAAGATCTTATTTATTTATTTGACAGAGAGAGAGAGAGAGAGAGCACAAGTAGGCAGAGAGGCAGGCAGAGAGAGAGGAGGAAGCAGGTTCTCTGCTGAGCAGGAAGCCCGACGTGGGGCTCCATCCCAGGACCCTGGGATCATGACCTGAGCCAAAGGCAGCCGCTTAACTGATTGAGGCACCCAGGTGCCCCTCAGGTACATTTTCATTAACATAATAAATTAGAGTTTGACCAGGATCCAGATTACCTTGTCTCTATATGCAATGTTTGTAAGGAAGCATTTTCTAAAATTTTCTATTAATTGTTAGTGGCCTTTGTTTTTTGTTAGAAGAGTATTTTTCAAACATTTTTAATTGTGATTCACACTAAGAAACACATTTTACATTATGATCTGTTACACAAATATATGTTCATATATTAATGAAAAGAAAATGAGTTCATGAGATAGTATTTTTATCATTATGATATACAGTGCACTTACTTATTTTTCTATTCTAGTCTCATCTATTTTATTAAGCAATGTGGTTTGGAAACACGCAATTGATTTTCTGATCTGCTAATAGATAAGAAACCTCAACCGATAAGCAATTGCTTAGGAATGCATCTTTGCCTTCTCTCTGACTGCTCTCTGCTCCTGAGCTCTCTGCTCTCCCACCTGTTGTTATGTCAACACTGTGCTGTTTGGGGTTCATTCCTTTTGGCAGGAGAGTAACTTCCAGAGCTGGATCTAGGTTGAACATTTTTCATTCTTGGTTGGAACCACAGACACCGTGACACCTGCCTGTAACATTTTCCAAGTATCCCTCCTGGGAAATGGCTGCAATATTCTCAGCAGCTCACAGTTCACTTTGAACCATTTCATCCCATTCATTGTAGTGTGGGCTCTGCATGGACTCTGACATATTTTCCAGTTTTCTGTCAATGGTCCTGCTATACTCATGTTGAGTCAGGGATGTGCATAGGGCAAAGTGGGCTAATGTGCTCTAAATTCCATTCTGACTTTCTAATCTATAAGCTATGATAGATGATGCCAGGGAGAATACATTTCTTTTTTTTCCCCCCTCTCAGGCTTATTGAGAAATTATTGACTTATAACATATGTAAGTTATATGTTATATAACAACATAATTGATAGGTATATACATATATTGTGAAATGACTACAACAATAAGATTGGTTAACACCACCATCACCTCACATAATTACCTCTTTCTGTGGTGATAACATTTAAGACTTACTTTTTAAACAACTTTTAAGTATATAATGTAGTATTGTCAATTATGGTCATCATGTTCTACTTTAGATCCTAAGAACTTATTAATCTTATAGCTGGAAATTTCTTCTCTTTGACCAACATCTCCCCATTTCCCCCACCTCCAGCCCATGGCAACTATTATTCAACTCTCTATTTCTATGAGTTTGGTCTTTTTAGATTCTGTATGTGAGTGAGATCATACAGTATTTATTTTTCTCTGAGTAATGCTGCAATGAACAAGGGGGTTTGAAATCAGAAGTGTGATGCCTCCAGCTTGTTTCTTCTTTCTCAGGATTGCTTTGGTTATTCAGGGCTTTTTGTGGTGCAATACAAATTTTAGGATTGCTTTTTCAATTTCTGTGAAAATGCCATTAGAATCTTGATAGATATTACATTACGTCTATAGATCACTTTAGGTAGTATGGTCATGTTCATAATATTAATTCTGCTGATCCATGGACATGGGATATTTTTCTATTTATTTGGGTCCTCTTTAATATCTTTTATTAATATCTTATCATTTTCAGTGTACAGATCTTTTACCTCCTTAGTTAAATATATTCTTAGGTATTTTATTATTTTTGATGCTATTGTAAATAGGATTGTTTTCTTTATTTCTTTTTCAAATAGTCGTTAGTATATAGAAATTCAGTTGATTTTTGTATGTTGATTTTGTGTCCTGCAACTTTGCTAAATTTGTTTACTCTAACAATTTTTTGGTGAAGTCTTGAGGATTTTCTCTACATAAGATCATATCATCTGCAAACAGATACAGTTTTACTTCTTCCTTTCCATTTCAGATGCCTTTTATTTCCTTTTCTTGCCTGATTACTCTGGCTAGGACTTCCAGTACTATGTGAATAGGAATGGTAAGTGTGGATGCCCTATCATGTTCCTGTTCCTAGTGGGAAGATTTCAACCTTTTGCTTTTGAGTATGATGTTAGTTGTGGCTTTGTCATATATGACTTCTGTTTATCTGAGGTATGTTTCTTCTATACACAATTTTGAAAGCCTTTATCATAAAAGCGCTATTAAATTTTATCAAATGCTTTTTCTGCATCTGCGGATTGACCATATGACTTTTATCTTTCATTCTGTTAATACAGTGTTTCACATCTATTGATTTACATATGTTGACCCATCCTTAGATCCCAGGGATAAATCCCACTTGATAGTAGCATGTGATCCTTTTAATATATTATTAAATTCAGTTTGCTGGTATTTTGTTGAGATTTATATTCATCAGAGTTATTGGCCTGTAGTTTTCTTTTTTATGGTGACAGTATCTGGCTTTGATATCAGGGTAATGCTGGTCTTGTAAGATAAGTTTGGGAATGTTCACTCCTTTTTAATTTTTTTAAGAGGTCGAGAAGAATTGGCATTAATTCTTTAAATGTTGAGTAGAATTCACCAGTGAAACCACTTGGTTTGGGGCTTTTCTTTGTTGTGAGGTTTTGGATTACTGTTTCAATCTTCTTGTCATTGCTCTGTTCAGTTTTCTATGTGTTCATAATTTAGTCTTGGTAAGTTTTATGTTTCTAGGAATTTATCTCTTCTAAATTATCCAATTAGTTTGCAATGATTGTTCATAGTTTTTATGATCCTTTATATTATTATTGAATCAGTTTTAATGTCTCCTCTTTCATTTCTGGTTTTATTTATTTGACTCATCTTTGTACTTAGTCTAGCTAAAGTTTCATTAATTTTGTTTATCTTTTCAAAAAAACCAACTTTTAATTTTATTGATCTTTCCTATTGTTTTTCTGATTTCTGTTTTGTTTATTTCTGCTCTAATAATAATTTTTTATCTCGGCTAACTTTGGGTTCAGTTTGTTCTTTGTTTTCTGGTTCCTTAGGGTGTAAAGTTAAATTACTTATTTGTCACCTGTATTTTTTCTTAATTTAGGTGTTTATGGCTATAAACTTCCCTCTTTTTTTTTTAAAGATTTTACTTATTTATTACAGACAGAGAGAATGAGAGAGAGAGCAGGAGCAGGGGGAGGGGCAGAGGGAGAAGCAGACACCCCGCCTAGCAGGGAGCCCAATGTGGGGCTTGAGCCTAGGGCAGACACTTAACCTACTGAGCCACCCAGGCACTCCTAAACTTTCCTCTTAAAACTGCTTTTGCCAGTGTCCCATAGATTTTGGCATGTGTTTTTTATTTTCATTTGTTTCACTATATTTTAAAAAAATGTCTAAGATTTTTAAAATTTTATTTTTTTATAGTATAGTTAACATACAGTGTTATTATATTAGTTCTAGGTGTATAGTATAGTGATTCAACAATTCCATACAACACCATGTGCTCATCAGGACAAGTGCACTTAATCCCTATCACCTATTTTACCCATCCCCTCATGCCCCTCCCCTCTGGTAACCATCAGTTTGTACTTCATAGTTGAGTCTGTTTCTTGATTTGTCTCTCCCCCTCTCTCTTTTTTACCCTTTGCTCATTTGTTTTGTTTCTTAAATTCCACATGTGAGTGAAATCATATGGTATTTGTCTTTTTCTGACATATTTCACTTAGTATTCTACTCTTTAGCTCTACCCATGCTTTTACAGATGGCAAGATTTCAGTTTTTTTATGACTGAAAAACATTCCATTGTGTGTGTCTGTGTGTATAACTACTTTTGCTTTATCCATTCATCAATCACATCAATCAATGGACATTTGGGCTGCTTCCATATCTTGGCTGTTGTAAATAATGCTGCTATAACATAGATGTGCATGTATCCCTTTGAATTAGTGTTTTTGTTTACTTTCAATAAATGCTCAGTAGTGTGATTGCTGGGTAATATTGGCAATTCTATTTTTAACTTTTGAGGGACCTCCATACTGTTTTCCACAGTGACTGCACCAGTTTGCATTCCCACCAACACTGCATAAGGGTTCCTTTTTCTCTACATCCTTGTCAACACTTGTTGTTTCTTGTGTTGTTGATTTTAGCCATTCTGACAGGTGAGGTGATACGTCATGGTAGTTTTGATTTGCATTTCCCTGATGGTGAGTGATGTTGAGTATCTTTTCATGTGTCTGTTTCGATATTTTTTTTAAAATTCTTTTTGAATTTTTCTTTGACCCATTGGTCATTCAGGAACATGTTGTTTAACCTCTACATATTTGTGAGTTTTCCAGCTTTCTTCTTGTAATTCTTGTCATTGATTTCATACCACTGTTGTTGGAAAAGGCACTTGGTCTGACTTCAGTCTTTTTACATTTACTAAAGACTATTTTGCGACCTAATAGGTTATCTATTCTTGAGAATATTCCGTATGTACTTGAGAAGAATGTGTATTCTATTTCTGTTGGGTAGGATGTTCTGAACATGTATATTAAGTCAGTTTTGTTTAAGGAATAGTTCATGTCCAGAATTTCCTTACTTGTTTACTGTCTGGATCATCTGTCAATTGTTGAAAGTAGGTACTAAAGTCTTCTACTATGAATGTATATTGTTTATTTCTCTGTTCATATTTGTTAGTATTTGCTTAATATATTTAGGTACTCTGAAGTTGGGTGCATATATATTTACTATTATTATATCCTTTTGATGAATTGACCCCTTTATCATTATATAATAATGTTCTCTTTTTCTTGTTACAGTTTTTTGACTTAAACCCCATTTTGTCTGATATAAATATAGCTACCTCTACTCTCTTTTGGTTTCTTGTGGAAGTTACCCAGGCTCACCTGGAGCCTGAGTTTTTGTTTTGTTTTTTGAAGCTTGATTGAGAACCTGGAGCTAAGGAGCTGGCCCACTCTGTAAGAACTAGCTGGAATTGAGATTCATGGGATTCATGTAGCCTGGATTCTGGGGAACCTGCCAAAGTGGGCAAGGGGCTTGGGATTGGATGATCCTGTTGGGAGATGAGGGCCGTGGGAGTTGGCTAACAGTGGAGTGGACTGGTAGCCTGGTTCTGCAGGAACTTCCCAGGGAAATGGGATCTAGAAGCTGCTGGGATGGGCCAGGTGTTTGGGTTCTTGGGGTCCTGCTGGGAGTCTGGTGCTCTGGAAGCCAACTGGTGCCATAGTAGCCACATTGGGTCATTAGAGTCAGCTGGCATACTTTTCTTAAAACTAACAGTCCAATGTTTACCTTTAGAATTCCCTATTTAGCACACAATGATTCTGATATCTTCCAGTCCATAGTGATGGCTCCTTTTATGAACTATGAGCATTAAGATATAGCACCTCTCCTGCTGCTCTCATCTCCACCAGTCACATGGTGGGATCTGATCCAACATGGGAGTTGCATGAACATTTAGAATTGGTGCTGTGAGTAAGGAAAGGGAAGTTGGAAAGACTACAAAAGGCCAGTGTAGCAAGCATGTAAAGTATGAGAATAAGTGTCAGGCAAAATTGGGGATAAAACAAGAGTAAACAGTGCAATGACAGGCTTTGTTAAAAATTTTTTCTTTATTCACAATGATGGAAAGCCATTGAGAGTTTTAAGACGATGAGGCTGGAGTGGAGAAATCATGATTGGAGCCAAAGGCAGACGTTTAACCAACTGAGCCACCAGGTGCCCCAGTAATTTATTTGAATAGGAGTCAAGTCATTTAGAGACAGGAGCAGCAATATGTTAATAAAAAGATAAGGCCAAGAATATATAGCTTTTTAAAAACTGAGGATTCACTTGATAGTCTTTGATCAGTTATGTGTGACTCTTCCTAAATGATGGTATGATATTCAAATACTTATCTGCTCTGTAGTATTGGTGTTTGTAATATCATATAAAAATAAGTATATGATATACATTTACTGGAATGATTACTGCTAAATGGGTTTTGACATAAGTTGTCTGTTCTGATGTTTATTTTCACTTTCAAAATAAAAAGAAAGAGATTTAATTTCCTTACTGGAGGGAAGAGTTTCTGGGGAAAAAAAGAAAATCACCCAAGTTAAAGAGGTTAAAGAGTAGCTTAACTGGTGGATCTTTGTACCTTTCATTGCCCAAACTTTAGTGATTTTTTTGTTTTTTTATTAATGGAGGTGATTGAATAGGATAATTCATTACATATCTTTCTTGGCATTTAAGCCATTCTATCAAAATATTCTAAAAATTACATTTCACCTGGTAGTGGACATTTAAAAAGTTAATTTTCTTGAGGAACAAAAACTCAGAGCCCAATTTCATCCTATCTCTATGCTTAGCTCGTCACTTCACAAGAAATTACATCTTTGGAAATTGCCAGCAACTATTTTTGGAAAGAACAATATATCCACTGTGGTAAAAAGAAAAATGAATAAATGAAACTGCTATAGAGAATACAGACTTCTTAAAATTTTATTTAATTAGATTACCTCTGGTATCCCATACTAATTTTCTATTCTGATGAAAAAATTTTAGACTTTTTTCACATTTAACTTTGAAAACAAAATAGTGAGAACTTTTTTGATAACACTCATGCTAAAATTATTTTTCCTTGGTTTCTTTCTATCTAACGCTAAACTTATTTTTTTAAAGAATTAATGCAATATCTGCACTTTAAGTGTATTTTTTTGCCTAATGTCTATTCAGTAAAGTGTACCAAATTGGTGATATCAGGAAATTGCCTATGTCCTGCAGAGTACACTTTTTAGTCATTCAATATTGAACTTAATTTTAATGGGGGAGGTAATCAAGTTAACAGTAATGGTAATCCTAGACAATAAATGATGATTACTAGGCCTACAGGCTTGCATGGGATATGATGGAAGCAGAAAGAAGGAAAGCAAGTCAAGATTGATGGCTGTGTAGGTGGAGCATGGGCTGACAAAACCATATTGGAGGAGTTCATGCCTGACCCAAGGGTTGAAGGATGTGTAGCATCCAGGCAGAAGGTGTAGGAGGTAGAAGGGGACTTGTGTCAGCGGCCCACGACTGGTATAAAGAGCACAGCATGGAAGGTTGAATGATGGCACTAAAGAGGCAGCAGTGACTAGATTATGACAGGCCTTCCATGCCACACTAAGAAATTAGAACTTTACCTTGAAAGATATAGGTGGATGGATGAAATGACTAAATTCTGTACTTTAGAGATGCATTTCTGTACTGCAGGAATTGTGATGATCATCATTATAACAGGGACCCTTCTACTGAGTACTTGCTATGCCCCAGACATTGTTATTTTATATAACTTTTAAGGCAACATTACTCATTTTATAGCCTAGGATATAGGCTGGGAATGTTTAAACTACTTGTCTGGAGGTATATACATTGGAAGTGGTAAGATTGGATATAGATCCAGACGTAGCTGACTGTAATTCAGTCTCCCTAAACACTATAGTTGGCCTTCCACAAATCCTAAATTTAAGGGGGTCAAAAAATTTTTTTTTCATAGACTGTTGAACATATTCCTTTTGAGTTGTTTCATTTTCCATCATTTTGTGTTAGGCTTGACCAATCACATGCATCTATTAAGTCATATTTTCTGAGGAAAATGAGAATATCATGGAAAATCCAAAGTTTATTGACAAGTCGAAAGCCAGTTTGATGACACAGTGTCAGCCTGAAGGAGGAAAAGAAGCCTAGTGCTTGGGGACAGAGAGACCTGTGGTGGACTCAAGAACCAATTCAGTTTTTGCATGGGACCTTGAAGGGAGGGGAACCTAAGGGGACCTTGAGGGAAACCTAAGCTTTTTGATCCTCCATTTTATGATTGGGACATAGACATAATAATAGTTATCTTTTAGGGTTGTTACGTAGATTAAAAGAGGTAATGTCTATAAACCCCCCTGTTTAGTGCTTGAATAGACTATTATTACCTCTAAACCATGGATTTTGATTTGGAAAAGTATGGAACACCTGGGGAAAAGTGCCTCAAGTATATTTGGGGAATATATAGGTGCTGTAAGAGTTGAGTCTATTTAAGAACAGTGATAATTGTGTTGAAAACTTTAGAAGGCATGACACTTATACATACACAACCTTATATTACAAAATGGTACAAAAATCATTGACATCTGACTTATTTTAAATAGTGGTATGTCTATAAGGATTAAGATATTTATCAAATGAGGCATAGAAAAAAATCCCATGAGAGAGGTTTTCTGTTGAAGACTGAAAGAATAAAATAAAGAGATGCCATATAAAGTAGTTATAATTACAAAACTGGTAGAACCAAGAGGAAGAGAATAGCAAGCTGTGGAGTTTTGAGAGCTTAAATATGGGTTAACATTGTGGTAGTAGAAATGATGGAAAAAGCTCAAGACAGGAATATGGCTCTAATAGTCTATGCAGTTAATGTGCAGTTCCTATATTGGTGCAATGCTTTAATTTTATTGCAGGGAATATCGCTTAATTGATGTGATCCATGAACTGGGGCTAGAAAAGGGTTTTATGAGGCATGCACTTCCTTTGGGTTGGTATTTTTTTGTAGGGACATTTGGTCATACTGCTTTAACTAAAATTGTTTATAGCTCTGGAGGATAGAATTGGTATATTTAGATCAATCAGTGCTTTTTCCCAAGCACGATGCTGTAATTGCTTTACGGGGAACCAAAGGAAGCCAGATGGAAAGAGGAAGTGGGCAGATGAATCATCACATGGACAGACTGTGAGCATGGCCGAAGGTCCTATGCGACTCAGAGGATGGGCTCTAGTTGAAGGCCTTCAACCCAGATTGCCTCTGAGGGGTAATCACTCAGTCTGAGGGATAATGCTCATTACTTGTGGGCACAAATATTAAACTGCAAGCAACTACTGGTCCTTTTAGCACAACCTGGATATTAGACCTGTATTTGTAGGTTTTAAAGAAAGCATTAAACATGATTTTTAGTTATCAAAATGACAAATCAGAGTTTTCCATTATATGCCAATTCTTATGGATGAATCACTTTATCCCTGTTACTCTCATTCTCTGAACACAATTGTTATCTAATTCAACCATGTGGAAATTAATCATTTACTTCACTATAGCCCATCATGTGTTGCTTCTTAACTCATTTTTGGTTTAGATTAATATTCAAGAAGCATTGATTGATTGTCATGTTTGCTTTCCTTGTTTTGCCAAATCTGTTGTAGCTCTCCAGGACAAGAACTAGGTCTTATTGCTCTTTGAGATTCCAAATTTCCTAGCCCTGTGCCCTACAGTGCTTAATGATTGTTGGTTAGTTGAAGATTAGGGTGGTTGTCCTTAAAGCTGCAACGCAAATCCAAGCAAGCAAAAAATTTTGAACATGTCAAATTATAAATAATTAAAAACTTGATAAAATAGCATGTAAATTCTCAGAAGCATTTTTTTTTAAAAGATTTTATTTATTTATTTCACAGAGGGAGAGAGATCACAAGGAGGCAGAGAGGCAGGCAGAGAGAGAGGGGGAAGCAGGCTCCCTGCTGAGCAGAGAGCCCGATGCAGGCCTCGATCCCAGGACCCTGAGATCATGACCTGAGCCGAAAGCAGAGGCTTTAACCCACTGAGCCACCCAGGCGCCCGAGTATGTTTAGTTTTATAAGAAATCGCAAATCTGCCTTCCAAAGTGGCTGTACCATTTTGCCTTCCCATTAGCAATGAGTGAAAGTCCCTGTTGCTCCACAGCCTCACCAGCATTTGGTGTTGTCAGTGTTCTGGATTTTGGCCATTCTAATGAGGTGTGTAGTAGTGTCTCATTATTGTTTTAATTTGCATTTCTCTTATGACATTTGATATGGAGCATCTTTTCATATGCTTATCTGCCATCTGTATAACTTCTTTGGTGAGGAGCATCTTTTCATATGCTTATTTGCCATCTGTGTATCTTCTTTGGTGAGATGTCTGTTAAGGTTTTTGGCTCATCTTTTAATCTGTTTTTTTTTTCTTTGTTTTGTTTTTTTGTTTTTTTTTTTTTACTCTTGAGCTTTAAGAGTTCTTCGTGTATTTTGGGTAACAGTCCTTTATCTGGCTTGTCTTTTGCAAATATTTTTCCCAGTCTGTGTCTTGTCTTCTAATTCTCTTGACTTTGTCTTTCACAGAGCAGAAGTTTTTAATATTAATGAAGTCTAATTTATTGATTCTTTCTTTTGTACGTTGTGTCTTTGGTATTATATCTGAAAAGTCATCACCAATACCCAAGGTCATCTGGATTTTCTCCTATGTTATCTTCAGGAGTTTTATATTTTTGCATTTTACATTCAGGTTTCTGTTTCATTTTGAATTAATTTTTGTGAAGGGTATAAGGTCTAGGTCTAGATTAATTTTTCTACCTGTGGTTGTCCAGTTGTTCTAGCATCATTTGTTAAAAAGACTCTTTCCTGATTGTATTGTATTGTTCCTTTGTCAAAGGTCAGTTGATTGTATTTTTGTGGGTCAGTTGCACTTCTTAAAGAGTGAGATATGAGAATTCTGAATTAGCTGTTACAGTTTATATTCATTTATCATTGTCTTAACCACAAATGTTACATGAAAGGCACTGTAATGAGACTTCAGATTATTCCAAAACAGGATTCTTATTCTCATGCAGTATAAGGAAGATTATGTAAATTATTTCAGGGTTTCTCTTCTTTAATTAATGCTTATTGAACTGTCTCCAGTGACTGAGCAAGTTTTTGATCTTTTGATTGAAAGAATTTAACTAAAATAGCATCTCATTTTGTTCCATGTACTGGAGTGGTGTTCTAGAGAAGGAGGTGTTAAAGTGTTAGAGATGGAGAGAGTACCAAAGTTTACCTTAAACTATGGAGACTTAGTACAATTGAGTGACATCTTGAAGGTAATGTCAAATACTATCTCTAAGGGGAAATGAATTCTGTAGGAAACATATCACCCTCCTCCCCCCACCGCCTTTGGAATGAGAGATCTTTTCTGCCTTTCTCTAGCACTCACAGTTGTGATTTTGCTTAGAGGCCCTGGAACATCAGTACCTTCCAACCATTGTTCCTGATTAGAGGAGAGCAATGATACATGATCAAAGTAGCATCTCACTCCCTCAGCACTGCCCGGTCTTTTACCACAGCCTCTTAGTTGGTCCCTCTGCTTTTCTTCTGAAAACACTCAAATCTCTTCTCTACATGTCAGCTAAAGTGCTCTTCGTAAGGGGATAAGTAATGCTTAATGGTTTTACTTTTCTGCTTATAACACGTGAGTAATAGCACCCTAGCACAGCATCTGAAGCCCTGGCTGTTTCCTTGGGTTCATCTCCTGCTATACTCTCCCACACTTTATGCTCTAGGGATTCTAGACTACTTGCAGCAACCTGTTATATGCCATACTGTTTTTGAATAGTCGTGTCTCTCTGGATGCTATGCCATTTCCCCCTTCTCTTCCAGTCGAATTTACTTCAAACAGTGCTTATATCTAGGTTAAAGTCGATAAAATTTTTACTTAAATAAAAACACCGCTCAGGTGCTATATCTTTTCAGAAGACTTCCAGAGCTCCACAGATACATGTAATCATTCCTGGACCTCTACGTCTCTTGTTTTTTTTTCNCAAACACATGCCTGTATATATGACTAATAGTTTGACAGCTTGGTCCAACAAAAATGATTAGGTGAATAATCAAAGGTTGCTAATTAAAATGTGACTATGGATCCATTCAGAAAGATTTCCCTTAAATATTTGGGCAGTTCCTACTGAGTCCCAGTAGTAGGCATGTTGGGAAATGCTGGGACAGAAAAGACAAGCTTGACATGGTCCCTGACTTCCCAAAGTGTGCTGGCCAGTGGGGATTCCAGACAGTAAACAGGAACTAGGCTACTGGGATATTTACTAGGAATACTATCAGGGTAGTAAATAGGATACACTAAGAAAGGAGCTGTGATATGGGAGGTGCAGGTTTTTATATGATGGAAGCACATATGGGGATGCCTAATGCATACATGGGAGTCAGAGCAGGCTTTCCTGAGGGAGTGCAGAAAGCTAATCTCAGGCAAGACTTGGGGCTGTGGCATAGGAAAAGTGATGGGAGGACATTTATAACTTGTCACACTGCATCATACACATTTGTTTACATTTCTAGCTGGTTTATATTCTGAAGGGGAAATTATTTTAAAGTTCATTATGTCTTTGGTGTCTTACTCCAGGTTAATATCGTTTGTAGTACATACATGCACAGAAAGGCAGTAAATGTACTTGAATCATTCATACTTTGGATACCTCATTCAAAATAGTTTTCAAAGTATGATTTGCCTTCATGAATATTTTTATAAATCATAAATCACCATTTAAGTGATAAAGTGCTAATTAATTTTTTCCTTCTGTCATAAGACATTAAAAATAGCTTAGAGGAAGGGAGTTAGTTACTGTCATGGCCATTAACTGTATGAAATTGAAATTAGAAAGATTCACTGTAGAACACTCAGGTTCAACATTTTTTTTCCCTAGTGAGTTCCTAATCTCTTACACATACAGAACTTATAGATTGATTTTACTATTATAGTCATGTTTCAGCTGTAAAACATGCTAACGTATATTATTTTATATTATTCTGTTAATGTAATAAGTGATTTGAGTAAGATTTGTCCCAGTGTGTTTACATCAAGAAAATAAAAAGTAGAGGTGGAAAAAGAGTGGTCATGTGAGTTTCAGCTTGGACCTGAAGAGGCCCAGTCTGTACAGGTCTGTCTTTCTATAGGCAGCTCCTCTCCTGCTCCAATTAACTAAGGTTTCACTTCACCAAGGCATAATATTATTAGAGCTACTATATTATAACAGAAAAGTTGTGTTTTGCTCGTTTGGGCTATTGTCATTAAATTATGTTTGTGGTTGATAATTGCCAAATTTATGGTAATACAAATTACCTTTTTAAGGCAGCCACTTAACAACTCAGCCACCCAGGTGTCCCACAAATTACTTTTTAAACCACTGTAGCCATAGTGTGTGCTCTTGTCTTTAAGGGCTTTAAAAGTCTCTATTACCAGTTTTCCTTAGCCACCTGTTGACATTCAAATATTCCTTGCAACCTGATTTCTAGGTATACTTTGCAAGGATGTTGCCAGTGCAGGTCTCTGATTTAGGATGTGAAATGGCACTTCAATCTGCATACAGATGGCATGAAAAGAGCAAGGAGAAAGTCCTAGATAATGGGGAATTCATAGCATGTGTTTGTTCAGGACCTGTCCTATTTTCTGCTTCTTCAGCACTTTTAAGTGTCATTACTCTGCAGTGTTGGGGCCCTTTATGATAGGGACATATTAACCCTCTGAATTTTTATATTTCTGTCCCAAAGATTGCTAATATTTTTTAAAAATTATTTTATTAAACATCACCTGGGAAATAAATTGTTGCCAAGAATGTATTGCTTTTGGCTTTTCTACAAATGCCAGTTTCCTCAATCTTCTTTCTAGAAATTTAACAGGAAGCAAACATCACTTCCCTTAATATTTCTCTAGAGGCTCTGGCTGGTGCTATGAATATACTTATAAATTATTCCAGAGAATAATCTCTCAGTATAAGTGGTAAGAGGCAGCAAAACATTTCACTGGGTAACTTTGGGTAGTAAATGAGGATAACCCCTTATTTCTCAAAACTATACCAGTTATGTGGGGGAAAAAAATCAAGGGCCTACCATAACATGGAAGAGATATTTTTTTCTAGTCACCACCTAATTCTCTCATAAAAATCTAATTTTGCCAATTCCTTGGTGTGAGCTTTGACTTCTTTTTTGTGGGCATGGTTCTGTGAACATGGAAGGGCTTCCTGTTCTGAGGATATAGAAAATCCCTGTTACTCTGCAGGTTCTTTCTAACACCTGTGAGGCCCAGAGCAAGAGTACAGATGGAGAGCTGCATATCAGATGCCTAATCAAAATAATGTAAATAAAGCTGGTCTTTAAACTAATTTTAAAAAATTGGTTAAATTTTACTTAATATTTTATCAGACTATTTGCAATTCTAGTCAATGTTCATTTAGGGGGCAGTAGGAAAAATTAGTATATCATCTTATGGAGGCCAAGCTAAGAAATCTCAGAAATGGGTACACAGATTGGTGACATCATGTCCATCATGGTAAAGAACGAACAAGTATGTTAAAAAATGTTTCGTGCTGGGAAAGATAAAGTAGTACTATTGTGTATGTTTATGAAATTTTGAAAGCTCATGTCTGATTATAGGAAGTTAATAACATGATTGCAAATGTTAGCTCAGATTGTCTCGAATCTGTTTAATACTATAATTATAAATTCATAGAGCTTATGGAGCTCAAGCAAAGCTTTTCATTCTCATAAATCATCTCATGATTATAACTTAAATTTTAATTCAGATGTTTTATGTCTATCAAAGATGGGATTCAACCTTTCTGTACTTGGCATGAGAATGGAAAAGGAAAATAAGGAAATATTAACATAAAGATCATGTCTTCTGGTTGGACCCTGCAAAAGAATTTTGAGTGTGGGTAGTTTTATTTGGGAGGTGATTCCAGGGAACATTGTTAGGAAAGAAAGGAGGCCAATAAGTGTGTTAATAAGCAGATTGCCACTGTGGGTAGTTAAACCTCAATGCCAGGGTAGATCTTTTGGATACTGTGTAGAGCATATCTGGGTGTCCTACCAGAGGGACAAGCAAGTCTGGGATGGTCGTCTACTAACTCCTGTACATCACCAGTTAAGGGCTGCTTCTGAAGGGATTAATTTTCCAGCATTTCTGGCTTTTCAGTTGAAATAGGTTTCTTGAGGTAGTTGGGTGGCTCAGTCAGTTAAGCATCTGCCTTCAGCTCAGGTCATGATCCCCGGGTCCTGGGATCGAGCCCCACGTCAGGCTCTTTGCTCAGTGGGGAGCCTGCTTCTCCTTCTCCCTCTGCTTGCTGCTCCCCCTGTTTGTGTGCACGTGCTCTCCCTCTCTCTGTCAGATAAATAAATAAAATCTTTTTTTAAAAAAGAATAGAAACATGGTTTTTTTTTTTCAGTCTAAGAGATTCATTCCTCAGGTAGAGCATAGGTACTTGCAATTAGAAGCTCTTGGCCTGGGGGCGCGTGGGTGGTTCAATTGGTTAAGCATCTGCCTTTTGCTCAGGTCATGATCCCAGGGTCCTGAGGTTGAGCCCTGCATTGGACTTCTTGCTCAGCCAGGAGCCCACTTTTCCCACTCCCACTCCCCCTACTTGTGTTCTCTCTCTGTTTCTCTGACAAATAAATAAAATCTTAAAAAAAAAAAAAAAAAGAAGCTCTTGGCCTGAATGAGAATGACAAAACTGAGGAATATGGTGGGGGCAGAATATGTCTGTTACAGAGGTAATCTTATGTGAAAGGAGGATTTCCAGAACACAGAGAGAAAATGAGAGAGAAGATATGGAAACTGGACAGGAATAGAGGGCTTTCATCAAATTTGACCAAAGATTTCTATCTTCTTGTTACTTAGATTAGTCCCATATAAATGAGTGATCAAATTATTGATATTTGAGATAGTGAGAAACTAATGAAGAAGAATGACCACTTGATACTGTGGATTTGGCGCTTCCACAGTGGGACTAACCCATGTTAACATTAATTATAATAAAATATATGTATTGACTTATAGGTCAATTTTTTATGAATTTTGGTATATGCTCAATTTGTGATAGGTATGATGAGTTTAAAAGAGGAGAACATTAGCTACGGAAGAGTTACAAAAATTTAAATGTAAAAGATGTAGAACTTGGGATAGATAATACCATCCAAGAAATGAGCATATTAACACTTTCTTCCTGAGCATTGGTAGAGTGTTGGTAATTTAATACACAAATAAATTAATTTCATGAGGTAAAGTGAAACCAGTAAGTGGCTTTAGAACCAAAATGATTTTTTTTCAGATCAGTTTACCTGGATTGACTACTTATAATTCATCATTAGACATTATCTGTTGTTCAACATAAGTGATTATAAGAAGGGAGATAGGTGAGTCTACTTGTATATAGAGACAGACAAGAATTTTTGAAAAGTAATTGCTTTATTTTATAAGGTTAATTTCTTTAGTATTTATTTAAGTGTGGATTATCTTTGATAGCCTAATTATTGACATGTACTAAAATAGGTCAAATCATGCATTTTGAATGCTATATTCTTGGTCTTGGAAAAGTTATAGTGATGTTTCAATTTGAGCAGTATTATTTTGGAGAGAGATTCTATTTCAATGATAGAATACAATTCCTGCTACTTAGAGCAAAGCTTTGGCATTTTTTTCAACTGCAGAAATCTGGGTACAGCTTAAGGAAAGGGCAAACCTGCGTGATGAAATTTAGCAGTGCCATTAAAATGCTGCAAGTGTGCTAAATAGTTTGTTCTTTTTCACTGTTAAGCCTTTCTAATAAAAGAGGTTCAAAGAAAATGGTAAAGATGATTAAAAACTTAGAAAAAATGACCCACGAGGGAAAAAGTAAAAGAACAGATATTATCTGGCCTCAAGATTGAAGGTCATTTTCATAATTGTCTTCAAGTACTTGTCTTAACATTTACCCAAAGTGTGGTACTCTATACATATATCTTCACTAAGGAAAATCAAAGATAAGATGAGCTGAAACTGTAGTATAATGAATTTAATTAGATTGTAAGGAAGAATTTTGGGAGGAACAATAAAGGAACTTAAAAATTATAATGATCAACTGATGGAAGTTTGGGTCATCTGTTGAGGTCTTTAATATACGGGGCAATAACTATATTTGATACTGTTTTAGGAAAGAGGAATGAAATGAATGACTTGTTATAATTCTGTCTATTTTGTAACTGTAACATTTACCAGGTCATTTTCTCGAAGTGTGGTCCCTAGACCACCAGGATGTGTATCACCCAGGAACTTGTTAGATATGCAGATTTTCTGGCCCTATGAAACAGACATTATTTAGCCTCAAGAATAAAAATAATTTAGTTCTTTAGTTCCTCATTTACTTGATAGTTTTCTTCTGATTAGATTGTGGTTATGGGTTTTTGGGAGGAAGATCACGCAGGTAAAGTGCCATTCTCATTACATCACATGAAGGGTACATGCTATCAAGATGACTTTACTGTTGATGTTGACCTTGATCACCTGCCTGAAGTAGTTTCTGTCATGTTTTCCCACTGTATAGTTAACTCCTTTCCTTCCTTTTCATTCTGTATTCTTCAGAAGTAAGTCACTATGCATGGCCACACTTAAGGATTTGGGAATTGTGCTCTACTTCCCTGAGGGTGGAGTATTACATAAATTATTTGGAATTCTCTGGCACAGAATATCTGATTCTCTTAATTAATCAGGCAATTAATTAATTCAATCATTTACTTATAGCAGTATGGACTCACTGATATTTCTTTTACGACATGGGTTATTTTGGCTTTCCTCCCTTGCTGGTTTGTAACCTCCCATTCCAACAGTGAGTAGCCTGACTCCACCATCCATCATCATTTACTTAAGTGTTAATTCAAGTGTAAATATTCCTTCCTCTCCAAAATTTAGCCCAGATTACTTTACAAAGGAGTTTGGATCAAATTTCCATGGCACAGTTGATTTCTGTTTTATTTTTTAGAGCCTATTTGAGAAAATATGTACTTCTATATATACTAGCATAATCTTGATGGCAAAACCAGATATACACAATATGAGAAAAAAGTTAACTCATGAATGTAGTTGCAAAAACTTAAATATTAACTAACCAAATCCAGTGGTATATGAAAAAAAGTAGCGTATCAGTATTACATTAGGCTTATCCCATAAAGGCAAAGACTGCTCGACATAAGTAATCTATTGATATAATTTATAATTAAAGAAGAAAAATAACAGGATTATCTTAATTAGTGCTAAAGAATTGTTTGTTGAGGTTTAATACCTACTATAAAACCTTTAGCAAATGAGGACTAGAAAGGAACATTTTTACTTGGTAAAGATTTGATACCAAACATTTTATTTAATGGAGAAACTTTACATGCATTTATTTTAGTACCAAAGTCTTGAATATTATCTTAGAAAATAAAGGAGATATAAAAGCATTGGAAAGGAAGATATAATTTTAATATGCAGATTATATAATTATCTGTCTGAAAAAACAAAATCAACAAACTCTTAGAATTAATAAAAGAGGTCAGAACATTTGTGGAATAACCAAAATCAATCTACAAAAATCAATAGCACTTTTCTCTCCAGCAGTAACGATTTTCAGTAACAGAAGCTATAAAGTATTTGGGAAATAACCTAACCAAGACTTCAATGGAGGAAATATTAAAATGCTTGGATATAGGTCAATGAAGAACAGTGGTCCCTGAGTGACAAGAAACAAACAAGGTGAACCCTAAAATTGCCTCAGTTTACTACCTTGAGAGACTTTCAATAGTGGAAATAAATTAGAAATCAATAACTGACAGATATTTGGAAAGTTTCTAGCATATTAGGAAACTAAAATACACACTCCTAAATAATCTATGGGTCAAATAGAGAAATTAATTTTTTAAGTAAATGAAAATGATAGAACATATCCAAATTTGCGTGATGTAGCTAATGCAGTATTTAGAATAAAATTGATAGCTCTAAAAACTCTATTGCTACATAAGTGTCCTAAATCAATGAACTCAGCTTCTACCTGAGAATCTAGAAAAAGGAGAGAAAATGGAACTAAAAGCTAAGCGCAAGAAAGGAAATGATCAGAAAGTAGTATGGAAATCAATGAAGTAGAAAACAAAGTCAATGAATAGATAAAATCAATACAGAAAATCAAAAGCTAATTTTTCGAGAAGATTAATAAATTGACAAATCTCTAGCCAGAGTGATAAGGAAAAAACAAGAAGACACAATTACTAACGTCAGGAACGAGAAAAGGGACAGAACTACAGATTCTATAGCTATTTATAAGGATAACAAGAAATATTATGAACAACTTTATTCTATTGAATTAAATGAAATGAACACATTTCTTGAAAAATACAAACTATCAAAGCTCACGTAAGAAAAAATAGATGATCTTAAAAGCCCCTATGTTTACTAGAGAAATTGAATTTGTAGTTAAAATCTTTCACACACATGTACACACCGCAGTGACAATAATGGCTTCACTGGTGAATTCTACCAAGTATTTCATAAAGAATATTGATTCTATAAACCACTTTCAGAAAGTTGAAAAGCATGGAGTAATTTCTGCTCATTTTATTAGGCTGGTATTACCCCTGACACCCAAACTAGACAAAGACATTATAAGAACAGAAAACTATAGGGGAGTATCTCTAATGCACATAGAATACAACATTATATAAAAAAGATAATACAGCATGATCAAGCAGATTTATCTTGAAAATGCAAGATTAGTTCAGTGTTTTAAATTAATAGATGTAATCCACTATATAAATAAAAAGAACATAGAAGCATCCAATACATGATGAAAAGGCACTTGATAAAATCCCACATTCATTCCTAATAAAAATTTTCACAGAGTTGAAATAGAAGAGAACTTACTTAACTTGATAAAGAGCATTAATGAAAAACCTACAGCTAATATCACATTAAATGATGACAGACCAACAGGAATAAGGCAAGAATATCCACTTTTACCACTTCCATTAAACAGTGTACTGGAGCTTTTTGCTAGGGAAAAAAAAAATAAAAGGCATGCAGATTTGAAAGGAAGAAGTAAAATTGTTTTCGTGCATAGGCAAAAGAATAACCCGAGTAGAAAACTCTAGGATATCTACAAACAAATCTGTCCAAACTAACATGTGAATTTAGCAACTTTGCAGAATACATGATCAACATGTAAAAATCGATGTATCCTGAATATATTTTAAACTTCCCAGACTCCATAATAGGAAAACAAATATCTCAATTAAAAAAAATAGACAAAATGAACAGACACCTTATCAAAAAAGTTAAATATAACCAAAATTCTCATGATTTTTTTCTGGAACATTTGAGAACAAATTGCAGATAGGATTCCCTATCATTCCCAAATTCTTTGTTTTTCCAAAAAACAGGGATATCTTCCTACCTGGACTTCAGTGTAACCATTCAAATCAAGAAATCACTATTGACATTTGAGTAGCATCCAGTCCACAGATCCCATTCAGATTTTGGCAGCTATTTTAACAATGTTGTTTTTCTATCCCAGTCCCAGATACAAATTAGGTGCCTCCTCATTCCTCCCTCCTTCTTCACACCTTGGCTAATTTCCAAGAGTGGGGAAGGAGAGTCTTTTAAGAAATACTTTTAAGAAATACTTAATGGGAAATACATTTTTAAATTCTTAAAATTTAAAAATTTTTTTCAAAAATATATTTTTTAGAGAGAGAGCATGGGGGGAAGGGCAGAGGGAGAGGGAGAGAATCTCAAGCCCACTCCCTACTGAACATGGAGACTTATTTGGGATGGGGGGTGTGTGGCTCCATCTTATGACTCTGAGATCAAGACCTGAACTGAAATCAAGAGTTGGATGCTTAACTGACTGAGCCACCCAGGAGCCCCCATGTTACTATTTTTAAATAGAAAGTTCAGTAGTGTTGAGTACATTCACATTGTGTGATCAATCACTAGAATGTTTTTCATCTTGCAAAACTAAAACTATATCCACCAAACAATTCTCTATTCCCCCTCACTCCAGCCCCTAGAGACTTTGTCCCTTTGACAAAGTCCCTTTGACAAAGTCCCTTTGTCAACTTTGTCCCTATGAATTCAACTACTGTAGGTACCTCATGTAAGTACAATCATAACACATTTGTCTTTTTGTTACCGGCTTTTTTCACTTAGAAAAGTGTCTTCAAGCTTCACCCATGTTGTAGCATGCGTCAGAATTTCCTTTCTTTTAAAAGCCAAATATTTCACTCTGTGTATATACCACATTTTGTTTATCCATTCATCTGTTGATAGATACTTGAGTTGCTCCCATATTTTAGTGTAAATAATGCTGTTCATAGCAGCATTATTCTTTAAGGTCTTTAAGACCCTGATTTTAATTCTTTTGAGTATATACCCAGGAGTGGAATTGCTGGAACATGTGGTAATTCTATTTTTAATTTTTTGAGGAACTACCAAACTGTTTTCTATAGCACCTACACTGTTTTAATTATATCCAACAGTGAATAAGAGTTCCATTTTCCATATCCTTGCCGACACTTGCTATTTTCTGTTTCTGTTGTAGCTATCCTAATGGATGTGAGGCAGTATCTCACTGTGGTTTTGATTTGGATTTCTTTCCTGGTTAGTGAGGTTGAACATCTTTTCATTTGCTTGTTGTCCATTTGTATAGCTTCTTTGCAGAAATGTCTACTCATGTCCTTTGCCATTTTTAAAATGGCTTGTTTCTTTTGCTGATGTTTGTACATTCTGGATATTAAACCCTTATAAAATCTGTGATTTGCAAATGTTTTCCTCCATTTTAGGTTGCTTTTTCATATTGCTGATTATATTCTTTGAAGCACAGAAATTTTCAATTTTATGTAATCTAGTTTATCTGTTTTTACTTTTGTTGCCTGTAATTTTGGTGTTATATCCAAGAAACTATATCAAATCCAATGTCATAAAGCTTTCTGCCATGTTTTGTTCTTAAAGTTTTATAGTTTTAAGTCTTATGTTTAGGTCTCTGATCTATTCTGAGTTAATTTTTGTATATTATATAAGGTAAAGGTCCAACTTTATTTATTTATTTATTTTGTTTGTAGATATAAAATTTTCCCAACATCATTTGTTGAAAAACAAAAACAAAAACAAAACAACAACAACCTGTCTTTTCTCCATTGTATGGTCTTGGCACCCTTGTCAGAAATCATTTGACCATGTATGCAAGATTTTATTTCCAGTCTGTTTTATTCCATTATATGTCTGGAGGAATATTTTAAGATACATTTTATGTCTGAATTAAAAAAAAAAAGCACCCAAATTAGCTAATAGCTTGAATGGGGTTCTCACATCTCTTTAAGATGAATAATATATTTTTGAAGAATATATTTTGTTGGGACACCTGGGTAGCTCAGTTGGTTAAGCAGCTGCCTTCGGCCCAGGTCATGATCCCAGAGTCCTGGGTTCAAGTCCCACATCGGGCTCCTTGTTCAGCAGAGAGCCTGGTTCTCCCTCTGCCTGCTACTCTGTCTGCTTGTGCTGTCCCTCTCTCTGACAAATAAATAAATAAAATCTTAAAAAAAAAAGTATATTTTGTTCTCCTTTTGTGTCTCAGCTTCTTTTGTTTTGATGCTGTTTTCTTACCTTCCAGATTAGAAGCCTTCCTCAGATCTCTGATAATTCTTGGCTGACTAGTCTTGGTTAAAAACGGGGAATAGAAACCTTAATGGCAACTTTGCATGCATTGTCAAGAACTGTCACCTTTGAACTTTTCTCTAGGGTAGAGTTTCTCAATCTCAGAACTACTGACATTTTGGGCTAGATAATTCTTTATTATGGGGGGGACCTGTTCCATGCTTTGTAGGACATAGGGCAGCATTACTGGTCTCTACCTACTAGATGCTAGGAGCATTCTCTCCAACTGTGATACCAGAAATGTCTTGAGATATTGCTCAGTTTCCCCCAGGGATGGAAAAATTTGCCCCCATTTGAGTACCACTACCTTGGGTAGGCTGTTTCTTGGGGAAGCCTCTATAACCCCCAATCTTCTTAGGCTAGTCAGATTTCCAGGAAAGAACAGCCTTCTGATCACTTGTCTGGAGGGTAAAGATGTGGCTTTCAGATGTCTGAAGGCTCTCAGTAGGGGAAGGCTATTGGGAATCTCTACTTTCACATTGTATGTCTGGGCCATTATTTCTCCTTGCATAGATGTGATAACTAATCTCTCAACTGTTCCCACAGCCCCCAAACCAGAGACCTTTTATTTTCTCTCTCCAAAGATAAACTTTCTGTCAAGATTGCAGGGGTAGAGAGAGATGCAGGAAATTTAAGAATATAAACTTACCCTTTTAAAATGGAATCTTTCTTATTTTGGCCCTCCATCTCTACCATTAAGCCCCTCTACCAGAAGTGCCTGATGCTACCTGTTCCTGAACTTTTTGGAAATGTTGTACTGTAAACTGGGTTGATTTTTAACTTCCCCTGTTACTGGCTTGGGATCTGCCTTTCTTGACTCTAAAGCTTTTTAACTCCTAAAATTTTGTTGCTCTGCTCTTTAGTATATTTATGAGCATTGTCTTGGTCGGTTCAGATTGCTATAACAAAGTACCACATAGAATAGGTGGCTTATAAACAACAGTAATTTATTTCCCACATTTCTGGAGGTTAGAAATCTGAGATCAGGGTGCCTGGGTGGCTCAGTGGGTTAAAGCCTCTGCCTTCGGCTCAGGTCATGATCTCAGCGTCCTGGGATCCAGGCCCGCATCGGGCTCCCTGCTCGGCAGGGAGCCTGCTTCCTCCTCTCTCTCTGCCTGCCTCTCTTGTGATCTCTCTCTCTTTGTGTCAAATAAATAAATAAAATCTTAAAAAAAAAAATCTGAGATCAGGTGTATTTCTTTGTTTAAAAAATTCCTTTTATTGTGGGTTTTAGCATTGCTTCAGGAAGGAGGAAGTTTAGATATACATTTTCACATTCTAACCCAAAATATTCCATTTTGTTTTTATTTTATTTTTTTCTTTGTCTTATTAAAATTATTTAAATTCAATTTAGTTAACATATAGTGTATTATTAGTTTCAGGGGTAGAATTTAGTGATTCATCAGTTGTAAATAACACCCAGTGCTCATTGTACCAAGTGCCCTCCCTCCTAATGCCTATCACCCAGTTCAGTTATCCCATCCCTCCACCCACCTCCGCTCCAGCACCCCTCAGTTTGTTCCCTATAGCTAAGAGTTTCTTATCAGTTGGTTTTATTTTGTTTTTAAAGATTTTTGAAGTGTTTATAAAATTTGATCTAGTAAAACAATGTCTGACTTAGACTTGTAAGGGTAAAGTTCTGGGGCATCTGGGTGGCTCTGTCAGTTAAGCGTCTGCCTTCAGCTCAGGTCATGATCTCGGGGTCCTGGGATTGAGACCCTTATTAGGGTCCCTGCTCAGCAGGGTGTCTGCTTCTCTCTGTCCTTCTTCTCCCTTCCACCAACCGCTCATGCTCTCTTTTTCTCTCTCAAATAAATAAAATCTTTAAAAAGAAAAAAAAGGAGTAAAGTTCTCAGAAAATTTTATTTGTTTAATTTATAAGCCTGCTTTTTTGGTATTTAACATATTTGAGTCACAGAGATTTGAATTATCTAAGGGAATTTAATTATGTATATAAGTAGTATTAAATGTTTTAAAAGGATTTAATCTGTTAAACTTATGAATTATTATACATTATTCAAAGAACAAGTGAAACTGAGGTTTCTATTTTTAGCCAAAAATTCAGAAATAAAATAAGATCTTTCAATTTTTCTTATGGTGGTAAGTAAAGCTATATGTTAAAAGTATTAATTTAATAAATTATTAATCAAAATCTTGATGGGTAATTTCTTTCCATGCAAGCCTGCCTCTCCATCTCCAGATGGTAAAAGACCACTGACAAATATCTATCACAGATGAAATTCAGTATCACTTTAAAATAAAGAGCTAGAAAAAAGACGTATAAGCATTGAAAGGTGAAAAGCAAATCATATTGTTTAAGAACAGTTTGCCTATATAGAAATACAAGATAATGCAAAGAAAACTAGAGTACCAGGGACAATTTAGGATATAATAGTTAAGGCGGGGCAGACTAGTTCTGGCATATTTTGAATGGGGGTAATATAGATACTGAGCTTGGAAAAATGATCTGGGCTGGCAGTAGATGTTATTTCAACTCTTGTGTGGAGGGGAGTTTGTTAGCTCACTCAGGAAAAGTAAAAGTATAGTGAGAAGAAAGGAAAGCTTATTTATAGTTAGTCACACATAATGGTAAATTAGTAGGTTGTAAAACCTATAAAAGTGTTAAATCTTATATAATGAATTTAAACTGTATTTTAAACTTACTAGACAACACAGATTATTTTCATCTGTAGGAAACATTTTTTTTAGAGTGGTATGTATTAAGCTACTTATGAGAATGGCATTATGCTATTAATGTGCTGTATAGATTAATTTAAACAAGCACAGCCTAAACCTTCTGTCAGGTTTAAAATACTCTCCCTCCTCTTCACACATGGAGTTACATAGCCAGAAGGGACCTCAAGTCCATACAGTCTGAGACCTTGTCTCGTGTCTGGATCTCTTGTGCAGTATTTCTGACGAGTGGTGGTTGACCTTTTGCTTGAACACCTGCAGTGACAGGGAGTACTCACATTCATTCAACTTTATATAGCTTTGATTGTTTCTTAAAGTTTTCCTTATACTGAACTGAAACATTCTTCTCTGTATTTTCCAACCATGATTCTTATTTTGATTTAAGAGGCCATCTAGAATATATATCTCGAAAATATTTAATGATTATTATTGAGTTTTCTGATATATTATCATAATGTAAACACCCAGTATGGCAGATTTCTGAGTTCTGTCTAGTTCTTCGATCCCGTCTGTTATCAGTTTTCTAAAATGGGACTACCTGAGTGAACCACAGTACTATGGATGTGAACTAACCAGTGCAAATTTGGTCCCACTGTTCTCCATTTTGTTTGGACACTGAACATCTATTAATGCAGCTCAAGGTTACTTTGACTTTTGTTTTTTAGGACAGCTACGTTACAGTATTATCTCATGCTGTAGCTTGAAATCTATTAAAATCCTTTTATGTACCAGCTGCTAAACCATACCTGCTCCCTCTAGAACTGGTACATTTGATTTTTTAAAACTTAATTATAGGGCCTGGCTGTTATTCTGTGAACTCTCATCTCGTTAATTTGGCCAACCCTTTCAGCTTGTCAAGAATTTTTTACAGCTTGGTTTTGTCCTTTAGTACATTTGTTGGTATTACCTGAAGTTTTGTAAGCAAAGCTGACATTTTTGTTCAGGTCATTTTCATACATGTTCTTTCATCTTGTGCTTACAAGGTGCAGTTTTTATGAAAGATTTTTCCAGTCCCTGGAGGCAGGGTAGCACATGATGGAGAGGAAAATGGGATGTGAATTCCAGTTCAGCCACACTAGCTGTGTGATTTGGGCAAGTTCTGTTACTCTCTTTGCCTCTTTTTCCTTATCGGTAAAACAGGGATAGTGATAAGTGCCTTGTGGATTTGTTCTGAAAAGAAAGAATAATTGCTGTAAACCACTTAGCACAGCTCATGAATGAGGTGGGTCTTGAGTAAGTATTAGCTTTTGGTTTTAGTAATTCCTTTCTAGTGAGGGGACTGAGGTCTGGAGAATTTAGAGTGAAGAATTTAGTATAGCCATCAGATTGTTAGGAGAATTCAGTGAATAACGCGAATAAAACCCATGATGTCTGGCTCCTCAGAAGATGATTCCCCCCTTTCCTATCTTTCTTTCTTTCTTTTCTTTTCTTTTTTTTTTCTAAGATTTTATTTATTTACTCGTCAGAGAGAAAGAGAGTACAAGCATGGGGAGCGGCAGGCAGAGCAGGCAGAGGGAGAGGCAGGCTCAGGCCTGAGCAAGGAGCCCAACTCAGCACTTGATGAGCAAGGAGCCTGACTTGGGACTTGATCCCAGTACACTGGGATCATGACCTGAGCTGAAGGCAGACGCTTAACCGACTGAGCCATCCAGGTGTCCCCCTCTTCCTATCTTTCTTAATCTATTTCTCTTCCACCCAAACCAATGGGTATAAATTAAATAAAATAGGAAAAGCACTTAGTCTATAGTATGGCACATAAAATGCATTCACTAAATAAGAGCTAATTTGACAACACGTTATACCTATGGGATTTGAGGAAATCAGAAAATATTTCTGAATGCTTTCCCTATTGTTTAATTAAAATAAACATATAATTTCAAAGTGGAAATAAAATAAAATGTTTTAAATTAAAATATATACAATCTGAGATAGTAGAATCAAGTGATATTTAGGTTGTAGAGGTCCTATAGAAGTTGAGAAAAGTGCAAGGGCAAAGTTGACTGCTGAACTCAGGAAAGATTTATGGCAGAAGTTCCACTTAGGATGGACTGTCTTTTACAAATGGATAGCATTTGAAAAATTTTACCAAAAGAGGGACCATAAAGATTTAGGGAACTCTTTCACCTCTGACAATAGAGGCAGTCACCAAATTATGAATGGGTTAGTGGGAAGAAACAGACCTGAAAGAGAATTTGAACTTTTATTAATTAAATGTATACCCAGCAAAGACTGATTTAAATGGATTTTAACTAACACATAAAGTTATGTTTCTGTACACATAGACTTGTATATGACATTTCAACCATGTTTTAGTTTGAACTTTACTAGAGTAGAGATGTCCAAACAAACATCTCCAGTTCCTTTCTCAGCATTAAGCTCTTGTGGAGACAGGTATGGAATTAGTAGTAACATCTATATACTGTATTTAATGAGAGTTTACTACATACAGAGCACCATCTTGTATGTGCATTTAATCCTCACAAGAATCCTGTGCGAAGATAGTTATTATTAATTTTTTTAAAGATTTTATTTATTTATTTGACACAGAGAGATTACAAGTAGGCAGAGAGGCAGGCAGAGAGACAGGGAGAGGAGGAAGCAGGCTCCCCGCTGAGCAGAGAGCCTGATGTGGGCCTCGATCCCAGGACGCTGAGATCGTGACCTGAGCCGAAAGCAGAGGCTTTAACCCACTGAGCCACCCAGGCGCCCTACAATTATTATTTTTGTCTCACGTGTGCAGAGACTGAGGCTCAGAAAGATTAAATACTTTCCTGGAGGCCACATGATGAGTCAGTGATGGAGCCGAGACTGACTGAGAGAGTCAGATTCAAGAAACCGCTGTCAGTCATGTGGCTGTGGGAGAGACTCAGACCTAGCCAGAGGTGAGAGGTCATGGAGAGAAGATGGGTTTGAGAGACTGCTGGGGTTGACCAAAGGTCAGTCTCTGACCAATTCTGGGTTTTGGTCCTGTAGTGATGGTATAATTCTTTCAACATAAGGTATTGATTGAGCAGCCCTTTGGGATTTTTGGCAACTATAATTTATCTGCTGCGTCCATTTTTGTACATTAGTTCAGGTGGGAAAAAGCATAAGACATTTACAGATTACAGTTGTACTGCATTTTTGTGCATGATTTTCAGAGCTCTTCTGTTTGTGGCTTAATCCTCTTCAAAATGGATTCTCCTCTTCAGTCCTCTCATTTTTTTTGACATTTCTTGAGATTTTTTTAATTTCTGTGTTAATTTCCTTGCCTTCTCTTCCTGCCCTGCTGAGTCTCAAGCAGCATGGTGAGTATTTGAGTTAATATTGCACTAGTCAGCCGGATTGCTCATAGACAACCTGTCATTATTAGGATGTCTTGAAAAACAGCCCTTTAGGGTTGAAGAAGTCTATTTGGGTATACGTTGTGTTGCCTGGTACATACCTGTCATCAGGGTTTAAGAAGAAATAGTTATGGGAAAGGCAAACTTTTCCCTTGAACCAATTTTACTGCATAATAAACGCCACACAGCACCCATCTTCAGTGAAGGGAGTGGGACTACAGACTGGCTTCAACTCTAGTCCATGCGATGTAAAGTGAAAACCAACAAAACCAGAGAAAACAAAACAAAAAGCAAGCAAGCAAACAAAAAACTGTTTCTTCTCTACTCTGTATTGAAGAGACACTGTGAACAAAGGTAACATTAACATCAACCCATATGAATAAAAATGTAGGGCTTAAAATTTATTGATAACATTAGTTCATTTGCGTTGTAAGATTGCCTTGTTGCTTCTTGTGATACTTTTCTGCACTGGACTCCTTGATGGAAAGGTATGCCTACTAATCGGACAAAAATGGCATGTGAGTTTTATTGGCCCACGGAAATCTGTAACAGTTAATGAGTTTACAATGAATTTACTCATTTATAACACCTTGAAGTTTTTACTAAGTACTGGATTATTTACTAAGAACTGGATTGATGCGAGACTCAATCCCAGGACCCTGGGATTATGACCTGAGCCTAAGGCAGACACTTAACAACTGAACCACCCAGCTGCCCCTTAAATAGTCTTTTTATAATACATTTTTTAATTGTTAACTTTTTAATTTTTAATTTTTCCTCTATGTTTATGAAATATAGTTGACAAAAATTATATATAAAGTGTACTGTGTGATTTGATATACATATACATTATAAAGTGATTACCGCAGTCAAGTTACTTCATACATCCATCACCCCTCATACTTATCATTTTTTGTGTGTGTAGTGAAACCAGTTAAGATCTATTCTCTTAACAATTTTCAAGAATACAGTGAAATATTTTTAACTATAGTCACCTAGCTGTACATTAGATCTCCAGAACTTATTCATCTTATAAATTTAAATGAGTACAATTTGATTAACATCTGCCTATCTCCCGACCACCCAGCCCCTGCTAACACCTTTCTACTCTGTTTCCATGAGTTTAATGTTTTTTTAGATTCCACCTATAAGTGAAATCATACAGTATTTCTTTCTCTGAATGACTTATTTCACTTAGTATAATGCCCTCAGGTTTCATCAATGTTGTCACAAATGGCAAGATTTCTTATTTTTTATGGCTGAATAATATTGCATTGGGTATATATATCATATTTTCTATATCTGTTCATACTTTGATGGACACTTCGTTTGTTCCCATATTTGGCTATAATAAACAATGCTGCACTGAACATGGGAGTGCAGATATTTATTTGAGATACTAATTTCATTTCCTTTGGATATATATCCAGAAGTGAAGTGAAATCGGATCATAGGGTAGTTCTACTTTTAATTTTAGGGAAGCTTCCAGAATACTTCTATACAATTATGCCGATTCACATTCCCATGAATAATGTACAAGTGGTCCCTTTTCTCCACACCCTCACCAACACTTGTTATTTCTTGTCTTTTTTGTTAAAGCCATTCTAACAGGTATGAGGTGATATCTCATTGTGGTTTCGACTTGCATTTCCCTGATGATTAGTGATGTTGAGCACCTTTTCATGTACTTATTGGCCATCTGTATGTCTTTGGGAAAATCTCTATTCAGATACTTTGCCCATTATTTAATTAGATTATTTGTTGCTGATGTTGTTGTTGTTGTTGCTGTTTGCTATTGAGTTGGGTAAGTGCCCTGTATATTTTGGAAATTAACTCCACATCAGATATATGATTTGCAAATATTTTCTTTCATGACATCGGTTACCTCTTCACTCTCTCGTTTCCTTTGCTATCCAGAGCTTTTTAGTTTGATGTAGTCTCAGTTGTCTGTTTGTGTTTTCATTGCCTATGCTTTTGGTGTCAAATCAAAAAAAAAAAATCATTGCCAAGAACAAGATCAAGAAGTTTTCCCTTTATGTTTTCTTTTAGGGTTTTTATGGTTTCAGGTCTTACATTCAAGTCTTTAATTCCTATAATGAAAAGGGTAATTTGAGGACCTGGAGGGTATAGTACATACTGAGAACTGCACAGGGACATCCTGGTGATAGAGAACTTGGGGCTCTGCCTTTATAGGGTCTGAGCTTGTGGTGTCTAGTGTTTCATGGCTTCATCTTTTATTGAGTAATTTAAAGCATAAGAATGGGAATTATGGTACAGGAAGGCTAAAGTGGAGTCACTCAAGTGGTTTGAAGAAGGACCTTCATGGGTGGGAACAGCCCAGTTTAGTAGCGCTGTCATACAGCTGGCAATAGTATTCACGATGGATATCTTTTGAAAAGGGTGCCTTGGCAATCAAATCTTAATAGACACACTACCATGTAGCAGTTCTTTTTTGACTGCCGTGTTGTATATTATAGTGTGAGAATACCACACAATTTTAATTTTAATCGTGGTACTATTGATGGGCATTTGCATTATTTTTAGTTTATGGTTATTATGAATAGAACTGTTATGAACATTCTTGTATGTGTCTTTTGGTTAATATGTGAATTTATTACCCTAGAGTATGTACCTAGAAGTAGAACTGTTATTTTTTAGAGTAGGTAGGTCTATGTTTAGCTTTGGTAAATACCGTCAATTTTCCAAAATGACTACACAAATTTACACTTGCACCAACAGTATGTGAAAAATTCCAGCTGGTCTTTATCTTCCTCAACTCTTGGGATTGTCAGTCTTTTAATATAAACCATTCTGATGAGACTTTGGTGTTAATTTTCTTTTTGCTGATGAATAATGATGTTGAGCATTTTTAAATGAGCTTATTGGCCATTTGGATCTACTTTTTCTGACGTGCCTGTTAAGCCTTTTGCTCATTTTAAAATCGGATTATCTCTTATTGGTTTGTAGAACTTTTTCTTATATTTTGGATATCACTTTTTGGGTAGATATATTTATTAAAAATATGTCCCAGTCTGTGACTTGCCTTTTCAACTTTCTCAGTGATGTCTTTTGAGCTATCTTGTGGTTCTTTAATAACTATACAGTAGCCCTGTATAGAAATACAGCATAGTTTTATAAATAACTACCACTATTTGTAAATGGCTTATAATTCTATAAAGTAAAATAATATAACAATCTTTTTTTCTAGGACTTGTTACTATTTTTGACTTAGTCTTTGAAAGTCTCTGTGAGCACTATTGTCTTTAGATAGAATTGTTAAATAGATGAGTTTTAGTTTTTGCTTTTTTTTACTCCTTTTGAAACCTCTAAAACATCTGTTTTATAAATCATCTCTTTATTTTCTTAGGTCTTAACTCTGACATAATATGTTTATGGATAAGCACTGAGTACTTCAAGAGTGATTCTAGAGGCAAAGCTACTGCATTTGTTTTTTTATTTTAGATGAGGTTCAGAAAATAATCTTGATCAAAAGACACACTTAGAGTGTCCTAAATTAGGGCAGTACACAAATATCTACTAATTAGACAATTTTCCTCCATAAAATAACGCAAACATATGCTCTGTCTGTGGAGCATCTTACTTTGTCCATTGTTCCCAATGATGTCCATTAAGAACAAAGCCTGGAATACAAACTCCTTACTGTGGGCTCCAAGGCACTGCCTAGTCCACATCTTGCTAGTTTCTCCAATTGATCATGTACTACTTTCCCCCTTACTCACAGCTCTCCAACCACACTGGCTTCTTTTGGTTTCTCCAACAAGACTCTCTCTTGCGTTAAAACCTCTGCATTTGAAAAAGTTTCCACCAGACAGCAGATGGCTGGCTCTCTCACACTTTTAAAAGTCATTTGATTTTCTTTCCTTTCCTTTTTTTTTGAGAGAGAGAGGGCTCATGCCTGCGAATGGGATTGGGGGGGTGGGATATAGGGAGATGAAGAGAATCTTAAGCAGACCCCTCACTGAGCTAGTTGCGGGATTTGATTTCACAACCCTGATACCATAAACTGAGCCAAAATCAAGAGTTGAGTATTCAACCTATGGAGCCACCCAGGTATCCCAAAAAGATCATTTGATTTTAATTCAATTATTATACTTATGGAAAGTAATCCTTACCTGGCAACATTATTTAGAGTACTCTCTCCTTCTGCCATCACATCATCCTGATTTCTTTGATAGCACTTACCACTATCAGAGGTAATCCTGTTTATTAATTTGTTTAGTGGTTCCTTACATGTTCCCTGCTTTTGAAGTGTAACTCCAGGGACCATTTCTGTCTTTTTTTTTCTGCTGGGCCCTCAGTGCTTACAACAGTGATCAACACATGGTTGGTTCTAGTAATTCTAGTTGACTGAGTTGAATGAATAAATTTGAAGTAAAAACAAGGTCAACAAAAAAAGAAAAAAAAAGCTGCTCTCAATAAGTTTTAAATTGCTAATTAGTAATTGGTATTTAGTTACTTCAGGAGAGTAGACTGTATCTCTGCAGTGAGGCTTTAAGCTCCTATGAGTCTATGGAATCATACAAAGTGCGGAGCCCTGTAGTAGTTTCCCTGCATCCCTCACCATAGAGCTAGTTGCTTCCTCTTTTGTAGTCTCCATATACTTTGCATTCAACTGTATTAAAGTATATTCATGATATTATATAACATATAAAGTATATTCATGGTATTATAATGATTTGATTACATGTGTGTCTCCTCCTTCGTCTTTTCTTCAGTCCAGCCCCTGCCCCCAACCTCCTCAGTAAGATTCTATGAAGGACAATTTATTCTTGATTGAATCTTTAGTTCCTTGCACAGTGTCCAGCACAGTTTACCAATGTTTGAGAAATAAATACAAAATAATTTTTCAGCAAATATTGTTGAATTGTTAACATACTTTTTTGGTCACTGAATATCTGAAAATGAAAACTTACTGATCTTTTTTACTGAACATAATAGATTTCTTGGCTTTTAATATGGAAGGAAAGTCTTTCATATTATTGTAAATCTCTTACCTGACAGTGGAATTCTTTTTGGGTGAGGAAGAAGTAGCTACATATATATTGCTTTGCAGCCTACCTATGGGGAGCCATGTTCTTTTACTTTCATGATATTCTTTTAGGCAAAAGTATACAAAAAGTACACAAAAAGCTGCTTTTAAAAAACAAATTTATTTTTAAAGTATGATTGTATTTATATTTGTGGACCTTACCTCCCTTTATTTATTAGAAAACAGCAAGTTGTTTAAAACTGGTCTGTGAGAAGAGGAGTTTATACTTTCATTTCATAAAGTGTAATTAGTAGTGTTATATTAATTCAGGTATAAAATAAAGTGATTCGACAATTCTGTACATTACTCAATGTTCATCATAAGTGTACTCTTAATGCCCTTCACCTCTTTCACCTGTTCCCGCACCGTAATCACCTGTTTGTTCTTTATAGTTAAGAAATGTTTTTTCAAGGTGAGATCGGGAGGGAGACAAACCATAAGAGACTCTTAATCTCATGAAACAAACTGAGGGTTACTGGGGGATGGGAGGGTAGGGATAGGGTGGATGGGTTATGGACATTGGGGAGGGTTTGTGCTATGGTGAGTGCTGTGAAAGGTGTAAGTCTGATGATTCACAGACCTTTACCCTGGGGCAAATAATACATTATATGTGAATAAAAAACATATGTTTTTGTTTGTCTCTTTTTTTTCCTTTGTTCATTTTGTTTTGTTTCTTTTATTGTTTTGTTTTTAAGTAGGCTCCATGCACAACATGGAGCCCAATGTGGGGCATGAACTCACAACCCCAATGTCAAGACCCGAGCTGAGATCAAGAGTTGGATGCCCAACCAACTGAGCCACCCAGGCACCCCTTGTTTTGTTTCTTAAATTTCACATATGAGTGAAATCATATGGTACTTGTCTTTCTCTGACTGACTTATTTCATTAAGCATTATACCCTCTAGATCCATCTGTGTTGTTGCAAATGGTGGCAGGATTTCATTCCTTTTTATGGTTGAGTAATAGGCCATTTGTGTGTGTGTGTGTGTGTGTGTGTGTGTGTGTGTACCACATCTTCTTTATCCAGTCATTTATCTATGGAAACTTGGGTTGTTTCCATATTCTTTGCTATTATAAATAATGCTGTAATAAAAAGGGGTTATGTATATCTTTTCAAATTTTGATTTTGTTTGGGTAAATACCCAGCAGTGGAATTACTGGATCATATAGTAATTCTGTTTTTAATTTTTTGAGGAACCTTCATGCTGTTTTCCACAGTGGCTGCACCAGTTTGCATTCCCACAAGAGTGCACGAGAATTCTTTTTCTCCGCATCCTTGCCAACATTTGTCGTTTCTTATGTTTTTGATTTTAGCCATTCTGACTAGCGGGAAATGGTATCTCATTGTGGTTTTGATTTGTATTTCTCTAATGACGTGTGATGTTGAGCATCTTTTTGTGTCTCTTGGCCATCTAGATGTCTTCTTTAGAAAAATGTCTATTATGTGTTCTGCCCATTTGTTAACTGGATTATTTGTTTTTTGTTGTTGAGTTATATAAAATCTTTATATATGTTGGTTATTAATCCCTTATTGGACATACCATTTGCAAATATCTTCTCCCATTCAGTGGATTTTCTTTTAGTTTTGTTGAGTATTTTCTTTGCAGAAAGAATGCTTTTTATTGTGTAGAAGCTTTTTGTTGTGCTGTGGCCCTAATAGTTAATTTTGCTTTTTTTTTCTACCTAGCCAAAGGAGACATATCTAGAAAAATATTTCTATAGCTGATGTCAAAGAGATTATTGCCTATATTTTCTTCTAGGAATTTTATGGTTTCAGACCTCACATGTAGCTCCTAGCCCGTTTTGAATTTGTTTTTGTATATGGTTTAAAAAAGTGGTCCAGTGTCATCCTTTTGCATATAGCCATCTAGTTTTCCCAGCACCATTTGTTGAGGAGACTTTTTCCCATTGCATATTCTTGCCTCCTATGTTGTAGATTCTCTTTGTAATCACGGGTTTATTTCTGGGATCTCTATTCTGTTCCATTAATCCATGTGTACATTTTTTGTGCCAGTACCATACTCTTTTGATCACTAAAGGTTTGTAGTGTATCTTGAAATCTCAGATTGTGATACCTTCAGTTTCGTTCCTTTTTAAGATTGCTTTGGCTATTCAGGGTCTTTTGTGGTTCCAAACAAATTCTATCTATATCATCACATCATCTGTAACTAGTGGAAATTTTACTTCTTCCTTAGCAATTTGGATGCCTTTTATTCCTTTTTGTTTTCTGATTGCTGCAGCTAGGACTTCCAGTACTATTTTGGGTAACAGTGATGAGAGTGGACATTCTTGTCTTGTTCCTGATCTTAGAGGAAAAGTTCTCAGTTTTCACCATTGAATATGATGTTAGCTGTGGATTTTTCATATATAGCCTTTATTATGTTGAAGTATGTTCCTTCAACATATGTAGTATGTTCCTTCCAAACCTACTTTGTTGAGGTATTTATCACAAATGGATGTTATCCTTTGTCAAATGCTTTTTCTGTGTCTACTGAAATGATCATATCATTCTTATCCTTTCTCTTATTGATGTGGTATATCACATTGATTGATTTGTGAATAGTGAAACACCTTTGCATCCCAAGAATAAGTCCCACTTGATTTGTGGAGAATGAATTTTTTACTTTTGCTGATATTTTATTGAGGATTTTAATTCTATGTTGATCAGAGACTAGCCTGTAGCTTCCCTTTTTTGGTAGTGTCTTTATCTGGTTTTGGTATCAGGGTAATGCTGGCTTCATTGAATGAATTTGGAAGCTTTCCTTCCTCTTTTAATTTTGTGGAATAGTTTGAAAATAGGTATTAACTCTTCTTTAAATCTTTGGTAGAATTTGTCAGTGAAGCCATCTGGTTCTGGACTTTTTTTTGTTGGTAATTTTTAAATTACTATTTCAATATCATTGGTAGTAGTTGGTATATTTCAAATTTATGTTCTTCCTGACTTAGTTTTGGGAATTTATGTTTCTAGGAATTTATCCATTTTTTCCAGGATGTCTACTTTTTTGGCATATAATTTTTCATAAGATTTTCTTATAATCCTTTTTATTTCTGTGGTATTGGTTGTTATTTGAAGAAATAAATTTGTCTACAGCCATACCACCCTGAACGTGCCCGATCTTGTCTGAAGAAATAAATTTGTTTTTAAATAAATAAAATAAATTTATTTTTTATTTTATTTAGTGGAGTTGGTTTCTCC
>LNAC01000102.1:3587636-3601075 GCA_002007465.1 Ailurus styani | reverse complement strand
GCTGTGAAAGATGTAAGCCTGATGATTCACAGACCTGTACCCCTTGGGCAAAGAATAAAAATAAAATTAAAAAAAAAATTAAATTANTAAAAAAAAAGAGCACATAAATTCAAGACTGCAACACCTTCTCCCACCCCTTCTATTCTTCCTTTTATTGCTAAATATAGTTTGGATGTAATTAAAACAAAAGTCATGGGGTTGAGGTTTTGTAGTGTAAATTCAAAATAAGAATAAATTTAATCTTTTCCAGTACCCACTTTAACTTGTCTTTTGCTAAATTACAGTCATAAAACAAATTCTTTTATGTAAAATTTCAAGAAAAGTGACAGAAAATTATATTTTACATACAGTACATATACATATATACACACTGTACATATGTACTATATACTATATATACACTATCTACTATATATTATATATTTAATTATATATACTGCATATGATACTAAAATTAGATTGTGGTACAGAATAAGAACTCTACATATGTTCTTCATGTTTTTGCATGATGTATCTAAAAGTTATTGCATCACTTCTAATTACTAATTACAGCATCATAGGGTGTTTTTGACAGTAAAGAGTTATACTTGCAAAAATAGACAAATTCACTTAGTCCATTACCTGAAAGAGACTTAATCTGATTATGCTAATCTTTTGTAAAATAAATTCCAACATGTAGTTTCTTCAGGCAGGAAAAGGTTTATGCCTTGAAACATGGCAAAATCAGGTATATATTTACATATGGAAATAGAACTATAATTTGACAATTTTGTATGAAGATCAAATAGAATATTTTCCAAATCTGGTCTCTTCCTATTCCTGAGGTAAGATTGCTGATACAGCTATACCTGGCTGCTCATCGTCATACCTTGACTTACTTCTTCCTAGAACAATCCAACCGTGTCTCCAACATCCCTTCACACATGCCTCTTATCCTGTCTTTAGTATAAATCTCTTGCTTCACCCAGATGGCTACCATACTGTTCTTCGGAGAACTACTTCTACTGCCTAGGTTTCTCTCCCCCTGGATGCCCCTCCTGTCTCCTTCAGGTCAGAGACACAACTCTTTTAAAAAGCTATCCCAGTATTTCTTAATTCTCTGTACTCTGCAACACATTATTTGTATCATAATCTTGGTACTTCATTTTATATAGTATAAATTTTTTCAGTTAGTCAACTACTAGTATGTAAGGCATCAGGACACTTTATTGTATATATAGTATTATTTTAATTGTGGATAGAAAAATGTATAAAGGAGGGATTTGAGGAAATGGTTATGATTTAATATTTTTGTATAAATATGTGTGCTTGTATATATATGTATATACATAGTTTTCTACAATGAGCATATATATTCAGAGGAAAAAAGGGCAAAAAATTTGAAAGAAATAAATGAGAAAAGCATTCTCTCAGACAATGTCTAATCACTAAGTCATGTTATTATATTATATAAAATAGGGGTAAGCAATATATTTTTTTAAGAACTTAAATGAAAATGTGAAATATTTTTTATGAACTTTCAAAAAGCAGATTGGATGTTTTCGTTACTATTGTTTCATGTAAATGAAATTAAAAAGTATAATTCCATACAGATTGTTCTAACTAAAGAGAAACGTTTCTTCTACAACCCTGAGTAGTTGGGTAGAAGGCAGGTTACTTTAATCCCACAAGGATTATTTACAGAGACTCAAGAGGAAGGGCAGCTTGAAATCCCAGGCTCTGCAAGCTCCTGCTGGTAGGGGAGGCGTGAGGGCCTTTGTCAGAAGGTTTTAACGAATCTTTGGGTAAGGGCAGCTGTGGGAAGGAGGAGGCTGTGAGATGTAAATTGTTCTGCACAATGAAGTGAGAAAGTGGAGCTCCTGGAAGGGAACCCAGAAAATAAGCTGGGAGATGTAAGGAGACTCTGGAGGCTCATTGCTTTAATTGACAAGTATTTATTGAGTGCCTAACATGGGCAGACACTGTCCTAGGTATTGGAATTCCGTAAACATCTGCCCTAGGACAGTTTATATTCTAGTGTGCAGGAGGCTGAATAGATAAAATAGATTAAGAAATAGATAAAATTACATAGATAAAAATTTCTGCCCTAGGGGAGTTTATATTCTGGTGGGCAGAAGGCTGAAGCCTGAGCGGTTTTTGGGGGAGAGTAGGGGTGAGGTGAAGGCACTAGAGGACTTTTAAGAAAATGGATGTTCAATGTTTTATGCATTGCTGCCCTGTTGCCCCCAAATTTCTAGCAAAGGTACAGTGTTTCCAAATGCTGTGTGAAAGAGATTTGGGGTTATATTGGGGCTGAGACAAAGCAGGGAAAAGAGATGAGGCTAGAAAGCTGGCAGCTCAACCAGACACTGGCAGAGTCTGCCTAGTCCTTGTGCTCATCGCCATCAGTACCTCCCACCACACTCCACACTCCAGTGTTGTGATATGCTGAGTACCAGGAGCCAAGGCTACATGCACTGCCTATATCACAAAGCAGGAAAGAGGCAGCTCTTTCCCTCCTTTTCTGTTTTAATCTGTTGGAGAGTTATCCAAGTCACCTTGCCTATGCAGTGATAGTTTGCAAGGTTTACCGAAAATAGTTGTTTCAGTTTTAGTTGGTGGTCTCTGCCTCTTCATCTTCTCTTCTTAAAACTTTTCCATGGCTTTCCACTACCCTCAGGATATGACCCCATAAAGCTTAAAATAAGGTATAAGAGGCATGTAATCCAGTGTCCACCGTTCCCACTTTGGCCCTACTTGAGTTGAGTCCATCAAATGGATCCTTAGGGGCTTTGCATGACTTTATCTGTCAGATCTTTGCTCCTGGCCCTTGCCTGATTAAATCATAATTGAATGGTTTCTTTTCAGAAAAGCTTTCGTTGACTTCCCTAGGTTATATCTTCCTATGAAATGCTCTTAGAGTGCCCGCAGCTCCTCACACTGATTTCACCGGTAGTGGCCTGCTGTGTAGGGCTGAGTTTCTGTGCCAGACTTTTAGTGTCAGCTGTTCACTGACCATCCTCCTCTTGCTTACCTCTGTATCCTCGGAGCTTACCACAGTACAAAGTGGGAGCTTCATAGTGTAGACCGCAGTCCCCGTGGGCTTGGAGGACAGTTCCAGTGACAGACTCTAAGCTGTCTTTGGAATCTACTTCCTTTCCCACGATCAAGGGGCTTTGTGCCTGGGCAGGCTTTTCTGGACTAGGTTGGATACACTCCCAGGAGACTCCTTACCGCTTTATGGTTCTACATTCTATTTTGCTTGTTTGGGCTCAGAATGGGACCTTGGGTGCAATTCATTTGTAAATGTTCCGTATAAAAAAAAACAACCTCAGGATACCCACAGAGAGATAAAAGTTAACCACAGAGGACCAACAGCTCTGCAAGAGCAACCAATAGTGTCCAGACACTAGCCGACTTGTTACTATTCTCAGGACAAGGAAAGCAAATGCTTGCCTGTGATAATAACTCTCACAGCTTTGGCTTTGGGCCTTTGGGATTGTTAGTGTGTGTGCAAAATAACTTGTATTCTGGTAAGGCCCTGAATTGTATAACCGATGCAGTTTCCTTCACCCACATCTTCCTAAATTACCTTACTCAGTTTGACACACAGTGTTCTGTTTACTCTACAGAATTGCCTTCAGGTAAACACTCGCTTCTTCTTGCAATCCATAATGCTCCTTCCTTTGATTTCTGCACCTTGTCTCCTCTTGTCTATCATCTGCCTCTTTGCCAGGGTTCTGTAACACACCTCTAACTTTTATTTTTATTTTATATTCATTTTGTTCAGCCCACAATCCTACAGAGAGCTGGTTGTCATTTTTATGTAGACTCTGGCCTTGATACATCTGTTTTCCTATCAGAGGCTTCAGAATCCTTGGGGATCCGAGAGGCAGAGTGGGGAAAAACCACCTATGGGAAAAGCTTGTGTCATCTGCACAGTAAAGGGCCCTTGTCCGTGTGTCTAGTGAACTCCCCACATCAATCTTTTCAGTTTTACCTACACACACTGGCAGCCACTCTGTGCTCTAATTTTGAGGGGAATATGTGTGCTGACAGATAGAAAAACACATCTACATCAAATCCTTTCCTTACCACCCCATAAATTTTAACTAACTGGGTGGAATGAGGCCCTGCTTACCAGAGGGTAATTTGGAGTGGTCTGTTTTTGTTAACACTGACATCAGGTGTTGTATCAGTTCTGTTTTAAATGCACTGTCAGGCCATGTGACATATGCCAATTAAGCTTGCAGAAATCGAATTTGACTTGAATTATTTTATCTTGTACAGAGATAGTTTCCTAGAGCCATTAACCTATAAGAGAGAAAAAAATTGGAAAAGTTACGCATTTCTTTCTCTTTTTTGGGAATGGATCACAAAATCTAATTTGAATAACAACTTTAAGAAATTACATGCTGTTTCTACTTGATGTTACACAAAAGCTCTGTCTCTTGTTGGCCACCTCTGTTGTCATGGCAACAATTGCAATTTCACAGATGCAGCAGTGTGTTTGCTGAGCAGGAAGACAAGAGCACTGTTTATTACAATAATTATTTAAGAACAGGTGTCATTAACATAAGATTTATTGTCAAATTTATTAGGGAAAGGACAGAATGAAATATTGCTATCACATGAGATCAGGAAAATATTGAGAAAATAATAGCATAAATATATAAGACACTTGAGTGTACAGAGCTTTTTTGTGTGGACTAATTCAGTATGAAAATAAAAATTTATGAAATATGAACATAGGATCATTAAAATTTAGCCCTGGAAACATAACCTGAAAAATAATCTAGTATAAACTCATAACTTGTTCTGATGCAAAAAAGAAAAGAAAAAAAAAAGTGTGGTTCCTCAGTAAGCTGCTTATATAATTTCTTGTGGAAAATCAGTGAACTCTAGAAATTTATATTGCTATCAGGAGAAATGTAGTGCTAATCTAAGTGGCCATGATAAGGTTTCAAATTCACCTCCTTATTAATGAAATAAATATATTTTCTCATAATACCTGAAAAGCTTCTGATTGGAGTACATGTTTTTATGGTAATGAACCATTACATCAGGGAAGTCATCTCAATTGGGCAAAGTAATTGAGTTTTTAATACAATTTTTTCTTGCATATGTGAGATAACTAATTATTTCTCACTGAAAATGAAGGTGAAGTTGAGCCAAATTGTGTTATTCTTGAAGGTATAAAGAATGACTCTGAGCTAAAGAACAGTTGCTGGTAGCCCTCTAAACTCTCTTATTCATCCTTAGAAATCATCGAATAATATTCTCCTTTGGAATTACTTGAAAATAAATGGGCTGGGTAAGAGTCTTTCAGTTTCAAGAGAACTCAGGATTTAGGTGAAGTGCTAATGAATAGTTCGTGAACCAATAGTAAGTCTGCCAACAGCTTTAATAATGTTCCTGAAATCCTGGGGCATCTCTCCTCACAATGTGATTATTATAAGTTGTATTTCAGTGACTTCTCCAAGGTTTAAGCTTTTCCTTCTCTAACATTTTTAGGTCATTTTCAACATGACAGGCACTACTAGATTTGCCAGTTTCAGAAAAGTAAATGATATTTTCATGTCAGTTGCTGTTGTGGAATTCTATCAGCTATGTCTTGGCATTGTTTCTAAGCACACTTTTTTTTTTTCATTTTAAGCGTTTAGGTTTTCCTTTTACTGATAAAAGATGATGATAAAATTGATATATGGATTGTAGGATCAGTTTCATTATTCCACATTGAATAATAGGATTTAATTTTTAGATATAAAACTAGCAGGAAAATGTCGATTTAAAGATTTACGATATTGCTTTGCATCAAAGTTAACACTTAATTTGAAAAAATTTTTTAGTATGTCGAGCCATTGGCACTAACTGAAATTTTGTTGCGGAGTGGAGAAGGCGTGAGAGGCAGGGAAAATTTTGGGACCATGGTATAATCAAATAATGAAGGAGTTTGCAGATATTTAATATTATGGCAATGTTTATACCAAGTATTTAGTCAATGGGTGAATTAAAAGCAACAACTCAATTTAGCATACTTTCTCAAAAGGCCATCAATCTAAACAACTTGTGGCTCCACCTCAGTCATGAGCATAGCAATAATTAGACCAGTTAGCTTGACACACCGTTCTTAAGGCTTTACGCTAGTGAAAAGAAAAACCATGGTATCTGAATGCTGAGAACCACTATGTATGCATAATAAGCAATTAAATCTAGTGGTTAGAAGAATGAACTTTGGAGTCAGAGAGAGGGTTCTAATCCATGCCTGGACTCTTACATGTTCTGAAACGTTAGGTAAGTTAAACTCTCCATGCCTCTCAGTTTTAATGCTATAACTCATAGGGTTGAGTATCAGTGTGTTAAAAAAATATGTATAGGTATACTTGCATATAATAGGTACGGAATAGTAGTAATAATAGCTATTATTTTGATAGGCTTAGTAAATTTTTGTATTCTGGAAGTAAAATATCATTGCTCCTTTTCACTTTAATAAAAATACTTTTGTTCTAAGAAGTGCAGAAGAACTATAAGATATTGAAGATTTTTTTAAAGATTTTATTTGAGAGAATGTGAGAGCAAGGGCACAAATTGGGGTGGGGGAGGGGTAAAGAGAGAGGGAGAAGCAGATTCTCCACTGAGCAGGCAGCCCAACACAGGGCTCCATCCAAGGACCCCGGGATCATGATCTGAGCCGAAGGCAGACACTTCACCGACGGAGCCACCCAGGCACCCCAGATAGTGAAGTTTTTAAAATAGACTTTTGAATTACTATACAGAGTCTTATTGTAAGTCTCATAAAATACATACATTATATTATTTACTCTCTAACAAACTTTAATGTTGTCAGTTATAAACTTACCTGGACAATGGGCAATAAAGAATTTTGAACTTTCTGCTAGGGAACTAATAAATATGTGACTATTACATGTCATTATTTTAATTATAAGTCAAACACTCAAGAAAGGTGACCCAACTACTGTGTGGTGCCACTTCTTTGAAGTCATTGCTGTCCTGGCTCTTAGGTTAGAATGCTCAGGTCTGGACTGCTGACTGTATGCCTGACCACGTGCAGTGGTATGCTGGTAAACTGGCTCTCTCAACAACTCTAACAAAATGACCATAACAGCAGCAAAAGCCCAGACTTGTAGCATTTGCCAATTTTCACAGAGTAAGTACTTTCACCATGGCTGATTTCAGCTGTAATGCCTAAATATTTAACAATTAGTTCTCTCCAATAGGAGCCAGGTCCCACACATCCTGCTCCATAACATGTCTCAGTTTGAGAAGCGTATTTGCTCTTATCTCCAAATTTAAAGTGGAAGGAGCTATCATTTCCCTTATTGCAATGTTAAAGTAAGTATAAATGCTTGGGCACAGACTTGATGGACTCACAGAAGAGAAAAGGTCAGTTAAATACTTTTTTTGACTTCCCATGCACATGGAAGTTCAAAAGTCAAAGACACGATGATATATAAAAGGCTTTCTGTAGGTTTTTAAGATTCTTAGGAGGGAGCAGTTTATCTCCATAAAAAGACACTATACATTGCCCCGACCCAACACTGTGTGTGTGTGTGTGTGTGTGTGTGTGTGTGTGTGTGTGTGTATAATTGGATTATCCTTGATAGTAATCAGATTAGCTATAAAGACAGAACTTCTCCAATTAGATGTGTGTGTGTGTGTAATTCTTACATTTATAAATACCATTAAATAATTTGTGAATGTATTTTATCTTTTTTTGGTTAAAATATTATAATTGATGCTATTTTAGGGAGCAAATTTGCACTAAATTGTAGATGTCTGATGTAAAAGAATATTCATTTTGAAAAGAGATGTAATTGAAATAATTGAACCTTACATTATAGTTGAATTTTCCTCTTGTCTCTTTTTAAGCAGTAATGATAGATTACAGAATTAATTTCTTTTACATTTTGTGGTTTGATTAAATCCCCTTAAATATTCCAGAGAGAGAGAGAGAAAAAAAAAAACCCCACCCAGTTTCTTTAAAGTCCTGAAATTGACTTTCTGATGGAGCTTTCCTTCTAGGTTGGCTTAGTGGAAAAGGTAGGGGTATGGACTTGAATTATTGTTAGAGAAGAAAGTTTAGTCTGTACTCTTCTCGCAGGCACAGAATCAGGAATTATTTTAATCATAGTCACAAACAGTATTAAACATCTACATTATGCAGAGCACTGGCCTGGGAATTCAGGAGAGGGTGTAATTAACAGTGTTTGGGGCTTTATTCCCCCTTGAGAAGTCTTAAGGTACATATAATAGATGCACACACAGATTTGTGGCTGTTATATTATAATCCCACAATTGCTGGAGAATTTCACCATATGTCAGAACTTTCTTACTCTCGTAGTTTTAGCTATGCCAAGTTATTTTTAAGAAACTGACTGGTGATTAATAGCAGAACTCTTCAGGAAGAAAAAAACTGTGTCCAGGCATTTGTCCCAGGTACACAAATGTAATAGAGAGGAAACCATTACTGAGCCCATGTGCCCAGAGATCTGTCTCACCTGTCTTATATGCTTCCTGTTTGAACTTCCCTATCTCTGTAATAATGCAAAGTATCTTCAGCATTAAAGAAGGAAGATGAATTGGAAATGTACAGCATCAAACAGCCAGAACACAGTCAGAACTTCAAGATGAATTCAGGTCAAACTCCCCTGGGAAGAGCAGTTTCCATAACTTGGCACAGGTCTCAGGGTGAGTTGAAGAAATGAGACATTGTAAAAAGAGGAGAGAGAGAGAATCATTGATTTTGTGGGCTGTTAATAGTCATGGCAAGTGAGCTCTGCCACAGGAAAGAAACACAGCATCTCTGAAAATAGAGATGTGAGGGATTCAAGAATAAAAAGAAGAAAACAAAGATTTTAGGGTATTTTAAATTTTATTTTGGGAGTTTGAATATATGTAATTCTTGCATATATGACTGTGGTTAAGTAACAGGGAAATAAAATAGAGAAAGAAAGTGGAAGGCTATTATTAAACCTGTGCAAATATTAAGTTATTTTTTTCCTACAGCAGCATTTTTTTGGTGTATGGATTTCCATCCTTTTTTGTCATTGAATTCAAGAGCAAAGCTATATATGGATCGTAATACAATATCCTGGCCCTGAATTTCAAACTATAGATGAATTTTAAAGTGAGATGGGTTATTTTAACTAAACATCCCAGATTTAAACTCAGATGTTGTAGTTCACAAGGCAACAAACATTGATGATGTCCAAGAATCTATGCAAGGGAGAAGGAGCCGATGAAGGCGCCCTCGGGTCATTTATTGATACGTTTTCAAGGCCATCGATCCAGTCTAGGTCCTGGAACTAACAATTTATTTAGTACTTACTAGATGCTAGATACTGTGGTAAGTACTAATATTTCTTCATAACCACTCTACAAAATTGGATTATGAAATCATAGCCACAGAGTGGAGGAATTAAATGTTTGGAGAAATGAAGCACTGTATGACAGATTGCACAGGTAATGCTGAAAGATCCGTGTGGGCTTTACTGTGAGTGCCCGGGCTGCCCACTGGAGCATGCCGCCCTTTTTGCAGGTGGATAGGGGTAAGTTAATGGGGTCGATAAAGCTCCTTCATACACATTAGTTCATTAGATTCTGGGAGGTAGGTTTTATTTATTTATTTGTTTATTGATAGTATGGTTGACACACAATGTTACATTAGTTTCAAGTGTACACCATAATGATTCAACAACTCCGTACTTATGCTATGCTTACCAAGAGTGTGGTTACCAGCTGTCACCATACAATCCTGTTACAATGCCATCTTTCAGCAGCCAACATTTAAAAACTTCTCTTCAAGCTAGAGATAAGAACCTCCGTATGGTTTAAGTTTGGCTTCTTCCCTCATTGAGGACTCAGGGACTTCCCTTTCCTGGTCAAGCTAAGCTTGAGTTCCTTCAAAGAGGCAGGTGTAAAGACCTAAATCCAAGGCCCAGGGTATGTGAAGAGCAGTGGTCTCAAAGTGTGCTTGAAGGACTCCTGGGAGTCACTGAGATCCTCTTGGCAGGTGCCTAAGAGTCTTCCTTTTCCACTGACATACCTCTGGAGGCTGAGTTTTCTTCATCTGCTTCAGTGAAAATAATATATTGCAGCAGGTTGCATACAGAAGCCAACATGAGAATTCAGCTGCCTTCTGCCAGACATTAAAGGTTTTTGAAAAAAAAAAAAATACAACAGTGTCAGTCTTATCACATACTTGTTTTTGTTTGTTTTGGATAGTACAGCTATTTTTATATTTTATTTAAAGCATGTAAACACTTAATACTTTTTTATTTTTTATTTCTCTCAATTGTATTTATTATTTAAAAATGTTTTTAGCTTTAGTTTTTTATACAGTAAATATCAGCAGATAAAATCCACATAAACAAAGTCTCTTTGGGGGTCTTCAATTTTTAAGAGTTTAAAAGGGTCTGAAGATCAAATATTCGAGAACTTCTGATGTAGAGTAGTGTTTCTCTACACTAACTTGGATACAGACCAGAACACAGTTGATAAGATAAAATGGGCCTTCCTATGACTATTATATTTTGGAAGTCCATCAATAATTTAAAACCCAATTTCATTTTCACAGTGTCCTATATAGTCTAATTTTTATCTCATTTATTAGTTTTCTAAATCCCCAAAAGATGAAAATAACCAGTCAAGAATATCAGAAATCTCAAATTCCCCAATTAATCAAATCAAATCAAATCAAATCTACCATTAAAAGTAGTCAGGGAAAATATGCCAGACCTTCATTTCAAGTTTAATTGGACAATTTCTATAAGTCTATGTAACCTTCCTAGTATTACTTAGGTCTCTGCAAATTAGATCACAAGTCTCGGTTAAAATCAAATCTAGCATCCATTTCATAGCATAGCTTTAAATTAATTTAATTGATATGTCTTCTTTCTTGCTGAATAAAGTATACCAAGCTGCTCTTCCACTTATTAACCAGTACCTTTACAAGTCAGTCCAGTAATTCTTAACAAAATCCCAGAATATTTTATCAATAAATAAAGCAGATGCATGTAGTACATTTAGAGTAGTACCACTTTATTCTTTATAAACTCCACTGCAGACCAGGTGCTGTGTCCCTAAACTGCATGGATTAAAAAGCCATGTCAGTGTCACTAACTTTACGTCCTATGGTGTTGTATACCCAGAGGACCAAATAATGATAGATGAAGGGCGTCTGAAAATTGTAAAATAGTAAATGAATTGATCCAATATTATGAAGAGGGTGCCAGTGGTGGCTGGCACATGGCTACACAGAAAGAGAGAAAATGGGTAGCCTCCCTTGCAGTTATTAATGCTTGTGTGACTAAGTTACCAACAATGAAATATGAGTTAAAGGGATATTAGAACCCATAAGGAGGGGGTCACTCCACTGGTGTAAGCCTCTGAATCACTGTGGAAGAGTCTATCTATCTGTGCTCAGAGACTACATGAAGAAGAAATAAACTTCTATTTTGGTAGAGCCATTGCATTTTTATCTTTCTTTGTTACAGCAGCTTAGCCTTCACTCCCGACTAATGCATATTCAAAATAAAAATATAGAATTTCAACAGAGCATCTATATGCTAAAGAATGCAGCCAATTAAAATTATATAAAGGTCCAACCAATAGACTTGATTACATTAGTTTTATAATTTTAAATGTTTATTTTATCAACCAATAAGGTTTAATAATTAAAAGTTTTAACAATTATAAACATGTCCACTACACAGCTACACAGAAATAGATATTTAGCTCTTTGTTCTAGCAAAACCTGAGTGTGTTATAACCCTCTTAAATTAAATCTAATTTTCTGTGGCTATTTTGCAGATTTATTTTATCTCACTTTGGGCATAAAAACTTAGAGTGAAATTTTCCTAGAATTTCCCTGCATCTTTCTTATCCCAACACACATATAAAGATAGAATTGCTGTTTTTCATCCCTTACACTGGATTTTAAGGCTTCATTCTGCTATTGGCTTCTTGCATGTGGGTAGTCTGGCTTGTCAAACTTCAGTCTCCCTAAAGAATTAGAACCTTCCGGAAAATAGACTCATGGTAGAAAAGTTTTCTGTTCCTGGAAATACTCAAGGACAAGAGGATAGAGTATGTGTCAGGGAGACCAAGGTATTAGTAGTTGTTAGGACAGAGGTCCACAACATTTTAACCTATAGGATGTACTTGATATTTTCATGTCTGACACTCCCGTGGGCTCACTTACTGGTGCCGTGACCAGTTTGCTAGTCATAACTTCATCTCTTTCTTTCCTTCTCATGAAAGCATATCAGAATGCCTTGAGTGAGAAGAAAATACTTATTATACCAGTAATGTCACATGTATTCTAACTATTGCAAAACTAAAATATCTAAACTTTAATACTTTTAGCTACTGCTAGCTCCAAATTATTTTTTATATTTCCCAGTAATTGAAGTAACCATCATGTTGTCAAATTCTTGACTAAGAATTCTAGATTAGGTAGATGTTGAGGTTTAAAAAATAGAGTCAAGGAGGGGCACCTGGGTGGTTCAGTAGTTAAGTGTCCAACTCTTGGTTTCTACTCTGGTCATAATCTCACGGTGGTGGGATTGAACCCTGTGACCAGCTCTATGCTAAGTGCAGAGTCTGCTTCAGATTCTCTCTCCCACTCCGTTCCTCCCTGTGCATGCATGCTCTCTCTCTCAAATAAATAAGTAAAATCTTTAAAGGAAAGACAACAGAGTCAAGAAATTCTTAATGAATTTACTCTCAATATTAGCACAATCGTGTTTGCAGCTTTTAGGTTCTAAAACTCATTATAAGTGAAAACATAATACAATACCACGCTTGTCGTAATATATAATATATAAAATAAACAGGCTATTTACACATAAAATGGTCTTTGGTTTCCATCTATTTCAAACAATGGTGGGATATAAAATATGACTTACATATGTGAAATATATATAAGATATAAATAAAATATGAAACTTCAGGAAACCATGCTAGTAAGGGAATTCAAATGTTGAACAAGGGGCTTTGTTCAATGAATGTTCAAACCCTGATAATCTATGATTTTTTCAAATTACTTCAAATTACTTATGCTATCTGATTTTTAAATGTCACCCTTTTAAAAATGGCATTATAATTTTAACATCGAGTAAAAATGAATTTCTATCTTTTGTATATAAAGGCCTATGACATTCACTTAGTACGGTCAGGGCAGTCAATATTAGACTTTTTTATTTTGGTCTCCCCATAGCATCTTATGGGGGAACACTCTCTGTTTCCTGTCTTNATAGGTCGCTATTGGTCAGTTGGGGACTTAATGTATGTAGGAGTTGTGAAAGGCAGAGACAGCAGAGTCCAGGGGAGGGTCTTCCAGAGTGGAAAGGACCATCAGTCTGAAGTTATGGCAGTGAAGGATTCAATTTTGCACCGAAGCTTAGTGTCCAGATGTGAAGACTCAAAGCCCCAAATTC